>CM046866.1:19622008-19705333 GCA_025617745.1 Heliocidaris erythrogramma | reverse complement strand
TTTCTCTGAGCGCTAGCGGAATGGTTCAAATTTACCTCTCCCCCCATTCCCGTATATATATTATACGTAAAGTATTGAAATGACCGTCTGCAAAAAGACTATTCAGCTATGGTCAAAGCCACTTATATTTTAATGGAAATTACGCTTTTCGATAGTTTGGAATCTCCGTCAAGTCACTTTTTCGAATTTTTCTCTGAGCGCAAGAGAATGGTTCAATTTACCTCATTCCCCCCCCCCCCCCCAGTCCGTATGTATATTACACGTAAAATATGAAATGACCGTCTGCAAAAGACTTTTACGCTATGGTCAAAGCCACTTTTATTTTAATGAAATTACATTTTCGATAATTGGAATCTCCGTCTAGTCACTTTTTCCGAATTTTTCTCTGAGCGCTAGCGGAATGGTTCAAAATTACCTCCCCCTACCCTCTAATCACATATATATTACACGTAAATGACCGTCTGCAAAAAGAATATTTAGCGATGATCAAAGCCACTTATATTTTAATGAAATTACGCTTTTCGATAGTTTTTACATTCTTCTACAACCTCCGCCTCGTTGCTTTCTTCTAATTTTTCTCTGAGCGCAAGCGGAATGGTTCAAAGTTACCTCTTCCTCCCCTCTATATTGACATATATATTACACGTAAATGACCGTCTGCAAAAACCCTTTTACGCTATGGTCAAAGCCACTTTTATTTTAATGAAATTACTTTTTCGATAATTTGGAATCTCCGTCTAGTCACTTTTCGATTTTTCCCTGAGCGTTAGAGGAATGGTTCAAATTTACCTCACCCCCCCCCCCCCCCAGTCCCGTATGTATATTACAAGTAAAATATGAAATGACCGTCTGCAAAAAGACTTTTACGCTATGGTCAAAGCCACTTTTTATTTTAATGAAATTACATTTTCGATAATTTGGAATCTCCGTCTAGTCACTTTTTCCGAATTTTTCTCTGAGCGCTAGCGGAATGGTTCAAAATTACCTCCCCCCCCCCCTCTATTCACATATATATTACATGTAAATGACCGTCTGCAAATAAGACTAATTCCGCGATGGTCAAAACCACTTTTATTGCAGTGAAATTACATTTTTTCGACAGTTTAGAAATGCACGCTATCGCACTTTTCCCGAATGTTTCTCTGAGCGCTAGCGGAATGGTTCAAATTTACCTCTCCCCCATTCCCCGTATATATATTATACGTAAAGTATTGAAAGTGACCGTCTGCAAAAAGACTATTCCGCTATGTCAAAGCCACTTTTATTTTAATGGAAATTACACTTTTTCGATAGTTTAATCTCCGTCAAGTCACTTTTTTCCGAATTTTTTCTCTGAGCGCAAGAGGAATGGTTCAAATTTACTTCATCCCCCCCCCCCACCCCTCCCTCCCCTTAGTCCCGTATTATTTACCCTAAAATATGGAAATGACCGTCTGCAAAAAGACTTTTACGCTATAGTCAAAGCCACTTTTATTTTAATGAAATTACATTTTCGATAATTTGGAATCTCCGTCTAGTCACTTTTTCCGAATTTTTCTCTGAGCGCTAGCGGAATGGTTCAAAATTACCTCCCCCTCCCCTCTATTCACATATATATTACACGTAAATGACCGTCTGCAAAAAGAATATTTAGCGATGATCAAAGCCACTTATATTTTAATGAAATTACGCTTTTTCGATAGTTTATACATTGTTCTACAACCTCCGCCTCGTTGCTTTCTTCTAATTTTTCTCTGAGCGCAAGCGGAATGGTTCAAAGTTACCTCTTCCTCCCCTCTATTGACATATATATTACACGTAAATGACCGTCTGCAAAAAGACTGTTCCGCGATGGTCAAAGCCACTTTTATTTCAATGAAATTACATTTTCGATATTTTGGAATCTCCGTCTAGTCACTTTTCCGAATTTTTCCCTGAGCGCTAGCGGAATGGTTTAAATTTACCTCAACCCCCCCCCCCCCGCAGTTCCTGTATGTATATTATAGTAAAGTATTGAAAGTGACCGTCTGCAAAAAGACTATTCCGCTATGGTCAAAGCCACTTATATTTTAAACGGAATTACACTTTTTCGATAGTTTGGAATCTCCGTCAAGTCACTTTTTCCGAATTTTTCTCTGAGCGCAAGAGGAATGGTTCAAATTTACCTCAACCCCCCCCCCCCCCAGTCCCGTATGTATATTACACGTAAAATAGGGAAATGACCGTCTGCAAAAGACTTTTACGCTATAGTCAAAGCCACTTTTATTTAATGAAATTACATTTTCGATAATTTGGAATCTCCGTCTAGTCACTTTTTCCGAATTTTTCTCTGAGCGCTAGCGGAATGGTTCAAAATTACCTCCCCCTACCCTCTATTCACATATATATTACACGTAAATGACCGTCTGCAAAAAGAATATTTAGCGATGATCAAAGCCACTTATATTTTAATGAAATTACGCTTTTTCGATAGTTTATACATTGTTCTACAACCTCCGCCTCTTTGCTTTCTTCTAATTTTTCTCTGAGCGCAAGCGGAATGGTCAAAGTTACCTCTTCCTCCCCTCTATATTGACATATATATTACACGTAAATGACCGTCTGCAAAAACCCTTTTACGCTATGGTCAAAGCCACTTTTATTTTAATGAAATTATGCTTTTTCGATAATTTGAATCTCCGTCTAGTCACTTTTCCGAATTTTTCCCTGAGCGTTAGAGGAATGGTTCAAATTTACCTCACCCCCCCCCCCCCCCCCCCCCCAGTCCCGTATGTATATTACAAGTAAAAATGGAAATGACCGTCTGCAAAAAGACTTTTACGCTATGGTCAAAGCCACTTTTATTTTAATGAAATTACATTTTCGATAATTTGGAATCTCCGTCTAGTCACTTTTTCCGAATTTTTCTCTGAGCGCTAGCGGAATGGTTCAAAATTACCTCCCCCTCCCCTCTATTCACATATATATTACATGTAAATGACCGTCTGCAAATAGACTATTCCGCGATGGTCAAAACCACTTTTATTGCAGTGAAATTACATTTTTTCGACAGTTTAGAAATGCACGTAGTCACTTTTTTCCGAATGTTTTCTCTGAGCGCTAGCGGAATGGTTCAAATTTACCTCTCCCCCCATTCCCGTATATATATTATACGTAAAGTATTGAAAGTGACCGTCTGCAAAAAGACTATTCCGCTATGGTCAAAGCCACTTATATTTTAATGGAAATTACACTTTTTCGATAGTTTGGAATCTCCGTCAAGTCACTTTTTCCGAATTTTTCTCTGAGCGCAAGAGGAATGGTTCAAATTTACTTCATCCCCCCCCCCCCCCCCCAGTCCCGTATGTATATTACACGTAAAATATGTTAAATGACCGTCTGCAAAAAGACTTTTACGCTATAGTCAAAGCCACTTTTATTTTAATGAAATACATTTTCGATAATTTGGATCTCCGTCTAGTCACTTTTTCCGAATTTTTCTCTGAGCGCTAGCGGAATGGTTCAAAATTACCTCCCCCTCCCCTCTATTCACATATATATTACACGTAAATGACCGTCTGCAAAAAGAATATTTAGCGATGATCAAAGCCACTTATATTTTAATGAAATTACGCTTTTTCGATAGTTTATACATTGTTCTACAACCTCCGGCTCGTTGCTTTCTTCTAATTTTTCTCTGAGCGCAAGCGGAATGGTTCAAAGTTACCTCTTCCTCCCCTCTATATTGACATATATATTACATACACGTAAATGACCGTCTGCAAAAAGACTGTTCCGCGATGGTCAAAGCCACTTTTATTTCAATGAAATTACATTTTCGATATTTTGAATCTCCGTCTAGTCACTTTTCCGAATTTTTCCCTGAGCGCTACCGGAATGGTTTAAATTTACCTCATCCCCCCCCCCCCCCCCCGCAGTCCCTGTATGTATATTACACGTAAAATATGGCAAATGACCGTCTGCAAAAACACTTTTATGCTATGGTCAAAGCCACTTTTATTTTAATGAAATTATGCTTTTTCGATAATTTGGATCTCCGTCTAGTCACTTTTCCGAATTTTTCCCTGAGCGCTACCGGAATGTTTAAATTTACCTCATCCCCCCCCCCCCGCAGTCCTGTATGTATATTATACGTAAAGTATTGAAAGTGACCGTCTGCAAAAAGACTATTCCGCTATGGTCAAAGCCACTTATATTTTAACGGAAATTACACTTTTTCGATAGTTTGGAATCTCCGTCAAGTCACTTTTTCCGAATTTTTCTCTGAGCGCAAGAGGAATGGTTCAAATTTACCTCATCCCCCCCCCCCCCAGTCCCGTATGTATATTACACGTAAAATATGGGAAATGACCGTCTGCAAAAGACTTTTACGCTATAGTCAAAGCCACTTTTATTTTAATGAAATTACATTTTCGATAATTTGGAATCTCCGTCTAGTCACTTTTCCGAATTTTCTCTGAGCGCTAGCGGAATGGTTCAAAATTACCTCCCCCTACCCTCTATTCACATATATATTACACGTAAATGACCGTCTGCAAAAAGAATATTTAGCGATGATCAAAGCCACTTATATTTTAATGAAATTACGCTTTTTCGATAGTTTATACATTCTTCTACAACCTCCGGCTCGTTGCTTTCTTCTAATTTTTCTCTGAGCGCAAGCGGAATGGTTCAAAGTTACCTCTTCCTCCCCTCTATATTGACATATATATTACACGTAAATGACCGTCTGCAAAAACCCTTTTACGCTATGGTCAAAGCCACTTTTATTTTAATGAAATTATGCTTTTTCGATAATTTGGAATCTCCGTCTAGTCACTTTTCCGAATTTTTCCCTGAGCGTTAGAGGAATGGTTCAAATTTACCTCACCCTCCCCTCTATTGACATATATATTACACGTAAATGACCGTCTGCAAAAAGACTGTTCCGCGATGGTCAAAGCCACTTTTATTTTAATGAAATTACATTTTCGATAATTTGGAATCTCCGTCTAGTCACTTTTTCCGAATTTTTCTCTGAGCGCTAGCGGAATGGTTCAAAATTACCTCCCCCTCCCCTCTATTCACATATATATTACATGTAAATGACCGTCTGCAAATAGACTATTCCGCGATGGTCAAAACCACTTATATTTTAATGGAAATTACACTTTTTCGATAGTTTGGAATCTCCGTCAAGTCACTTTTTCCGAATTTTTCTCTGAACGCAAGAGGAATGGTTCAAATTTACCTCATCCCCCCCCCCCCCAGTCCCGTATGTATATTACACGTAAAATATGGGAAATGACCGTCTGCAAAAAGACTTTTACGCTAAAGTCAAAGCCACTTTTAATTTAATGAAATTACATTTTCGATAATTTGGGATCTCCGTCTAGTCACTTTTTCCGAATTTTTCTCTAGCGCTAGCGGAATGTTTCAAAATTACCTCCCCCTCCCCTCTATTCACATATATAGTACAGGTAAATGACCGTCTGCAAAAAGACTTTTTAGCGATGATCAAAGCCACTTATATTTTAATGGAAATTACACTTTTCGATAGTTTATACATTGTTCTACAACCTCCGCCTCGTTGCTTTCTTCTAATTTTTCTCTGAGCGCAAGCGGAATGGTTCAAAGTTACCTCTTCCTCCCCTCTATATTGACATATGTATTACACGGAAATAACCGTCTGCAAAAAGACTGTTCCGCGATGGTCAAAGCCACTTTTATTTCAATGAAATTACATTTTCGATATTTTGGAATCTCCGTCTAGTCACTTTTCCGAATTTTTCCCTGAGCGCAAGCGGAATGGTTCAAAGTTACCTCTTCCTCCCCTCTATATTGACATATATATTACACGTAAATGACCGTCTGCAAAAACCCTTTTACGCTATGGTCAAAGCCACTTTTATTTTAATGAAATTATGCTTTTTCGATAATTTGGAATCTCCGTCTAGTCACTTTTCCGAATTTTTCCCTGAGCGTTAGAGGAATGGTTCAAATTTACCTCACCCCCCCCCCCCCCCCCAGTCCCGTATGTATATTACAAGTAAAATATGGGAAATGACCGTCTGCAAAAAGACTTTTACGCTATGGTCAAAGCCACTTTTATTTTAATGAAATTACATTTTCGATAATTTGGAATCTCCGTCTAGTCACTTTTTCCGAATTTTTCTCTGAGCGCTAGCGGAATGGTTCAAAATTACCTCCCCCTCCCCTCTATTCACATATATATTACATGTAAATGACCGTCTGCAAATAGACTATTCCGCGATGGTCAAAACCACTTTTATTGCAGTGAAATTACATTTTTTCGACAGTTTAGAAATGCACGTAGTCACTTTTCCGAATGTTTCTCTGAGCGCTAGCGGAATGGTTCAAATTTACCTCTCCCCCCATTCCCGTATATATATTATACGTAAAGTATTGAAAGTGACCGTCTGCAAAAAGACTATTCCGCTATGGTCAAAGCCACTTATATTTTAATGGAAATTACACTTTTTCGATAGTTTGGAATCTCCGTCAAGTCACTTTTTCCGAATTTTTCTCTGAGCGCAAGAGGAATGGTTCAAATTTACTTCATCCCCCCCCCCCCCCCCCCCAGTCCCGTATGTATATTACACGTAAAATATGGGAAATGACCGTCTGCAAAAAGACTTTTACGCTATAGTCAAAGCCACTTTTATTTTAATGAAATTACATTTTCGATAATTTGGGATCTCCGTCTAGTCACTTTTTCCGAATTTTTCTCTGAGCGCTAGCGGAATGGTTCAAAATTACCTCCCCCTCCCCTCTATTCACATATATATTACACGTAAATGACCGTCTGCAAAAAGAATATTTAGCGATGATCAAAGCCACTTATATTTTAATGAAATTACGCTTTTTCGATAGTTTATACATTGTTCTACAACCTCCGGCTCGTTGCTTTCTTCTAATTTTTCTCTGAGCGCAAGCGGAATGGTTCAAAGTTACCTCTTCCTCCCCTCTATATTGACATATATATTACACGTAAATGACCGTCTGCAAAAAGACTGTTCCGCGATGGTCAAAGCCACTTTTATTTCAATGAAATTACATTTTCGATATTTTGGAATCTCCGTCTAGTCACTTTTCCGAATTTTTCCCTGAGCGCTACCGGAATGGTTTAAATTTACCTCATCCCCCCCCCCCCCCCCCGCAGTCCTGTATGTATATTACACGTAAAATATGGCAAATGACCGTCTGCAAAAACACTTTTATGCTATGGTCAAAGCCACTTTTATTTTAATGAAATTATGCTTTTTCGATAATTTGGAATCTCCGTCTAGTCACTTTTCCGAATTTTTCCCTGAGCGCTACCGGAATGGTTTAAATTTACCTCATCCCCCCCCCCCCCCCCCCGCAGTCCTGTATGTATATTATACGTAAAGTATTGAAAGTGACTGTCTGCAAAAAGACTATTCCGCTATGGTCAAAGCCACTTATATTTTAACGGAAATTACACTTTTTCGATAGTTTGGAATCTCCGTCAAGTCACTTTTTCCGAATTTTTCTCTGAGCGCAAGAGGAATGGTTCAAATTTACCTCATCCCCCCCCCCCCCCCCCCCCAGTCCCGTATGTATATTACACGTAAAATATGGGAAATGACCGTCTGCAAAAGACTTTTACGCTATAGTCAAAGCCACTTTTATTTTAATGAAATTACATTTTCGATAATTTGGAATCTCCGTCTAGTCACTTTTTCCGAATTTTTCTCTGAGCGCTAGCGGAATGGTTCAAAATTACCTCCCCCTACCCTCTATTCACATATATATTACACGTAAATGACCGTCTGCAAAAAGAATATTTAGCGATGATCAAAGCCACTTATATTTTAATGAAATTACGCTTTTTCGATAGTTTATACATTCTTCTACAACCTCCGCCTCGTTGCTTTCTTCTAATTTTTCTCTGAGCGCAAGCGGAATGGTTCAAAGTTACCTCTTCCTCCCCTCTATATTGACATATATATTACACGTAAATGACCGTCTGCAAAAACCCTTTTACGCTATGGTCAAAGCCACTTTTATTTTAATGAAATTATGCTTTTTCGATAATTTGGAATCTCCGTCTAGTCACTTTTCCGAATTTTTCCCTGAGCGTTAGAGGAATGGTTCAAATTTACCTCACCCTCCCCTCTATTGACATATATATTACACGTAAATGACCGTCTGCAAAAGACTGTTCCGCGATGGTCAAAGCCACTTTTATTTTAATGAAATTACATTTTCGATAATTTGGAATCTCCGTCTAGTCACTTTTTCCGAATTTTTCTCTGAGCGCTAGCGGAATGGTTCAAAATTACCTCCCCCTCCTCTATTCACATATATATTACATGTAAATGACCGTCTGCAAATAGACTATTCCGCGATGGTCAAAACCACTTATATTTTAATGGAAATTACACTTTTTCGATAGTTTGGAATCTCCGTCAAGTCACTTTTTCCGAATTTTTCTCTGAACGCAAGAGGAATGGTTCAAATTTACCTCATCCCCCCCCCCCCCCCCAGTCCCGTATGTATATTACACGTAACATATGGGAAATGACCGTCTGCAAAAAGACTTTTACGCTAAAGTCAAAGCCACTTTTAATTTAATGAAATTACATTTTCGATAATTTGGGATCTCCGTCTAGTCACTTTTTCCGAATTTTTCTCTGAGCGCTAGCGGAATGGTTCAAAATTACCTCCCCCTCCCCTCTATTCACATATATAGTACAGGTAAATGACCGTCTGCAAAAAGACTATTTAGCGATGATCAAAGCCACTTATATTTTAATGGAAATTACACTTTTTCGATAGTTTATACATTGTTCTACAACCTCCGCCTCGTTGCTTTCTTCTAATTTTTCTCTGAGCGCAAGCGGAATGGTTCAAAGTTACCTCTTCCTCCCCTCTATATTGACATATGTATTACACGGAAATAACCGTCTGCAAAAAGACTGTTCCGCGATGGTCAAAGCCACTTTTATTTCAATGAAATTACATTTTCGATATTTTGGAATCTCCGTCTAGTCACTTTTCCGAATTTTTCCCTGAGAGCTACCGGAATGGTTTAAATTTACCTCATCCCCCCCCCCCCCCCCCCCAGTCCTGTATGTATATTACACGTAAAATATGGCAAATGACCGTCTGCAAAAACACTTTTACGCTATGGTCAAAGCCACTTTTATTTTAATGAAATTACATTTTCGATAATTTGGAATCTCCGTCTAGTCACTTTTTCCGAATTTTTCTCTGAGCGCAAGAGGAATGGTTCAAATTTACTTCATCCCCCCCCCCCCCCCCCCAGTCCCGTATGTATATTACACGTAAAATATGGGAAATGACCGTCTGCAAAAAGACTTTAACGCTATAGTCAAAGCCACTTTTATTTTAATGAAATTACATTTTCGATATTTTGGAATCTCCGTCTAGTCACTTTTCCGAATTTTTCCCTGAGCGCTAGCGGAATGGTTTAAATTTACCTTAACCCCCCCCCCCCCCCCCCCCGGTCCCGTATATACATTATACGTAAAATATGGCAAATGACCGTCTGCAAAAACACTTTTACGCTATGGTCAAAGCCACTTTTATTTTAATGAAATTACATTTTCGATAATTTGGAATCTCCGTCTAGTCACTTTTCCGAATTTTTCCCTGAGCGTTAGAGGAATGGTTCAAATTTACCTCACCCTCCCCTCTATATATATTACACGTAAATGACCGTCTGCAAAAAGAATATTTAGCGATGGTCAAAGCCATTTTTATTTTAATGAATTTACATTTTCGATATTTTGGAATCTCCGTCTAGTCACTTTTCCGAATTTTTCCCTGAGCGCTAGCGGAATGGTTTAAATTTACCTTAACCCCCCCCCCCCCGGTCCCGTATATACATTATACGTAAAGTATGGAAAATGACCGTCTGCAAAAACACTTTTACGCTATGGTCAAAGCCACTTATATTTTAATGGAAATTACACTTTTTCGATAGTTTGGAATCTCCGTCAAGTCACTTTTTCCGAATTTTTCTCTGAGCGCAAGAGGAATGGTTCAAATTTACTTCATCCCCCCCCCCCCCAGTCCCGTATGTATATTACACGTAAAATACGGGAAATGACCGTCTGCAAAAAGACTTTAACGCTATAGTCAAAGCCACTTTTATTTTAATGAAATTACATTTTCGATAATTTGGAATCTCCGTCTAGTCACTTTACCGAATTTTTCCCTGAGCGCTAGCGGAATGGTTTAAATTTACCTTAACCCCCCCCCCCCCCCCCCCAGTCCCGTATATACATTATACGTAAAGTATGGAAAATGACCGTCTGCAAAAAACACTTTTACGCTATGGTCAAAGCCACTTTTATTTTAATGAAATTACATTTTCGATAATTTGCAATCTCCGTCTAGTCACTTTTTCCGAATTTTTCTCTGACCGCTAGCGGAATCGTTCAAAATTACCTCCCCCTCCCCTCTATATATATTACACGTAAATGACCGTCTGCAAAAAGAATATTTAGCGATGGTCAAAGCCACTTATATTTTAATGAAATTATGCTTTTTCGATAATTTGGAATCTCCGTCTAGTCACTTTTCCGAATTTTTCCCTGAGGGTTAGAGGAATGGTTCAAATTTATCTTAACCCCCCCCCCCCCCCCCAGTCCCGTATATACATTATACGTAAAGTATGGAAAATGACCGTCTGCAAAAACACTTTTACGCTATGGTCAAAGCCACTTTTATTTTAATGAAATTACATTTTCGATAATTTGGAATCTCCGTCTAGGCACTTTTTCCGAATTTTTCCCTGAGAGCTAGCGGAATGGTTTAAATTTATCTTAACCCCCCCCCCCCCCCCCCAGTCCCGTATAAACATTATACGTAAAGTATGGAAATGACCGTTTGCAAAAAGACTATTTCCCTTTGGTCAAAGCCACTTATATTTGAATGAAATTACACTTTCGATATTTTGGAATCTCCGTCTAGTCACTTTTTCCGAATTTTTCTTTGAGCGCTAGCGGAATGGTTCAAAATTACCTCCCCCTCACCTCTATTCACATATATATTACACGTAAATGACCGTCTGCAAAAAGAATATTTAGCGATGATCAAAGCCACTTATATTTTAATGAAATTACGCTTTTTCGATAGTTTATACATTGTTCTACAACCTCCGCCTCGTTGCTTTCTTCTAATTTTTCTCTGAGCGCAAGCGGAATGGTTCAAAGTTACCTCTTCCTCCCCTCGATATTGACATATATATTACACTTAATTGACCGTCTGCAAAAAGATTTTTACGCGATGGTCAAAGCCACTTTTATTTCAATGAAATTACATTTTCGATATTTTGGAATCTCCGTCTAGTCCCTTTTCCGAATTTTTCCCTGAGCACTAGCGGAATGGTTTAAATTTACCTAAATTCCCCCCCCCCCCCCCCAGTCCCGTATATACATTATACGTAAAGTATGGAAAATGACCGTTTGCAAAAACACTTTTATTTTAATGAAATTACATTTTCGATAATGTGGAATCTCCGTCTAGTCACTTTTTCCGAATTTTTCTCTGAGCGCTAGCGGAATGGTTCAAAATTACCTCCCCCTCCCCCTCTATATATATTACACGTAAATGACCGTCTGCAAAATGAATATTTAGCGATGGTCAAAGCCATTTATATTTTAATGAAATTATGCTTTTTCGATAATTTGGAATCTCCGTCTAGTCACTTTTCCGAATTTTTCCCTGAGCGTTAGAGGAATGGTTCAAATTTACACTCACCCCCCCCCCCCCCCCCAGTCCCGTATATACATTATACGTAAAGTATGGAAAATGACCGTTTGCAAAAAGACTATTCCGCTTTGGTCAAAGCCACTTAAATTTGAATGAAATTACACTTTCGATATTTTGGAATCTCCGTCTAGTCACTTTTTCCGAATTTTTCTCTGAGCGCTAGCGGAATGGTTCAAAATTACCTCCCCCTCCCCTCTATTCACATATATATTACACGTAAATGACCGTCTGCAAAAAGAATATTTAGCGATGATCAAAGCCACTTATATTTTAATGAAATTACGCTTTTTCGATAGTTTATACATTCTTCTACAACCTCCGCCTCGTTGCTTTCTTCTAATTTTTCTCTGAGCGCAAGCGGAATGGTTCAAAGTTACCTCTTCCTCCCCTCTATATTGACATACATGTATATATTACACGTAAATGACCGTCTGCAAAAAGACTGTTCCGCGATGGTCAAAGCCACTTTTATTTCAATGAAATTACATTTTCGATATTTTGGAATCTCCGTCTAGTCACTTTTCCGAATTTTTCCCTGAGCGCTACCGGAATGGTTTAAATTTACCTCACCCCCCCCCCCCCCCCCCGTCCCGTATGTATATTACACGTAAAATATGGGAAATGACCGTCTGCAAAAAGACTTTTACGCTATGGTCAAAGCCACTTTTATTTTAATGAAATTACATTTTCGATAATTTGGAATCTCCGTCTAGTCACTTTTTCCGAATTTTTCTCTGAGCGCTAGCGGAATGGTTCAAAATTACCTCCCCCTCCCCTCTATATATATTACACGTAAATGACCGTCTGCAAAAAGAATATTTAGCGATGGTCAAAGCCACTTTTATTTTAATGAAATTACATTTTCGATATTTTGGAATCTCCGTCTAGTCACTTTTCCGAATTTTTCCCTGAGCGCTAGCGGAATGGTTTAAATTTACCTTAACCCCCCCCCCCCCCCCCCCAGTCCCGTATATACATTATACGTAAAGTATGGAAAATGACCGTCTGCAAAAACAATTTTTACGCTATGGTCAAAGCCACTTTTATTTAATGAAATTACGCTTTTTCGATAGTTTATACATTGTTCTACAACCTCCGCCTCGTTGCTTTCTTCTAATTTTTCTCTGAGCGCAAGCGGAATGGTTTAAATTTATCTTAACCCCCCCCCCCCCCCCCCCAGTCCCGTATATACATTATACGTAAAGTATGGAAAATGACCGTTTGCAAAAAGACTATTTCCCTTTGGTCAAAGCCACTTATATTTGAATGAAATTACACTTTCGATATTTTGGAATCTCCGTCTAGTCACTTTTTCCGAATTTTTCTCTGAGCGCTAGCGGAATGGTTCAAAATTACCTCCCCCTCCCCTCTATTCACATATATATTACATGTAAATGACCCTCTGCAAAAGACTATTCCGCGATGGTCAAAACCACTTTTATTGCAGTGAAATTACATTTTTTCGACAGTTTAGAAATGCACGTAGTCACTTTTCCGAATGTTTCTCTGAGCGCTAGCGGAATGGTTCAAATTTACCTCTCCCCCCATTCCCGTATATATATTTTTCGTAAAGTATTGAAAGTGACCGTCTGCAAAAAGACTATTCCGCTATGGCCAAAGCCACTTATATTTTAATGGAAATTACACTTTTTCGATAGTTTGGAATCTCCGTCAAGTCAATTTTCCGAATTTTTCTCTGAGCGCAAGAGGAATGGTTCAAATTTACCTCATCCCCCTCCCCCCCCCCCCCCAGTCCCGTATGTATATTACACGTAAAATATGGGAAATGACCGTCTGCAAAAAGACTTTTACGCTATAGTCAAAGCCATTTTTATTTTAATGAAATTACATTTTCGATAATTTGGGATCTCCGTCTAGTTACTTTTTCCGAATTTTCTCTGAGCGCTAGCGGAATGGTTCAAAATTACCTCCCCCTCCCCTCTATTCACATATATATTACACGTAAATGACCGTCTGCAAAAAGACTTTTACGCTATAGTCAAAGCCACTTTTATTTTAATGAAATTACATTTTCGATAATTTGGGATCTCCGTCTAGTTACTTTTTCCGAATTTTTCTCTGAGCGCAAGCGGAATGGTTCAGAGTTACCTCTTCCTCCCCTCTATATTGACATATATATTACACGTAAATGACCGTCTGCAAAAAGACTGTTCCGCGATGGTCAAAGCCACTTTTATTTCAATGAAATTATATTTTCGATATTTTGGAATCTCCGTCTAGTCACTTTTCCGAATTTTTCCCTGAGCGCTACCGGAATGGTTTAAATTTACCTCACCCCCCCCCCCCCCACACGCAGTCCTGTATGTATATTACACGTAAAATATGGCAAATGACCGTCTGCAAAAACACTCTTATGCTATGGTCAAAGCCACTTTTATTTTAATGAAATTATGCTTTTTCGATAATTTGGAATCTCCGTCTAGTCACTTTTCCGAATTTTTCTCTGAGCGTTAGAGGAATGGTTCAAATTTACCTCACCCCCCCCCCCCCAGTACCGTATGTATATTACACGTAAAATATGGGAAATGACCGTCTGCAAAAAGACTTTTACGCTATGGTCAAAGCCACTTTTATTTTAATGAAATTACATTTTCGATAATTTGGAATCTCCGTCTAGTCACTTTTTCCGAATTTTTCTCTGAGCGCTAGCGGAATGGTTCAAAATTACCTCCCCCTCCCCTCTATATATATTACACGTAAATGACCGTCTGCAAAAAGAATATTTAGCGATGGTCAAAGCCACTTTTATTTTAATGAAATTACATTTTCGATATTTTGGAATCTCCGTCTAGTCACTTTTCCGAATTTTTCCCTGAGCGCTAGCGGAATGGTTTAAATTTACCTTAACCCCCCCCCCCCCCCCAGTCCCGTATATACATTATACGTAAAGTATGGAAAATGACCGTCTGCAAAAACACTTTTACGCTATGGTCAAAGCCACTTTTATTTTAATGAAATTACATTTTCGAGAATTTGGAATCTCCGCCTAGTCACTTTTTCCGAATTTTTCCCTGAGCGCTAGCGGAATGGTTTAAATTTACCTTAACCCCCCCCCCCCCCCCCAGTCCCGTATATACATTATACGTAAAGTATGGAAAATGACCGTTTGCAAAAAGACTATTCCGCTTTGGTCAAAGCCACTTATATTTGAATGAAATTACACTTTCGATATTTTGGAATCTCCGTCTAGTCACTTTTTCCGAATTTTTCTCTGAGCGCTAGCGGAATGGTTCAAAATTACCCCCCCCCCCCCTCCCCTCTATATATATTACACGTAAATGACCGTCTGCAAAAAGAATATTTAGCGATGGTCAAAGCCACTTATATTTGAATGAAATTACACTTTCGATATTTTGGAATCTCCGTCTAGTCACTTTTTCCGAATTTTTCTCTGAGCGCTAGCGGAATGGTTCAAAATTACCTCCCCCCTCCCCTCTATTCACATATATATTACACGTAAATGACCGTCTGCAAAAAGAATATTTAGCGATGGTCAAAGCCACTTATATTTTAATGAAATTCGCTTTTTCGATAGTTTATACATTGTTCTACAACCTCTGCCTCGTTGCTTTCTTCTAATTTTTCTCTGAGCGCAAGCGGAATGGTTCAAAGTTACCTCTTCCTCCCCTCTATTGACATATATATTACACGTAAATGACCGTCTGCAAAAAGACTGTTCCGCGATGGTCAAAGCCACTTTTATTTCAATGAAATTACATTTTCGATATTTTGGAATCTCCGTCTAGTCACTTTTCCGAATTTTTCCCTGAGCGCTAGCGGAATGGTTTAAATTTACCTTAACCCCCCCCCCCCCCCCCCCCCGGTGCCGTACATACATTATACGTAAAGTATGGAAAATGACCGTCTGCAAAACACTTTTACGCTATGGTCAAAGCCACTTTTATTTTAAGGAAATTACATTTTCGATAATTTGGAATCTCCGTCTAGTCACTTTTTCCGAATTTTTCTCTGAGCGCTAGCGGAATGGTTCAAAATTACCTCCCCCTCCCCTCTATTCACATATATGTGACCCGCCGCCTCAAAACCTACAATAAGTCGCACGGACCACAACGTAGCAAACAGCCCAAAATAGTAAATTTGCTTGGATCAGTCGATTTTCTGTTTTTGATAGAAATGGGTAGTTCCATTATCATTCTATCATGTCTCAAGTTTGTGAGTCGTAATTCGACTTAGAAATATGTTTTTGGGGCATTTTAAAATGACTCCTTTTTCAGTTGCACATGTCCAGCTAACGAATGTTTGGAGAGCTTTTGTAATACTTTCATTCAATGCCAAATTACTACTTTACCTCTAAAGGTATAAATTGATTTTTGGAGTGAGTAATAAATAGGTCCTCCTGGAGCAGTGTGCCAAAATTCAGTCTAATCTGAAAATCCCTTCATACCGGTTGCTATGGCCATTTAAATACCCAGTTTTACTTGGGCGCACACAGAGAGCGAAGGTTTGGCACTCTTTTGTTCCGAACTTAAACGGCCATTTTTTTCTGAATAGGAGTTATTGATTGCTGGTTACATATTGATTCTAAATGTGATATTTAAAGGCGTTATCATTGAGTAAACTAGGCAAATGATATACCATTGGAAAGCTGAGAATCTATACTTTCAGAAAATGTATAAAACAAGAAAAAAATTTTTGGCGACTTATTGTAGGTTTTGAAGCGTCGGGTGACATATATTACACGTAAATGACCGTCTGCAAAAAAAATATTTAGCGATGGTCAAAGCCACTTATATTTTAATGAAATTCGCTTTTTCGATAGTTTATACATTGTTCTACAACCTCCGCCTCGTTGCTTTCTTCTAATTTTTCTCTGAGCGCAAGCAGAATGGTTCAAAGTTACCTCTTCCTCCCCTCTATTGACATATATATTACACGTAAATGACCGTCTGCAAAAAGACTGTTCCGCGATGGTCAAAGCCACTTTTATTTTAATGAAATTACATTTTCGATAATTTGGTATCTCCGTCTAGTCGCTTTTTACGAATTTTTCTCTGAGCGTCTGCAAAAAGACTATTCCGCTATCTTCAAAGTCACTTATATTTTAATGGAAATTACACTTTTTCGATATTTTGGAATCTCCGTCTAGTCACTTTTTCCGAATTTTTCTATGAGCGCTAGCGGAATGGTTCAAATTTACCTCATCCCCCCCAGTCCCGTATGTATATTACACGTAAAATATTGGAAATGACCGTCTGCAAAAATACTTTTACGCTATGGTCAAAGCCACTTTTATTTTAATGAAATTACATTTTCGATAATTTGGTATCTCCGTCTAGTCGCTTTTTACGAATTTTTCTCTGAGCGTCTGCAAAAAGACTATTCCGCTATGGTCAAAGCCACTTATATTTTAATGGAAATTACACTTTTTCGATAGATTGGAAGCTCCGTCTAGTCACTTTTTTGGAATTTTTCTCTGAGCGCTAGCGGAATGGTTCAAATTTACCTCACCCCCCCCCCCCCCCCCCCCCCCCCAGTCCCGTATGTATATTACACGTAAACTTTTACGCTATGGTTAAAGCCACTTTTATTTTAATGAAATTGCATTTTCGATTATTTGGAATCTCCGTCTAGTAACTTTTCCCGAATTTTTCTCTGAGCGCTAGCGGAATGTTTTAAATTTACCTCATCCCCACCCCCCCCCCCCCCCCCCCGTCTAGTCACTTTTCCAAATTTTTCCCTGAGCGCTAGCGGAATGGTTTAAATTTACCTCATCCCCACCCCCCCCCCCATTTTCGATTATTTGGAATCTCCGTCTAGTAACTTTTCCCGAATTTTTCTCTGAGCGCTGGCGGAATGGTTCAAATTTACCTCTCCCCCAGTCCCCGTATATATATTATACGTAAAGTAGTGAAAATGACCGTCTGCAAAAAGACTATTCCGCTATGGTCAAAGCCACTTTTATTTTAATGAAATTACATTTTCGATAATTTCGAATCTCCGTTTAATAACTTTTCCCGAATTTTACTCTGAGCGCTAGCGGAATGGTTCAAATTTACCTCATTCCCCCCCCCCCCCCCCCCCAGTCCCATATATATATTATACGTAAAATATTGGAAATTACCGTCTGCAAAAAGACTATTCCGTTATGGTCAAAGTCACTTATATTTTAATGGAAATTACACTTTTTCGATAGTTTGGAATCTCCGTCAAGTCACTTTTTCCGAATTTTTCTCTGAGCGCCAGCGGAATGGTTCAAATTTACCTCATCCCCCCCCCCCCCCCCAGTCCCGTATGTATATTACACGTAAAATATTGGAAATGACCGTCTGCAAAAAGACTATTCCGCTATGGTCAAAGTCACTTTTATTTTAATGAAATTACATTTTGGATAATTTGGAATCTCCGTCTAATCACTTTTCCTAATTTTCCAATGAGCGCTAGCGGAATGGTTTAAATTTCCTCATCCCCCCCCCCCCCCCCCCCCCCCCCAGTCCCGTATGTATATTACACGTAAAATATTTTACGCTATGGTCAAAGCCACTTTTATTTTAATGAAATTACATTTTCGATAATTTGGAATCTCCGTTTAGTCACTTTTCCGAATTTTTCTCTGAGCGCTAGCGGAATGGTTCAAAATTACCTCCCCCTCCCCTCTATATATATTACACGTAAATGACCGTCTGCGAAAAGAATATTTAGCGATGGTCAGAGCCACTTTTATTTTAATGAAATTACATTTTCGATATTTTGGAATCTCCGTCTAGTCACTTTTCCGAATTTTTCCCTGAGCGCTAGCGGAATGGTTTAAATTTACCTTAACCCCCCCCCCCCCCCCCCCCCCTATCCCGTATATACATTATACGTAAAGTATGGAAAATGACCGTCTGCAAAAACACTTTTACGCTATGGTCAAAGCCACTTTTATTTTAATGAAATTACATTTTCGATAATTTGGAATCTCCGTCTAGTCACTTTTTCCGAATTTTTCCCTGAGCGCTAGCGGAATGGTTTAAATTTACCTCTTCCTCCCCTCTATTGACATATATATTACACGTAAATGACCGTCTGCAAAAAGACTATTCCGCTATGGTCAAAGCCACTTTTATTTTAATGAAATTACATTTTCGATAATTTGGAATCTCCGTTTAGTAACTTTTCCCGAATTTTACTCTGAGCGTTAGCGGAATGGTTCAAATTTACCTCATTCCCCCCCCCCCCCCCCCCCCCCCATATATATATTATACGTAAAATATTGGAAATTACCGTCTGCAAAAAGACTATTCCGTTATGGTCAAAGTCACTTATATTTTAATGGAAATTACACTTTTCGATAGTTTGGAATCTCCGTCAAGTCACTTTTTCCGAATTTTTCTCTGAGCGCTAGCGGAATGGTTCAAAATTACCTCCCCCTCCCCTCTATATATATTACACGTAAATGACCGTCTGCGAAAAGAATATTTAGCGATGGTCAGAGCCACTTTTATTTTAATGAAATTACATTTTCGATATTTTGGAATCTCCGTCTAGTCACTTTTCCGAATTTTTCCCTGAGCGCTAGCGGAATGGTTTAAATTTACCTTAACCCCCCCCCCCCTAGTCCCGTATATACATTATACGTAAAGTATGGAAAATGACCGTCTGCAAAAACACTTTTACGCTATGGTCAAAGCCACTTTTATTTTAATGAAATTACATTTTCGATAATTTGGAATCTCCGTCTAGTCACTTTTTCCGAATTTTTCCCTGAGCGCTTGCGGAACGGTTTAAATTTACCTTAACCCCCCCCCCCCCCCCAGTCCCGTATATACATTATACGTAAAGTATGGAAAATGACCGTTTGCAAAAAGACTATTCCGCTTTGGTCAAAGCCACTTATATTTGAATGAAATTACACTTTCGATAATTTGGAATCTCCGTCTAGTCACTTTTTCCGAATTTTTCTCTGAGCGCTAGCGGAATGGTTCAAAATTACCTCCCCCTCCCCTCTATTCACATATATATTACACGTAAATGACCGTCTGCAAAAGAATATTTAGCGATGGTCAAAGCCACTTATATTTTAATGAAATTACATTTTCGATAATTTTGGAATCTCCGTCTAGTCACTTTTTCCGACTTTTTCCCTGAGCGCTAGCGGAATGGTTTAAATTTACCTCTTCCTCCCCTCTATTGACATATATATTACACGTAAATGACCGTCTGCAAAAAGACTGTTCCGCGATGGTCAAAGCCACTTTTATTTTAATGAAATTACATTTTCGATATTTTGGAATCTCCGTCTAGTCACTTTTCCGAATTTTTCCCTGAGCGCTAGCGGAATGGTTTAAATTTACCTTAACCCCCCCCCCCCCCGCCCCCAGTCCCGTATATACATTATACGTAAAGTATGGAAAATGACCGTCTGCAAAAACACTTTTACGCTATGGTCAAAGCCACTTTTATTTTAATGAAATTACATTTTCGATAATTTGGAATCTCCGTCTAGTCACTTTTTCCGAATTTTTCCCTGAGCGCTTGCGGAACGGTTTAAATTTACCTTAACCCCCCCCCCCCCCCCCAGTCCCGTATATACATTATACGTAAAGTATGGAAAATGACCGTTTGCAAAAAGACTATTCCGCTTTGGTCAAAGCCACTTATATTTGAATGAAATTACACTTTCGATAATTTGGAATCTCCGTCTAGTCACTTTTTCCCGAATTTTTCTCTGAGCGCTAGCGGAATGGTTCAAAATTACCTCCCCCTCCCCTCTATTCACATATATATTACACGTAAATGACCGTCTGCAAAAGAATATTTAGCGATGGTCAAAGCCACTTATATTTTAATGAAATTACATTTTCGATAATTTTGGAATCTCCGTCTAGTCACTTTTTCCGACTTTTTCCCTGAGCGCTAGCGGAATGGTTTAAATTTACCTCTTCCTCCCCTCTATTGACATATATATTACACGTAAATGACCGTCTGCAAAAAGACTGTTCCGCGATGGTCAAAGCCACTTTTATTTTAATGAAATTACATTTTCGATATTTTGGAATCTCCGTCTAGTCACTTTTCCGAATTTTTCCCTGAGCGCTAGCGGAATGGTTTAAATTTACCTTAACCCCCCCCCCCCCGCCCCCAGTCCCGTATATACATTATACGTAAAGTATGGAAAATGACCGTCTGCAAAAACACTTTTACGCTATGGTCAAAGCCACTTTTATTTTAATGAAATTACATTTTCGATAATTTGGAATCTCCGTCTAGTCACTTTTTCCGAATTTTTTCCCTGAGCGCTTGCGGAACGGTTAAATTTACCTTAACCCCCCCCCCCCCCCCCCAGTCCCGTATATACATTATACGTAAAGTATGGAAAATGACCGTTTGCAAAAAGACTATTCCGCTTTGGTCAAAGCCACTTATATTTGAATGAAATTACACTTTCGATAATTTGGAATCTCCGTCTAGTCACTTTTTCCGAATTTTTTCTCTGAGCGCTAGCGGAATGGTTCAAAATTACCTCCCCCTCCCCTCTATTCACATATATATTACACGTAAATGACCGTCTGCAAAAGAATATTTAGCGATGGTCAAAGCCACTTATATTTTAATGAATTACATTTTCGATAATTTTGGAATCTCCGTCTAGTCACTTTTTCCGACTTTTTCCCTGAGCGCTAGCGGAATGGTTTAAATTTACCTCTTCCTCCCCTCTATTGACATATATATTACACGTAAATGACCGTCTGCAAAAAGACTGTTCCGCGATGGTCAAAGCCACTTTTATTTTAATGAAATTACATTTTCGATATTTTGGAATCTCCGTCTAGTCACTTTTCCGAATTTTTCCCTGAGCGCTAGCGGAATGGTTTAAATTTACCTTAACCCCCCCCCCCCCGCCCCCAGTCCCGTATATACATTATACGTAAAGTATGGAAAATGACCGTCTGCAAAAACACTTTTACGCTATGGTCAAAGCCACTTTTATTTTAATGAAATTACAATTTCGATAATTTAGAATCTCCGTCTAGTCACTTTTTCCGAATTTTTCCCTGAGCGCTAGCGGAATGATTTAAATTTACCTTAACCCCCCCCCCCCCCCCCAGTCCCGTATATACATTATACGTAAAGTATGGAAAATGACCGTCTGCAAAAAGACTTTTACGCTATGGTCAAAGCCACTTTTATTTTAATGAAATTACATTTTCGATAATTTGGAATATCGTTTAGTCACTTTTTCCGAATTTTTCTCTGAGCGCTAGCGGAATGGTTTCAAAATTACCTCCCCCTCCCCTCTATATATATTACACGTAAATGACCGTCTGCGAAAAGAATATTTAGCGATGGTCAGAGCCACTTTTATTTTAATGAAATTACATTTTCGATATTTTGGAATCTCCGTCTAGTCACTTTTTCCGAATTTTTCCCTGAGCGCTAGCGGAATGGTTTAAATTTACCTTAACCCCCCCCCCCCCCCCCCCAGTCCCGTATATACATTATACGTAAAGTATGGAAAATGACCGTCTGCAAAAACACTTTTACGCTATGGTCAAAGCCACTTTTTATTTTAATGAAATTACAATTTCGATAATTTAGAATCTCCGTCTAGTCACTTTTTCCGAATTTTTCCCTGAGCGCTAGCGGAATGGTTTAAATTTACCTTAACCCCCCCCCCCCCCCCCAGTCCCGTATATACATTATACGTAAAGTATGGAAAATGACCGTCTGCAAAAAGACTTTTACGCTATGGTCAAAGCCACTTTTATTTTAATGGAATTACATTTTCGATAATTTGGAATATCGTTTAGTCACTTTTTCCGAATTTTTCTCTGAGCGCTAGCGGAATGGTTCAAAATTACCTCCCCCTCCCCTCTATATATATTACACGTAAATGACCGTCTGCGAAAAGAATATTTAGCGATGGTCAGAGCCACTTTTATTTTAATGAAATTACATTTTCGATATTTTGGAATCTCCGTCTAGTCACTTTTCCGAATTTTTCCCTGAGCGCTAGCGGAATGGTTTAAATTTACCTTAACCCCCCCCCCCCCCCCCCAGTCCCGTATATACATTATACGTAAAGTATGGAAAATGACCGTCTGCAAAAACACTTTTACGCTATGGTCAAAGCCACTTTTATTTTAATGAAATTACATTTTCGATAATTTGGAATCTCCGTCTAGTCACTTTTTCCGAATTTTTCTCTGAGCGCTAGCGGAATGGTTCAAAATTACCTCCCCCTCCCCTCTATATATATTACACGTAAATGACCGTCTGCAAAAAGAATATTTATAGATGGTCAAAGCCACTTTTATTTTAATGAAATTACATTTTCGATATTTTGGAATCTCCGTCTAGTCACTTTTCCGAATTTTTCCCTGGCGCTAGCGGAATGGTTTAAATTTACCTTAACCCCCCCCCCCCCCCCCGCCCCCAGTCCCGTATATACATTATACGTAAAGTATGGAAAATGACCGTCTGCAAAAACACTTTTACGCTATGGTCAAAGCCACTTTTATTTTAATGAAATTACATTTTCGATAATTTGGAATCTCCGTCAAGTCACTTTTTCCGAATTTTTCTCTGAGCGCCAGCGGAATGGTTCAAATTTACCTCATCCCCCCCCCCCCCCCCAGTCCCGTATGTATATTACACGTAAAATATTGGAAATGACCGTCTGCAAAAAGACTATTCTGCTATGGTCAAAGTCACTTTTATTTAATGAAATTACATTTTGGATAATTTGGAATCTCCGTCTAATCACTTTTCCGAATTTTCCAATGAGCGCTAGCGGAATGGTTTAAATTTCCTCATCCCCCCCCCCCCCCCCACCCCCCCCCCCCCCAGTCCCGTATGTATATTACACGTAAAATATTTTACGCTATGGTCAAAGCCACTTTTATTTTAATGAAATTACATTTTCGATAATTTGGAATCTCCGTTTAGTCACTTTTTCCGAATTTTTCTCTGAGCGCTAGCGGAATGGTTCAAAATTACCTCCCCCTCCCTTTATATATATTACACGTAAATGACCGTCTGCGAAAAGAATATTTAGCGATGGTCAGAGCCACTTTTATTTTAATGAAATTACATTTTCGATATTTTGGAATCTCCGTCTAGTCACTTTTCCGAATTTTTCCCTGAGCGCTAGCGGAATGGTTTAAATTTACCTTAACCCCCCCCCCCCCCCCCCCCCCCCCCTAGTCCCGTATATACATTATACGTAAAGTATGGAAAATGACCGTCTGCAAAAAACACTTTTACGCTATGGTCAAAGCCACTTTTATTTTAATGAAATTACATTTTCGATAATTTGGAATCTCCGTCTAGTCACATTTTTCCGAATTTTTCCCTGAGCGCTTGCGGAACGGTTTAAATTTACCTTAACCCCCCCCCCCCCCCCCAGTCCCGTATATACATTATACGTAAAGTATGGAAAATGACCGTTTGCAAAAAGACTATTCCGCTTTGTCAAAGCCACTTATATTTGAATGAAATTACACTTTCGATAATTTGGAATCTCCGTCTAGTCACTTTTTCCGAATTTTTCTCTGAGCGCTAGCGGAATGGTTCAAAATTACCTCCCCCTCCCCTCTATTCACATATATATTACACGTAAATGACCGTCTGCAAAAGAATATTTAGCGATGGTCAAAGCCACTTATATTTTAATGAAATTACATTTTCGATAATTTTGGAATCTCCGTCTAGTCACTTTTCCGACTTTTTCCCTGAGCGCTAGCGGAATGGTTTAAATTTACCTCTTCCTCCCCTCTATTGACATATATATTACACGTAAATGACCGTCTGCAAAAGAATATTTAGCGATGGTCAAAGCCACTTATATTTTAATGAAATTACATTTTCGATATTTTGGAATCTCCGTCTAGTCACTTTTCCGAATTTTTCCCTGAGCGCTAGCGGAATGGTTTAAATTTACCTTAACCCCCCCCCCCCCCCCCCCCGCCCCCAGTCCCGTATATACATTATACGTAAAGTATGGAAAATGACCGTCTGCAAAAACACTTTTACGCTATGGTCAAAGCCACTTTTATTTTAATGAAATTACAATTTCGATAATTTAGAATCTCCGTCTAGTCACTTTTTCCGAATTTTTCCCTGAGCGCTAGCGGAATGGTTTAAATTTACCTTAACCCCCCCCCCCCCAGTCTTGTATATACATTATACGTAAAGTATGGAAAATGACCGTCTGCAAAAAGACTTTTACGCTATGGTCAAAGCCACTTTTATTTTAATGAAATTACATTTTCGATAATTTGGAATATCGTTTAGTCACTTTTTCGAATTTTTCTCTGAGCGCTAGCGGAATGGTTCAAAATTACCTCCCCCTCCCCTCTATATATATTACACGTAAATGACCGTCTGCGAAAAGAATATTTAGCGATGGTCAAAGCCACTTTTATTTTAATGAAATTACATTTTCGATATTTTGGAATCTCCGTCTAGTCACTTTTCCGAATTTTTTCCCTGAGCGCTAGCGGAATGGTTTAAATTTACCTTAACCCCCCCCCCCCCCCCCAGTCCCGTATATACATTATACGTAAAGTATGGAAAATGACCGTCTGCAAAAACACTTTTACGCTATGGTCAAAGCCACTTTTATTTTAATGAAATTACACTTTCGATATTTTGGAATCTCCGTCTAGTCACTTTTTCCGAATTTTGCTCTGAGCGCTAGCGGAATGGTTCAAAATTACCCCCCCTCCCCTCTATATATATTACACGTAAATGACCGTCTGCAAAAAGAATATTTAGCGATGGTCAAAGCCACTTATATTTGAATGAAATTACACTTTCGATATTTTGGAATCTCCGTCTAGTCACT
Organism: Heliocidaris erythrogramma; assembly: GCA_025617745.1. Classification (NCBI taxonomy): domain Eukaryota; kingdom Metazoa; phylum Echinodermata; class Echinoidea; order Camarodonta; family Echinometridae; genus Heliocidaris; species Heliocidaris erythrogramma. The sequence continues at coordinate 19,679,778 of CM046866.1, read as the reverse complement.
TTTTCCGAATTTTTCTCTGAGCGCTAGCGGAATGGTTCAAAATTACCCCCCTCCCCTCTATATATATTACACGTAAATGACCGTCTGCAAAAAGAATATTTAGCGATGATCAAAGCCACTTATATTTTAATGAAACTACGCTTTTTCGACAGTTAGAAATGCACGTAGTCACTTTTTTCCGAATGTTTCTCTGAGCGCTAGCGGAGTGGTTCAAATTTACCTCTCCCCCCAGTCCCGTATATATATTATACGTAAAGTATTGAAAATGACCCTCTGCAAAAAGACTTTAACGCTATGGTCAAAGCCACTTTTAATTTAATGAAATTACATTTTCGATAATTTGGAATCTCCGTCTAGTCGCTTTTTCCGAATTTTCCTCTGAGCGCAAGCAGAATGGTTCAAAGTTACCTCTTCCTCTCCTCTATTGACATATATATTACACGTAAATGACCGTCTGCAAAAAGACTGTTCCGCGATGGTCAAAGCCACTTTTATTTCAATGAAGTTACATTTTCGATATTTTGGAATCTCCGTCTAGTCACTTTCCCGAATTTTTTCCCTGAGCGCTAGCGGAATGGTTTAAATTTCCTCACCCCCCCCCCCCCCCCAGTCCCGTATGTATATTCCACGTAAAATATTTTACGCTATGGTCAAATCCACTTATATTTGAATGAAATTACATTTTCGATATTTTGGAATCTCCGTCTACACACAGAGAATTTTTTACAAAAATTATGTAAAAAGTTATGTTAAATAGGAACTCCATAACTTTTTTGTAAAATTTACATAACAAAATGTTTTACAAAAATTATGTAAAAAATTATGTTAAATAGGAACTCCATAACTTTTTTGTAAAATTTACTTAACAAAATGTTTTACCAAAATTATGTAAATTGTTTTGTTAAATAGGAACTTGTGTAAATTTTAGCTAACAAAATATTCGACGATAATTATGTAAAATGTCATGTTAATATAGATACTTAAAATTCATGTGTAAATTTTACCTAACAAACAATTCCACACATGTATTAATTATGTGGTTGGGCAAATTCAGTTGCCCAATTGTTTCCTTTTTCCTCCAACCTAGGTTAAAAAAAATTAAACCTGCTTGATATGTCTTAGCTTATCATTCCTAACATATATATATATATATTCCTACCTATATCTTAACCTACCATATCCTAATCCTATCCTATCTAGTTGGCACATGTTGTTGTTGTTGTTGTTGTTTTAAAATAGGCAAACTAGTCAATTTTGACTATTGTTGCCTTACTAAATTGCTCTTTTCACTTATACTTTGCTTGTTGATCCGTGGGTCTAACTTTAGTTTTTGTTAGAAAGGTACAGATTCCAGGATACCATGCTGGACCGCCACTCCTGCCCTGATTTTACAACGTTATCCTGACAAGCCCGCTCGAGGTACATTTCGAGGGCGTCTTAGGAATACAAGTACTCCCTATGTCTCTCAAACGTGAGCAGGGGGCGCTCTTTCTGATTCCTCATAGAACCTGATTACAGTCTAGTGCAAAACATTTTACTTAATGACGACAAATTACATTGTGCATGTTAAATAACCTTAACGAAATGGGCAATATTGCAAAATCTTTATGAAGAAATATCTTACAGCGTTATTTTGCAAGATTTATACAGTCAGTTTTACATAACTGTGTATCAAAATCATGTTAATGTCAACTGACATTCGTAAAATGTATTTTATACACAATAGTTTACAAAACATTTCCCTTAATGAAGATTTATAACATCTGCATGATAATATTCCCTTTAAAAATACTTGTACTTAACACATTTTACATAATAGGAATTTCTTTTCCAAAATGAATTTTACTTAAATAGTGCTAAGTAAATGTTACATAAAATTTCACATTTTGCATGACACATAATATGCGAAATGTAATTCATTACAAATATTTAGTAAAATACATAAAAACATTCATTTCAGACAATTTTACATAATATATTAAGTAAAAATTTTACAAAAGGAAGTTTACATAATGAAATATTAAGTAAATATTTATCTGTGTGTATACCGGGTTATACTGCGTATGCGACTTTATAACGCGTTGTTCACGGTTATAACACAGATATGTCTGTGTTATAACTGCGAACAGCGCCATATTAACGCGGTATAACTCGGTGTAACAGGTAAAACGCGTTATACCGTGTTATACTGAGAAATATGAAATATGAATTTGAATTTTTTTAAAGAAAATAGCTGGAGGTCCGGGGTCATCATTTTTGGCGAAAACGCCAAATGGGTTAAATATGGCCAATTCGGCCTGAGTTCATGTTTTTAGATGGAGGTCCGGGGTCATCATTTTTGCCGAAAACGTCAAATGTCTTAAATCTATCCAAATTGGTCCGAGTTCTTGTTTTTCAATGGAGTGGAATAGAAATAACTTCCTTTAGCGTTGAAATATGAAATATGAATTTGAAACTTTTTGAGAAAAAAGCTGCAGGTCCGGGGTCATCATCTTTTGCGAAAAGCACAGATGTGTTAAATCTGGCCAATTCTGCTTGAGTTCATGATTTTAGATTTAGCTGCATAGGAATGCCCTACTTCAGCGTATACGGTTATACTGAGAAATACCCCGTCATTTGCGTTTTACGTGATTTATCTCGCTATACCGGGTTATACTGCGTTATGCGACTTTATAACGCGTTGTTCACCGTTATAACAGAGATATGTATATCATCTGTGTTATAACTGTGAACAACGCCATATTAACGCGGTATAACTCGGTGTAACAGGTAAAACGCGTTATACCGTGTTATACTGAGAAATATGAAATATGAATTTGAAATTTTTTAAAGAAAATAGCTGGAGGTCCGGGGTCATCATTTTTGGCGAAAACGCCAAATGGGTTAAATATGGCCAATTCGGCCTGAGTTCATGTTTATAGATGGAGGTCCGGGGTCATCATTTTTGCCGAAAACGTCAAATGTCTTAAATCTATCCAAATTGGTCCGAGTTCTTGTTTTTCAATGGAGTGGAATAGAAATAACTTACTTTAGCGTTGAAATATGAAATATGAATTTGAAACTTTTTGAGAAAAAACCTGCAGGTCATCATCTTTTGCGAAAAGCCCAGATGTGTTAAATGTGGCTAATTCTGAATGAATTTATGATTTTAGATTCAGTGGCATAGGAATAGCCTACGCCAGCGATGAAATATGAATTATAACGCGGTATAACTCCGTGTAACACAGATATGTATGTCATCTGTGTTATAACTGTGAACAACACGATATTAACGCGGTATAACTCGGTGTAACAAGTAAAACGCGTTATACCGTGTTATACTGAGAAATATGAAATATGAATTTGAATTTTTTTAAAGAAAATAGCTGGAGGTCCGGGGTCATCATTTTGGGCGAAAACGCCAAATGTCTTAAATCTATCCAAATTGGCCCGAGTTCTTGTTTTTCAATGGAGTGGAATAGGAATAACTTACTTGAGCGATGAAATATGAAATATGAATTTGAAACTTTTTGAGAAAAAAGCTGCAGGTCCGGGGTCATCATCTTTTGCAAAAAGCAGAGATGTGTTAAATCTGGCCAATTCTGCCTGAGTTCATGATTTTAGATTCAGTGGCATAGGAATGGTCTACTTCAGCGTATACGGTGCTTATACTGAGAAATACCCCGTCATTTGCGTTTCACGTGATTTATCTCGCTATACCGGGTTATACTGCGTTATGCGACTTTATAACGCGTTGTTCACGGTTATAACACAGATATGTCTGTGTTATAACTGTGAACAGCGCCATATTAACGCGGTATAACCACTGATCTCTATGTAAAAATCTGGATAGAGCATTGGTCCATACGCACTGTGCAAACATCTGAAGCCACAGTGCGGCCATTTAAACCACTCCCGATACAATGCGCACGCTGCGCATCACTGCACAGCCATTGAACCAGCTTCGACGTGATTGGCCTTTCCAATCTCCAGCTATAGAAATGGGAGTGGTAGCATGGCGGCCTAGCGGCTTCACCTCAACAAGCCAATGCTCTATCCAGATTCTTACATAGAGATCAGTGGGTATAACTCGGTGTAACAGTAAAACGCGTTATACCGTGTTATACTGAGAAATATGAAATATGAATTTGAATTTTTTTAAAGAAATAGCTGGAGGTCCGGGGTCATCATTTTGGCTAAAACGCGAAATGTCTTCAATCTATCCAAATTGGCCCGAGTTCTTGTTTCTCAATGGAGTGGAATAGGAATAACTTACTTGAGCGATGAAATATGAAATATGAATTTGAAACTTTTTGAGAAAAAAGCTGCCGGTCCGGGTCATCATCTTTTGCGAAAAGCACAGATGTGTTAATCTGGCCAATTCTGCCCGAGTTCATGATTTTAGATTCAGTGGCATAGGAATGGCCTACTTCAGCGTATACGGTGTTATACTGAGAAATACCCCGTCATTTGCGTTTTACGTGATTTATCTCGCTATACCGGGTATACTGCGTTATGCGACTTTATTTCATTTCATTTCATTTCATTTCATTTATTTCCACTTCCAACAATATAAAATACATAGGTTTACATCGTACATAGCAAATCAATGAAACTTACAATTATTGTTTACAGCGTACAATATAGACATAGAAAAACCAAAACCAAACTTTATAACGCGTTGTTCACGGTTATAACATAGATATGTATATCATCTGTGTTATAACTGTGAAGAACGCCATATTAACGCGGTATAACTCGGTGTAACAGGTAAAACGCATTATACCGTGTTATACTGAGAAATATGAAATATGAATTTGAAATTTTTTAAAGAAAATAGCTGGAGGTTCGGGGTCATCATTTTTGGCGAAAACGCCAAATAGGTTAAATATGGCCAATTCGGCCTGAGTTCATGTTTATAGCTGGAGGTCCGGGGTCATCATTTTTGCCGAAAACGTCAAATGTCTTAAATCTATCCAAATTGGTCCGAGTTCTTGTTTTTCAATGGAGTGGAATAGAAATAACTTACTTTAGCGTTGAAATATGAAATATGAATTTGAAACTTTTTGAGAAAAAGGCTGTCCGGGGTCATCATCTTTTGCGAAAAGCACAGATGTGTTTAATCTGGCCAATTCTGCCTGAGTTCATGATTTTAGATTCAGTGGCATAGGAATGGCCTACTTCAGCTTATACGGTGTTATACTGAGAAATACCCCGTCATTTGCGTTTTACGTGATTTATCTCGCTATACCGGCTTATACTGCGTTATGCGACTTTATAACGCGTTGTTCACGGTTATAACATAGATATGTATATCGTATGTGTTATAACTGTGAAGAACGCCATATTAACGGGGTATAACTCGGTGCAACAGGTAAAACGCGTTATACTGAGAAATATGAAATATGAATTTGAAACTTTTTGAGAAAAAAGCTGCAGGTCCGGGGTCATCATCTTTTGCGAAAAGCACAGATGTGTTAAATGTGGCCAATTCTGAATGAGTTTATGATTTTAGATTCAGTGGCATAGGAATAGCCTACGTCAGCGATGAAATATGAATTATAACGCGGTATAACTCCGTGTAACAAAGATATGTATATCATCTGTGTTATAACTGTGAACAACGCGATATTAACGTGGTATAACTCGGTGTAACACGTAAAACGCTTTATACCGTGTTATACTGAGAAATATAAAATATGAATTTGAAATTTTTTAAAGAAAATAGCTGGAGGTCCGGGGTCATCATCATTTGCGTTTTACGTGATTTATCTCGCTATACCGCGTTATACCGCGTTATGCGACTTTATAACGCGTTGTTCACGGTTATAACACAGATATGTCTGTGTTATAACTGTGAACAGCGCCATATTAACGCGGTATAACTCGTGTAACAGGTAAAACGCGTTATACCGTGTTATACTGAGAAATATGAAATATGAATTTGAAATTATTTAAAGAAAATAACTGGAGGTCCGGGGGTCATCATTTTTGGCGAAAACGCCAAATGTCTTCAATCTATCCAAATTGGGCAGAGTTCTTGTTTTTCAATGGAGTGGAATAGGAATAACTTACTTAGCGATGAAATATGAAATATGAATTTGAAACTTTTTGAGAAAAAAGCTGCGGTCCGGGGTCATCATCTTTTGCGAAAAGCAGAGATGTGTTAAATCTGGCCAATTCTGCTTCAGTTCATGATTTTAGTTCATGATTTAGTTGCATAGGAATGGCCTACTTCAGCGTATACGGTTATACTGAGAAATACCCCGTCATTGCGTTTTACGTGATTTATCTCGCTATACCGGGTTATACTGCGTTATGCGACTTTATAACGCGTTGTTCACGGTATAACACAGATATGTCTGTGTTATAACTGTGAACAGCGCCATATTTACGCGGTATAACTCGGTGTAACAGGTAAAACGCGTTATACCGTGTTATACTGAGAAATATGAAATATGAATTTGAATTTTTTTAAAGAAAATAGCTGGAGGTCCGGGGTCATCATTTTTGGCTAAAACGCGAAATGTCTTCAATCTATCCAAATTGGCCCGAGTTCTTGTTTCTCAATGGAGTGGAATAGGAATAACTTACTTGAGCGATGAAATATGAAATACGAATTTGAAACTTTTTGAGAAAAAAGCTCCAGGTCCGGGGTCATTGTGACGAGGGACGAGTTCATGTTGGACGAGTTGTAAAATGGACGTCGAAGAGGAAGAATAGAGTTTTTCTAAACCTACGACCACGACTTCGCCTCGTTCTTTTGTACCTTGTTCATCGGCTGGATGATGGTGTGAGTAAGGACCCGTAACAAAATGGGGGCTTGTCCGGGAGCACTATGAAGGCCTCAGGTGAATAGACAAAGGTGAAACATTAGGTAGTTTTGGTCGCCCTGAAACGCTAAGGTGATAGCGCGCGCTCGTGTTTCGAGTCATATGCATGCGTGCATTGCGTTGTAGTGTAGGCTTGTCGTCGAAGCCTGTCCTGTGCGAAGACACCGCGGGGTTTGCGTATGTTGATTGTTGGTGGTCGCTGACCAGGTTGTGCGGTTGCACGGGTTTGCAAAGGTTTAATGTGTTTGAACCGGAGTCTTGCTGATGTTTCGGTGTTTTACAATTGTTAAAACTTTATGTTTTAGTCTGTGCATGATGGTGTTCTTGCCTTTTGCTGGTGCTTTTTGGTGATAAACATTGAGACGGGGTATGAGCTCAATGTGGGGTTGTCTCATAGGCATTCAGTTGACGTGTGGTATAGCACGTTGTGTTGTGTGCGGTGCGGTGTATACGAGAGTGTATGTTGCCGTCTGTGCAGGCTGTGATTGAGGCAGAATTCCAGGGCATCTCGCTATGAGATTTTAGTTCGCTTGATTGAGTGAATTTTGTTGGTTGAAGGTATTTCAACTGGGTTAACCGTGTCAGGTTGCCGTGTTTGTTGGTTGAGGTTTGCCAACAGGGTTGACCAGAGTTAGGTTGACAGGAATTTAGGTTGAAGGTTTATTCAACTGGGGTAATCGGGTCAGATTACCAGCTTTGTAGGTCGAGGTTAAATCGGCTGGATCAACCGGATCAGGTTGTCGGATTTTACGGTTGATTGTTTCAACTGGGGTAACCAAGTCAGGTTATCTGATTTTGTTTGGCTAAGAATTTTTTAGAGTTTCTTTAGCTGTTTCTAATCTTTTCAGCATTGAGGATTAGGGGTCTATATTGGCCATGGCGGATTTTTCATTGGAAAAATTTGTGGAATCTCCCACGGTAGAGGAATTGCTGGTCTTGAAGAAGGTTGATCTATTGCAGGTAGCCAATCATTACCAGGTTGCTGAGGTAAAGAGCAACTGGCGTAAAGTTGAGATACTGACAGCTATTATTCAGTGGTTGGTGGAGGAGGCAGATGTTCTTCCACTTGATGCTTTGAATAGCGTACCTGGTGCATCCCAGGGAAAGGAAAACGCGGAAGAGAAATTGCGGTTAAAAGAGCTGGAGCTAGAGATAGCAAAAGTCGAACTAGAGAGAGAGCAAGTAGTTCTAAGGAGAGAAAGAGCGAGTGCTGAAGAGAGAGAAGAGATTAGGCAGGCTCAGTCTGATTTCGATGTAGCTCGGCACTTTGAGAAGGTGGCTGTTAGTTTGAATTGGCCACGGGAGAAATGGTCACACCTGCTACAATCTCAGTTGAAGGGTAAAGCTCGAGATGCTTATTCGGCTTTGTCCGTTGAAGAAGCGGGTCAGTATGACACAGTAAAAGGTGCTGTATTGCATGCTTATGAGCTAGTACCAGAAGCGTACCGACAACAATTTCGGAAATCGCGCAAAGATGAGTCACAGACACATCTAGAATTTGCTAGGCGCAAGGAACAGTTATTCGATAGATGGAGTTCTTCGCTCCATGTCAAGAACTTTGCGGATCTTCGAGAAATCATACTTCTTGAAGAGTTCAAAAGAATGTTCACATTGATGTTCGATTGCATTTAGAAGCGCAGCGAATAGGAACACTTAGTGAAGCAGCCCGTGTTGCTGATGATTTTGTGCTGACACACAGAACCACAAACAAAGTTTCTAGTGAAACAAAGAAAACTGGAAAGTGGAACAAAAACAAGAAAAATGGTTCAGCACATGTCAACGATGGAGTCAAATCACAGTTTAACGGAGAACAGGGAAAAGCTAGTGAAAAAAAATGCTTTGCATGTAAAAAGGTTGGGCACTTTAAGGCGAAGTGTCCTACCCTTCGAGCGAAGTCAAGTGAAGCTAGCGCACATCCGAATGCATTTGTGAATAATTTGTCAGATTCACAGAGTAGGATTGAACCGGTAGACTTAGAGAAAGTGAAAAAGCAGTACGAGCCATTTGTATCTGTAGGGTTTGTGTCCTTATCTGAGAGTGATGAGGCTAGGAGAGTGAAAGTGTTGAGAGATACTGGTTCTTCTCAGTCCATGATTTTGGAAAGTGTTTTACCCTTTGGTGAGAGTTCTTCTGTTGGTGCAAGTGTGTTGCTCAAGGGCATTGGAGATGGTTTTGTGGAAGCCCCCCTTCATGAGGTAGACTTGAATTCAGGCCTTGTTTCTGGTGTTGTGAAGATTGCCGTTAGACCATCACTTCCTATCGAGGATGTGTCCATCATATTAGGCAATGATCTTGCTGGTGAGAGAGTCAGGTCATGTCCAGTAGTGAGTTCACGTCCTTGTGACAGTAGTGAGACAGATCAGTTGTTTGCAGAATTTCCCTCTGTGTTCCCGTCGTGTGCTGTAACTCGTTCAATGGCAAAGAGAGTAGAGTCTGAGAAGGAGTCTAGTGAGATAGATGTTGACTTGGGAGATTCTTTCTTTTGTCGTTTGGTTGAGGGTGAGTCCAAATCAAATGAGGATGAGAGTGCACGAGAGACGCATGGTGAAGGAAGTAATCAGAAGTCTGAACCAATTTTGTCTAAGAGAAAGTTGCAAGAGAAGCAACAAAAAGATCCTCAGTTGATTTCTTTGGGTGAGAGAGCTGTTCCTGAGGAGGAGGGATTGACTGTGCCTGTTTGTTATTACAAGAAAGCAGGTGTGCTCATGAGAAAGTGGAGGCCACCAGATGTTCCTGCAGATGAAGTGTGGAAAGAAGTCCACCAGATTGTAGTCCCTTTTACATACAGGCAGGACATAATTAGCCTTGCTCATGAAGCTCCACTTGCAGGTCACTTAGGAGTTCACAAAACTCAGGAGAAAATTCTTTCTCATTTCTTCTGGCCTGGTCTGCAAAAAGATGTTGCGAATTTTTGCAGAAGCTGCCATGTGTGTCAGGTTGTAGGCAAACCAAACCAGAAAATACCGACAGCACCGCTGAAGCCAATACCGGCCTTCGATGAGCCGTTTTCTAGGATTATAGTGGATTGCGTAGGTCCTCTTCCAAGGACAAAGGCCGGCAATAAATACTTATTGACAATCATGTGCGCCGCGACAAGATATACCGAAGCGATACCACTTAGGCGCATTACAGCGAAACATGTAATCAAGTCATTAGTTAAATTCTTCACTACTGTAGGACTACCAAAGACTGTACAGTCTGATCAAGGATCAAATTTTATGTCTAAGGTGTTCAAACAGGTGTTACACAGTTAGGGATTGAGCATGTAACTTCGAGTGCATATCATCCAGAGTCTCAGGGAGCATTGGAGAGGTTTCACCAAACCCTCAAGAACATGCTGAAGACTTATTGTCTTGAGACAGAGAAGGACTGGGATGAGGGTGTCCCATTGTTACTCTTTGCTATGAGGGAGTCTGTTCAAGAGTCTTTAGGTTTCAGCCCTTTTGAGTTAGTGTATGGACATGAAGTCCGTGGACCCCTCAAGTTGTTGAAAGAAAGGTTGTTGTCGGACGATGAGGACATGAATTTGTTTGACTATGTTTCTACTTCCGCGAAAGATTGAATCGCGCTTGTGAGGTTGCGAGACAGAATCTGTCTGACTCTCAGGAAGGATGAAGTCCTGGTATGACAGAAAATCCAAGGAAAGGAACTTCAAGGAAGGTGATGAAGTCTTGGTGTTGTTGCCCTTGGTTGGTCATTCTCTGCAGGCTAGATTTTCTGGACCGTATGTCATTGCTAAGAGAATTGGTGATGTTAACTATGTCGTGAAAACTCCGGATAGGCAGAAGAAAATGCGTGTATGTCATGTGAATATGCTGAAGCCGTACATTCGGAGAGGTGATGAAGAGAAAGCACAACCAGTGTTGAGTACTGTAGAATCTAATCCAAAGAGTGAAGAAGAAGAAATGTGCAAGATTGAAAGAGAGGAACCATGTGTGAAATTGAAAAATTCAGAGGTTCTAGCACATGTTGATGACAAACTAACCCACTTGTCTGAGAAGGAAAGGAAGGATGTGAAAGAGTTGTTGAACGAGTATCCGCAATTGTTTGCAGATGTCCCCTCTCGCACAGATGCTGTTGAGCATGATGTTGATGTGGGAGATACTACCCCAATCAAACAGGCACCATATCGGGCCAACCCAACAAAGATGAAAAGTCTTGAGAAAGAAATAGAGTATATGCTACAGAATGGCATTATTGAGCCAAGTAGTAGTGCATGGTCTTCTCCATGTATCCTGGTTCCAAAACCAGATAGATCATATCGTTTCTGTACCGACTACAGAAAAGTCAATGCGTGTACAAGAACAGATTCATTCCCCATTCCGCGCGTAGATGATTGTATTGACCGTATAGGCAAAGCAAAGTATGTGAGCAAATTCGATCTGCTGAAAGGTTATTGGCAGATCCCCTTGACCAAAAGAGCGCAAGAGATTTCCGCATTTGCTACACCGCAAGGCCTATTTCATTACACGGTGATGCCTTTCGGCATGAAAAACGCGCCGGCTACATTCCAAAGACTCGTGAATAGTCTCGTTTCAAGTCTTGAAGGCTGTGAAGCTTATATTGATGACTTAGTTGTGTATAGTGAAGATTGGGATGTTCATGTACAGAGAATCAGAGAGTTGTTCAGAAGGTTGGCTGCTGCCAAAATGACAGTGAATCTGGCAAAGAGTGAGTTTGGAGGTGTTAGTGTTAGTTTCCTGGGTCATGTTGTTGGCTCTGGTCACGTTCGACCACTCTCGGCGAAGGTAGAAGCAATTCTGACTTTCCCGACTCCAAGCAACCGGAAGGAACTGATGCGGTTTCTTGGCATGGCAGGCTACTATAGACGGTTCTGCCATAACTTCTCAGATGTCGTGGCTCCGCTAACCAATCTACTACGCAAAGAAGTGAAGTTCGTCTGGTCCAGTGACTGTACGAGTGCTTTCGACCAGGTGAAAGCCCTCTTATCTACCAATCCTGTGTTGATGGCTCCAGACTTCAACCAGCCATTCAGCCTGATGGTGGATGCTAGTGATGTTGGCGCTGGTGCTGTGCTAACTCAGCAGGACGCTGAAGGAGTCGACAGACCTATATCCTTCTTTTCTAAGAAGTTTTCCCTAGTCAGAAGAACTATTCGACTGTTGAGAAAGAGACTATATCAATGATCCTAGCACTTGAACATTTCAGCGTGTATGTTCATGGATCGCAGTACCCAGTCAGAGTATTGACGGATCATAACCCACTGACATTTCTTAGTAAAATGAAACACAAAAACCAGAGATTGACACGTTGGAGCTTGTTGCTGCAAGAGTATAACTTGAACATTGAGCACATTGCAGGAAAGAACAATGTTATTGCAGATGCTCTATCTCACGTGTGAACTTGGACTTAATCTCTGTGAAATTACATGGAAAGTGGGCTTACCTTATGTGAGATACTTCGCGAACATTTGAGCAGTTTATTGATATGAACTGGAATTCAATGTGGAGAAGAAAAAACAAGTTTGAACTTGATAATCCGAGACTGATTGGACTCAGTGAAGCAATTTTCTTCTTGTGTTTGCTTTTTTTAATATATTGCATATCTTTATGTATTTCTGAAAGTGAAATGATTAGTATTTTCTGTTGTGAAGAGTTTAACATGCATGACAACATTCTGGTGTTAAATTCCCTTTTCAATTTTACAAAAGAAACAAAAACAAAATAGAAAACTTAGTTCTCAATTTGGTTATGCATGTGTGTCACTTTCAAAACAGGACATAAGATTTGATTTTGTCATGTTTCATTGAAAAAATGTTGTTTGTTGACAATTGTATTATTGGAATCAAAGAGAAAAGGTATTCTCTTGTATTTTTTAGATTCAGTGGCATAGGAATAGCCTACGTCAGCGATGAAATATGAATTATAACGCGGTATAACTCCGTGTAACAAAGATATGTATATCATCTGTGTTATAACTGTGAACAACGCGATATTGACGCGGTATAACTCGGTGTAACACGTAAAACGCGTTATAACGTGTTATACTGAGAAATATAAAATATGAATTTGAAATTTTTTAAAGAAAATAGCTGGAGGTCCGGGTCATCATCATTTGCGTTTTACGTGATTTATCTCGCTATACCGCGTTATACCGCGTTATGCGACTTTATAAGGCGTTGTTCACGGTTCTAACACAGAAATGTCTGTGTTATAACTGTGAACAGCGCCATATTAACGCGGTATAACTCGGTGTAACAGGTAAAACGAGTTATACCGTGTTATACTGAGAAATATGAAATATGAATTTGAAATTATTTAAAGAAAATAGCTGGAGGTCCGGGGGTCATCATTTTTGGCGAAAACGCCAAATGTCTTCAATATATCCAAATTGGGCCGAGTTCTTGTTTTTCAATGGAGTGGAATAGGAATAACTTACTTTAGCGATGAAATATGAAATATGAATTTGAAACTTTTTGAGAAGAAAGCTGCAGGTCCGGGGTCATCATCTTTTGCGAAAAGCAGAGACGTGTTAAATCTGGCCAATTCTGCCTCAGTTCATGATTTTAGTTCATGATTTAGTTGCATAGGAATGGCCTAGTTCAGCGTATACGGTTATACTGAGAAATACCCCGTCATTTGCGTTTTACGTGATTTATCTCGCTATACCGGGTTATACTGCGTTATGCGACTTTATAACGCGTTGTTCACGGTTATAACACAGATATGTCTGTGTTATAACTGTGAACAGCGCCATATTAACGCGGTATAACTCGGTGTAACAGGTAAAACGCGTTTTACTCTGTTATACTGAGAAATATGAAATATGAATTTGAATTTTTTTAAAGAAAATAGCTGGAGGTCCGGGGTCATCATTTTTGGCTAAAACGCGAAATGTCTTCAATCTATCCAAATTGGCCCGAGTTCTTGTGTCTCAATGGAGTGGAATAGGAATAACTTACTTGAGCGATGAAATATGAAATACGAATTTGAAACTTTTTGAGAAAAAAGCTGCAGGTCTGGGGTCATCATCTTTTGCGAAAAGCACATATGTGTTAAATCTGGCCAATTCTGCCTGAGTTCATGATTTTAGATTCAGTGGCATAGGAATGGTCTACTTCAGCGTATACGGTGTTATACTGAGAAATACCCCGTCATTTGCGTTTCACGTGATTTATCTCGCTATACCGGGTTATACTGCGTTATGCGACTTTACAACGCGTTGTTCATGGTTATAACACAGATATGTCTGTGTTATAACTGTGAACAGCAACATATTAACAAGGTATAACTCGGTGTAACAGGTAAAACGCGTTATACCGTGTTATACTGAGAAAAATGAAATATGAATTTGAATGTTTTAAAAGAAAATAGCTGGAGGTCCGGGTCATCATTTTTGGCGAAAACGCCAAATGTCTTCAATCTATCCAAATTGGCCCGAGTTCTTGTTTTTCAATGGAGTGGAATGGGAATAACTTACTTTAGCGATGAAATTTTAAATATGAATTTGAAAATTTTTGAGAAAAAAGCTGCAGGTCCGGGGTCATCATCTTTTGCGAAAAGCAGAGATGTGTTAAATCTGGCCAATTCAGCTTCAGTTCATGATTTTAGATTTAGTTGCATAGGAATGGCCTACTTCAGCGTATACGGTTATACTGAGAAATACCCCGTCATTTGCGTTTTACGTGATTTATCTCGCTAAACCGGGTTATGCGACTTTATCTCGCTATACTGCGTTATGCGACTTTATAACGCGTTGCTCACGGTTATAACACAGATATGTATATCATCTGTGTTATAACTGTGAACAACGCGATATTAACGCGGTATAACTCAGTGTAACACGTAAAACGCGTTATGCCGTGTTATACTGAGAAATATAAAATATGAATTTGAAATTTTTTAAAGAAAATAGCTGGAGGTCCAGGGTCATCATCATTTGCGTTTTACGTGATTTATCTCGCTATACCGCGTTATACCGCGTTATGCGACTTTATAACGTGTTGTTCACGGTTATAACACAGATATGTCTGTGTTATAACTGTGAACAGCGCCATAATAACGCGGTATAACTCGGTGTAACAGGTAAAACGCGTTATACCGTGTTATACTGAGAAATATGAAATATGAATTTGAAATTATTTAAAGAAAATAGCTGGAGGTCCGGGGGTCATCATTTTTGGCGAAAACGCCAAATGTCTTCAATATATCCAAATTGGGCCGAGTTCTTGTTTTTCAATGGAGTGGAATAGGAATAACTTACTTTAGCGATGAAATATGAAATATGAATTTGAAACTTTTTGAGAAAAAAGCTGCAGGTCCGGGGTCATCATCTTTTGCGAAAAGCAGAGATGTGTTAAATCTGGCCAATTCTGCCTCAGTTCATGATTTAGTTGCATAGGAATGGCCTAGTTCAGCGTATACGGTTATACTGAGAAATACCCCGTCATTTGGGTTTTACGTGATTTATCTCGCTATACCGGTTTATACTGCGTTATGCGACTTTATAACGCGTTGTTCACGGTTATAACACAGATATGTCTGTGTTATAACTGTGAACAGCGCCATAATAACGCGGTATAACTCGGTGTAACAGGTAAAACGCGTTTTACTCTGTTATACTGAGAAATATGAAATATGAATTTGAATTTTTTTAAAGAAAATAGCTGGAGGTCCGGGTCATCATTTTTGCTAAAACGCGAAATGTCTTCAATCTATCCAAATTGGCCCGAGTTCTTGTTTCTCAATGGAGTGGAATAGGAATAACTTACTTGAGCGATGAAATATGAAATACGAATTTGAAACTTTTTGAGAAAAAAGCTGCAGGTCTGGGTCATCATCTTTTGGCGAAAAGCACATATGTGTTAAATCTGGCCAATTCTGCCTGAGTTCATGATTTTAGATTCAGTGGCATAGAAATGGTCTACTTCAGCGTATACGGTGTTATACTGAGAAATACCCCGTCATTTGCGTTTCACGTGATTTATCTCGCTATACCGGGTTATACTGCGTTATGCGACTTTATAACGCGTTGTTCACGGTTATAACACAGATATGTCTGTGTTATAACTGTGAACAGCGCCATATTAACGCGGTATAACTCGGTGTAACAGGTAAAACGCGTTATACCGTGTTATACTGAGAAATATGAAATATGAATTTGAATTTTTTTAAAGAAAATAGCTGGAGGTCCGGGGTCATCATTTTTGGCTAAAACGCGAAATGTCTTCAATCTATCCAAATTGGCCCGAGTTCTTGTTTCTCAATGGAGTGGAATAGGAATAACTTACTTGAGCGATGAAATATGAAATATGAATTTGAAACTTTTTGAGAAAAAAGCTGCCGGTCCGGGGTCATCATCTTTTGCGAAAAGCACAGATGTGTTAATCTGGCCAATTCTGCCTGAGTTCATGATTTTAGATTCAGTGGCATAGGAATGGCCTACTTCAGCGTATACGGTGTTATACTGAGAAATACCCCGTCATTTGCGTTTTACGTGATTTATCTCGCTATACCGGGTTATACTGCGTTATGCGACTTTATTTCATTTCATTTCATTTCATTTCATTTATTTCCACTTCCAACAATATAAAATACATAGGTTTACATCGTACATAGCAAATCAATGAAACTTACAATTATTGTTTACAGCGTACAATATAGACATAGAAAAACCAAAACCAAACTTTATAACGCGTTGTTCACGGTTATAACACAGATATGTCTGTGTTATAACTGTGAACAGCGCCATATTAACGCGGTATAACTCGGTGTAACAGGTAAAACGCGTTATACCGTGTTATACTGAGAAATATGAAATATGAATTTGAAATTATTTAAAGAAAATAACTGGAGGTCCGGGGGTCATCATTTTTGGCGAAAACGCCAAATGTCTTCAATATATCCAAATTGGGCCGAGTTCTTGTTTTTCAATGGAGTGGAATAGGAATAACTTACTTTAGCGATGAAATATGAAATATGAATTTGAAACTTTTTGAGAAAAAGCTGCAGGTCCGGGTCATCATCTTTTGCGAAAAGCAGAGATGTGTTAAATCTGGCCAATTCTGCCTCAGTTCATGATTTAGTTGCATAGGAATGGCCTAGTTCAGCGTATACGGTTATACTGAGAAATACCCCGTCATTTGCGTTTTACGTGATTTATCTCGCTATACCGGGTTATACTGCGTTATGCGACTTTATAACGCGTTGTTCACGGTTATAACACAGATATGTCTGTGTTATAACTGTGAACAGCGCCATAATAACGCGGTATAACTCGGTGTAACAGGTAAAACGCGTTTTACTCTGTTATACTGAGAAATATGAAATATGAATTTGAATTTTTTTTAAGAAAATAGCTGGAGGTCCGGGGTCATCATTTTTGGCGAAAACGCCAAATTGTCTTAAATCTGTCCAAATTGGCATGAGTGCTTCTTTTGCAATGGAGTGGAATAGGAATAACTTACTTTAGCGATGAAATATGAATTTGAGAAAAAAAATTTCAATAAAAAGCTGCAGGTCCGGGGGTCCTCATTTTTTGCGAAAAACCAAAATGCGTTAAATATGGCCAATTCGGCCTGAGTTCATATTTTTACATTCAGTGGAATGGCGATGAAATATGAATTTGAATTTTTTTGCGTAACAAGCTGCAGGTCCGGGTTCATCATTTTGCGCAAAAAGCACAGATGTGTTAAATCTGGCCAATTCTGCCCGAGTTCATATTTTTACATTCAGTGGAATAGCGATGAAATATGAATTTGAAATTTTTGGAGAAAAAAGCTGCAGGTCCGGGTTCATTTTGCGCGAAAAGCACAGATGTGTTAAATCTGGCCAATTCTGCCTGAGTTCATGATTTTAGATTCAGTGGCGTTGGAATAGCCTACTTCAGCGATGAAATATGAATTATAACGCGGTGTAACACGTAAAACGCGTATACCGTGTTATACTGAGAAATACCCCGTCATATCGCGTTTTACGTCATTTACTTCGCTATACCGCGTTATACTGCGTTATGCGACTTATACCGGGATATAACAAGTTATACGTGTCATACCGAGTTTAACATGCTTTACTGCTGTATACCAAGTTATACCGCGTCATACCACTTAATACGTGGTTTACCGAGATATACCAAGTTATACGTGTCATAACGCGTTATACCTTGATTTACGTGTCATACCGTGTTATTTCGCGATATACGTGTTAACACACGTATATCGCGAAAACGCGTTATAACCGTGAACAACGCTGTGCAAACGCCGTATGGCTCAGTATAATTTTTAAAGAAAATAGCTGCAGGCCCGGGGTCATCATTTTTGGCGAAAACGCCAAATTGTCTTTAATCTGTCCAAATTGGCATGAGTGCTTCTTTTGCAATGGAGTGGAATAGGAATAACTTACTTTAGCGATGAAATATGAATTTGAGAAAAAAATTTTCAATAAAAAGCTGCAGGTCCGGGGTCCTCATTTTTTGCGAAAAACCAAAATGCGTTAAATATGGCCAATTCGGCCTGAGTTCATATTTTTACATTCAGTGGAATGGCGATGAAATATGAATTTGAAATTTTTTGCGTAACAAGCTGCAGGTCCGGGTTCATTATTTTGCGCAAAAAGCACAGATGTGTCAAATCTGGCCAATTCTGCCCGAGTTCATATTTTTACATTCAGTGGAATAGCGATGAAATATGAATTTGAAATTTTTGGAGAAAAAAGCTGCAGGTCCGGGGTCATTTTGCGCGAAAAGCACAGATGTGTTAAATCTGGCCAATTCTGCTTGAGTTCATGATTTTAGATTCAGTGGCGTTGGAATAGCCTACTTCAGCGATGAAATATGAATTATAACACGGTGTAACACGTAAAACGCGTATACCGTGTTATACTGAGAAATACCCCGTCATATCGCGTTTTACGTCATTTACTTCGCTATACCGCGTTACACTGCGTTATGCGACTTATACCGGGATATAACAAGTTATACGTGTCATACCGAGTTTAACATGCTTTACTGCTGTATACCAAGTTATACCGCGTCATACCACTTAATACGTGGTTTACCGAGATATACCAAGTTATACGTGTCATAACGCGTTATACCTTGATTTACGTGTCATACCGTGTTATTTCGCGATATACGTGTTAACACACGTATATCGCGAAAACGCGTTATAACCGTGAACAACGCTGTGCAAACGCCGTATGGCTCAGTATAATTTTTAAAGAAAATAGCTGCAGGCCCGGGTCATCATTTTTGGCGAAAACGCCAAATTGTCTTAAATCTGTCCAAATTGGCATGAGTGCTTCTTTTGCAATGGAGTGGAATAGGAATAACTTACTTTAGCGATGAAATATGAATTTGAGAAAAAAAATTTCAATAAAAAGCTGCAGGTCCGGGGTCCTCATTTTTTGCGAAAAACCAAAATGCGTTAAATATGGCCAATTCGGCCTGAGTTCATATTTTTACATTCAGTGGAATGGCGATGAAATATGAATTTGAATTTTTTTGCGTAACAAGCTGCAGGTCCGGGTTCATCATTTTGCGCAAAAAGCACAGATGTGTTAAATCTGGCCAATTCTGCCCGAGTTCATATTTTTACATTCAGTGGAATAGCGATGAAATATGAATTTGAAATTTTGGGAGAAAAAAGCTGCAGGTCCGGGTTCATTTTGCGCGAAAAGCACAGATGTGTTAAATCTGGCCAATTCTGCCTGAGTTCATGATTTTAGATTCAGTGGCGTTGGAATAGCCTACTTCAGCGATGAAATATGAATTATAACGCGGTGTAACACGTAAAACGCGTATACCGTGTTATACTGAGAAATACCCCGTCATATCGCGTTTTACGTCATTTACTTCGCTATACCGCGTTATACTGCGTTATGCGACTTATACCGGGATATAACAAGTTATACGTGTCATACCGAGTTTAACATGCTTTACTGCTGTATACCAAGTTATACCGCGTCATACCACTTAATACGTGGTTTACCGAGATATACCAAGTTATACGTGTCATAACGCGTTATACCTTGATTTACGTGTCATACCGTGTTATTTCGCGATATACGTGTTAACACACGTATATCGCGAAAACGCGTTATAACCGTGAACAACGCTGTGCAAACGCCGTATGGCTCAGTATAATTTTTAAAGAAAATAGCTGCAGGCCCGGGGTCATCATTTTTGGCGAAAACGCCAAATTGTCTTTAATCTGTCCAAATTGGCATGAGTGCTTCTTTTGCAATGGAGTGGAATAGGAATAACTTACTTTAGCGATGAAATATGAATTTGAGAAAAAAATTTTCAATAAAAAGCTGCAGGTCCGGGGTCCTCATTTTTTGCGAAAAACCAAAATGCGTTAAATATGGCCAATTCGGCCTGAGTTCATATTTTTACATTCAGTGGAATGGCGATGAAATATGAATTTGAAATTTTTTGCGTAACAAGCTGCAGGTCCGGGTTCATCATTTTGCGCAAAAAGCACAGATGTGTCAAATCTGGCCAATTCTGCCCGAGTTCATATTTTTACATTCAGTGGAATAGCGATGAAATATGAATTTGAAATTTTTGGAGAAAAAAGCTGCAGGTCCGGGTCATTTTGCGCGAAAAGCACAGATGTGTTAAATCTGGCCAATTCTGCCTGAGTTCATGATTTTAGATTCAGTGGCGTTGGAATAGCCTACTTCAGCGATGAAATATGAATTATAACACGGTGTAACACGTAAAACGCCTATACCGTGTTATACTGAGAAATACCCCGTCATATCGCGTTTTACGTCATTTACTTCGCTATACCGCGTTACACTGCGTTATGCGACTTATACCGGGATATAACAAGTTATACGTGTCATACCGAGTTTAACATGCTTTACTGCTGTATACCAAGTTATACCGCGTCATACCACTTAATACGTGGTTTACCGAGATATACCAAGTTATACGTGTCATAACGCGTTATACCTTGATTTACGTGTCATACCGTGTTATTTCGCGATATACGTGTTAACACACGTATATCGCGAAAACGCGTTATAACCGTGAACAACGCTGTGCAAACGCCGTATGGCTCAGTATAATTTTTAAAGAAAATAGCTGCAGGCCCGGGGTCATCATTTTTGGCGAAAACGCCAAATTGTCTTAAATCTGTCCAAATTGGCATGAGTGCTTCTTTTGCAATGGAGTGGAATAGGAATAACTTACTTTAGCGATGAAATATGAATTTGAGAAAAAAAATTTCAATAAAAAGCTGCAGGTCCGGGGTCCTCATTTTTTGCGAAAAACCAAAATGCGTTAAATATGGCCAATTCGGCCTGAGTTCATATTTTTACATTCAGTGGAATGGCGATGAAATATGAATTTGAATTTTTTTGCGTAACAAGCTGCAGGTCCGGGTTCATCATTTTGCGCAAAAAGCACAGATGTGTCAAATCTGGCCAATTCTGCCCGAGTTCATATTTTTACATTCAGTGGAATAGCGATGAAATATGAATTTGAAATTTTTGGAGAAAAAAGCTGCAGGTCCGGGGTCATTTTGCGCGAAAAGCACAGATGTGTTAAATCTGGCCAATTCTGCCTGAGTTCATGATTTTAGATTCAGTGGCGTTGGAATAGCCTACTTCAGCGATGAAATATGAATTATAACGCGGTGTAACACGTAAAACGCGTATACCGTGTTATACTGAGAAATACCCCGTCATATCGCGTTTTACGTCATTTACTTCGCTATACCGCGTTATACTGCGTTATGCGACTTATACCGGGATATAACAAGTTATACGTGTCATACCGAGTTTAACATGCTTTACTGCTGTATACCAAGTTATACCGCGTCATACCACTTAATACGTGGTTTACCGAGATATACCAAGTTATACGTGTCATAACGCGTTATACCTTGATTTACGTGTCATACCGTGTTATTTCGCGATATACGTGTTAACACACGTATATCGCGAAAACGCGTTATAACCGTGAACAACGCTGTGCAAACGCCGTATGGCTCAGTATAATTTTTAAAGAAAATAGCTGCAGGCCCGGGGTCATCATTTTTGGCGAAAACGCCAAATTGTCTTAAATCTGTCCAAATTGGCATGAGTGCTTCTTTTGCAATGGAGTGGAATAGGAATAACTTACTTTAGCGATGAAATATGAATTTGAGAAAAAAATTTTCAATAAAAAGCTGCAGGTCCGGGGGTCCTCATTTTTTGCGAAAAACCAAAATGCGTTAAATATGGCCAATTCGGCCTGAGTTCATATTTTTACATTCAGTGGAATGGCGATGAAATATGAATTTGAAATTTTTTGCGTAACAAGCTGCAGGTCCGGGTTCATCATTTTGCGCAAAAAGCACAGATGTGTCAAATCTGGCCAATTCTGCCCGAGTTCATATTTTTACATTCAGTGGAATAGCGATGAAATATGAATTTGAAATTTTTTGAGAAAAAAGCTGCAGGTCCGGGGTCATTTTGCGCGAAAAGCACAGATGTGTTAAATCTGGCCAATTCTGCCTGAGTTCATGATTTTAGATTCAGTGGCGTAGGAATAGCCTACTTCAGCGATGAAATATGAATTATAACGCGGTGTAACACGTAAAACGCGTATACCGTGTTATACTGAGAAATACCCCGTCATATCGCGTTTTACGTCATTTACTTCGCTATACCGCGTTGTACTGCGTTATGCGACTTATACCGGGATATAACAAGTTATACGTGTCATACCGAGTTTAACATGCTTTACTGCTGTATACCAAGTTATACCGCGTCATACCACTTAATACGTGGTTTACCGAGATATACCAAGTTATACGTGTCATAACGCGTTATACCTTGATTTACGTGTCATACCGTGTTATTTCGCGATATACGTGTTAACACACGTATATCGCGAAAACGCGTTATAACCGTGAACAACGCTGTGCAAACGCCGTATGGCTCAGTATAATTTTTAAAGAAAATAGCTGCAGGCCCGGGGTCATCATTTTTGGCGAAAACGCCAAATTGTCTTTAATCTGTCCAAATTGGCATGAGTGCTTCTTTTGCAATGGAGTGGAATAGGAATAACTTACTTTAGCGATGAAATATGAATTTGAGAAAAAAATTTTCAATAAAAAGCTGCAGGTCCGGGGGTCCTCATTTTTTGCGAAAAACCAAAATGCGTTAAATATGGCCAATTCGGCCTGAGTTCATATTTTTACATTCAGTGGAATGGCGATGAAATATGAATTTGAAATTTTTTGCGTAACAAGCTGCAGGTCCGGGTTCATCATTTTGCGCAAAAAGCACAGATGTGTCAAATCTGGCCAATTC
This sequence comes from Heliocidaris erythrogramma, assembly GCA_025617745.1. NCBI lineage: Eukaryota > Metazoa > Echinodermata > Echinoidea > Camarodonta > Echinometridae > Heliocidaris > Heliocidaris erythrogramma. The sequence goes on along the minus strand of CM046866.1, from coordinate 19,656,701 downwards.
TGCCCGAGTTCATATTTTTACATTCAGTGGAATAGCGATGAAATATGAATTTGAAATTTTTGGAGAAAAAAGCTGCAGGTCCGGGGTCATTTTGCGCGAAAAGCACAGATGTGTTAAATCTGGCCAATTCTGCCTGAGTTCATGATTTTAGATTCAGTGGCGTTGGAATAGCCTACTTCAGCGATGAAATATGAATTATAACACGGTGTAACACGTAAAACGCCTATACCGTGTTATACTGAGAAATACCCCGTCATATCGCGTTTTACGTCATTTACTTCGCCATACCGCGTTACACTGCGTTATGCGACTTATACCGGGATATAACAAGTTATACGTGTCATACCGAGTTTAACATGCTTTACTGCTGTATACCAAGTTATACCGCGTCATACCACTTAATACGTGGTTTACCGAGATATACCAAGTTATACGTGTCATAACGCGTTATACCTTGATTTACGTGTCATACCGTGTTATTTCGCGATATACGTGTTAACACACGTATATCGCGAAAACGCGTTATAACCGTGAACAACGCTGTGCAAACGCCGTATGGCTCAGTATAATTTTTAAAGAAAATAGCTGCAGGCCCGGGGTCATCATTTTTGGCGAAAACGCCAAATTGTCTTAAATCTGTCCAAATTGGCATGAGTGCTTCTTTTGCAATGGAGTGGAATAGGAATAACTTACTTTAGCGATGAAATATGAATTTGAGAAAAAAAATTTCAATAAAAAGCTGCAGGTCCGGGGGTCCTCATTTTTTGCGAAAAACCAAAATGCGTTAAATATGGCCAATTCTGCCCGAGTTCATATTTTTACATTCAGTGGAATAGCGATGAAATATGAATTTGAAATTTTTGGAGAAAAAAGCTGCAGGTCCGGGGTCATTTTGCGCGAAAAGCACAGATGTGTTAAATCTGGCCAATTCTGCCTGAGTTCATGATTTTAGATTCAGTGGCGTTGGAATAGCCTCCCTTATGGAAAGATCACAGTGTTACCACACTATGTATCACAGTGTGAAACACAGTGTGGATCATAGTGTGAAACACAGTGTGGATCACAGTGTGGAACACAGTGTGGAACACAGTGTGGTACACAGTGTCTTGCATGTGGTAAAACACACGTGTTTAATATGTGATTTTGGGACGTGTGGTAACGCTGTGTATTTACCACATAGTCCCACCACACTGTGATGTTCACCACATAGTCCACCACACTGTGATATTCACCACATAGTCCACCACACTGATATTCACCACATAGTCTGTGATATTCACCACATAGTCCACCACACTGTGATATTCACCACATAGTCCACCACACTGTGATATTCACCACATAGTCCACCACACTGTGAAATTCACCACATAGTCCACCACACTGTGAAATTCACCACATAGTCCACCACACTGTGATATTCACCACATAGTCCACCACACTGTGATATTCACCACATAGTCCACCACAGTGATATTCACCACATAGTCGCCACATAGTCCACCACACTGTGATAGTCCACCACACTGTGATATCCACCACATAGTCTACCACAGCATGATAATCACCACATAGTCCACCACATAGTCCATCACACTGTGATAGTCGCCACATAGTCCACTGCACTACAGTGGGAGAGTTTGCATCACAATCTGCAACACTGCTCACTTGGAACCAAGCACAATGTCCAACAATATTGACCACAAAAGTATACCAACAACTGCCAAGTAACTAAATGTCAGCCTGAAAACTGTAATACTGATCTCAATACAAGTGGAAGCTTATTAATTTAATGTAGTCACCATTTCAGAGCACCCTTTCAAATATCTTCCCATTTGGATATCCTAGATGGACAAATATTAAAACTGTAAAGCTTCCAATCTCCTGTTCGCCACGTACTTTGATTTGGGAATTTGTCTGCTGTACCTGGCTGGAGGTGGTATACTCAAGTTGTTATCTGGTTGTATGGTTAAAAAAATGTCGCACAGGTCACCAATACTCAGGAAACTAGCAAAAAGTGTAATAAAGAAATTTTTTTTTTTAATATATAAAACTAAAAACATTGAAAAAAACAAAATGATACATGAATACTAACACTGTGCATAGAATCCCTAATGTAAACTTTCTTCTTGCTTTTCATGTTTTGTACATAATACTGAGTGATAAAGAAATAAACGGTTGTCACAAAGTAAGAGCATTCCAAATTAATATTCTGATTAAGTTTGGCAGTAAATGCATCAAGAAATTAGACAAAACAAGTGGAATGCCTCTGTTAGCCTCGCCTGCATCGCGCGAGTAGTGTAACATTTGAATATCAGAAATTCTGTTTCTGAACATTTTGAAAATTAGAGCAGTGCCGATATCTTGCTCTGCTATGCAGGCAAGACACACTTAGAAAAACAAATGCCATTCTTCCTGGGTGTAGGATTGTTTTCCAAGCTATAATAATACATAAATGGCATTTATGATTAAATTCCCTTTCCATATCTATAGACATAATCACAGACAAAAAAAAATGTCCCAAATTTCTTTCCCCTAAAATAATGTTTTTATCAAATATGAACAGCTGGCAGGTATGATAACTATTGCACAGGGGGAACAAAAATACATGGTAGTATTTAAAGCAAGAGTTTGCATGTGCTATGAAATAAACTTTAAAATAATGTTTTTATCAAATATGAACAGCTGGCAGGTATGATAACTATTGCACAGGGGGAACAATAATACATGGTAGTATTTAAAGCAAGAGTTTGCATGTCTTGCATGTGCTATGAAATTGTTCATACCACATACATAGCAATATATCTAATCAATCTGAATTTGATGAATGGCACATTCAGTTAATTAAAAATTAATTTCAAAAAATTAACTATACCATTGTGTACATTGTGTTATTTCTGACATGCGTGCCGATTTTTGGCTAGTCAGCCTCCAAAATATCCTGGGCTATATAATATAGGGTTAAAAAGGGTGCATAATAGAAGCTGAAACCAGTGAAATTGTAGGTTTTCTTGATTAAAAATGTGTTAATATAATATTTTAGTGCTTTTTGGTGATGTTTTTGACAAATTTAATGTTGCACGTCATAAGGGGACATTTTTGTTTACTTCATACTAAGAATATATGCATTAATATCATTATTAAATTACATGGATTATCGATAGTCAGCAGTTAATATTTAAATAGTTACTTTGATGAAATAACCTTGTACAATGATTTTGAGACCTGAATAATGAAAGAATTTTTTCTTGCTTTTTTTCTACATATATTTTGCACTTATACCTCTTCTTGTCTAGCCTTTTGACAAGGCCCTCGTGACTTGGCTATTTTTCTCTGCAAGTAAGCTAGTAGTGACTGCATAACAAGACTAGCCGCACAGCCCGGTGAATGCGCGATCGAGCGACGTGAGTCCGAGGGCCTTTTGGAACCTGGCCTGTATTTCTTATGTTATCCTTTGTTCCTAGCGAGGATCTGCTACCTTATAGGTAGGAGCCAATCAGCAAACGTATCTTCGCATGACGTCAGCATACATTTGGTATGCAAATTCGCCTTCATCTCGAGCTGCCCGTGCAAGCTACTAGTACATCAATCATGGAAAGCAAGCCCCGCAGATACCGTTGTGATTGGTCGATAATCCTCGGTAGGCGTGTTAGCATACGAATGTCAACTCGTGAATAATTCATATCGGACGATGGAAACCCAGGTTCCAAAAGGCTCGATCGCGCGTTCACCGGGGCCGTGTTGATTCTTTTCGTCGCCGGCTAGTCATCTCAGGCACAGCATGACGAGGAAAATAGCCAAGTCACGAGGCCTTGTCAAAAGGCTACTTCTTGTCCTACAGTTATGTCCGCAAACACTCATGTACGAAATGCAAAAGGAAGAGTACCAATTTATTCATAAAATATGAACCAGTGATGGGTAACAGACTGAAAAATCGATGAATATGCTAGATATGACATGACCATCATTTTTAACCATCTGCAACACTTCGGGTACCCATGATTGGAGCCATGTACATTAATGAACATATTTACTTGAAAATCAATTCACTTGCTTCTCAGCCCTCCGATATGCTGCTCTGGTGTCTTTCAGCTTCTGTCCCATGCAGGCACGGACCTGGCCAGCTGTGGTGCAGGGAAATCGACTCGCGGGTATGCTGTATCGGATAATGATAGGATACAAAACTAGCTCAGATTAGCAAATGAGTGGATTTAAGAATATTTATACATGTATATGTATGTGTAATGAATAATTCTGCTTAAAGTTTATCGTCCACCCAGGCACAAGTTGGCGAATGATCACTGATTAACCCCAATGCCCCTAAACATTTCATGCAATATATCCATGACTATTTTTATTGAAGTCTCGCTCAACTATTCAGACCAAATTTGCGGGATGCGGTGCGAAGTAACCAAACATTACATAAGTGCATGTCAGACCCAGAATTTCTTAATACATGATCTTAATGGGAATAATGCCCCCCCCCCCCTGTGATGAAATGCTCAAAAATACCTTGGGAATATTTATCACAACTATCACAATTCAAGAGAGGGGGGGGGGGCGAGTTGGCGGCCGATTTCGCCCCCTCAGATCTCAGCCGTCTGTCGCGTCTTTGCAACAAAAAATGGCAAATTCCATAAAAAAATGACAAAAATTGGCACGTACGTCACCCACCACGTAATCTAAAAAACTGTCAATTTCAAAAATCATGTTTTTGATCAATTCCGGAACAGCACAGGCAGACGTCATAAAGTTGTGCATGACTCGAAATAAAAAAATAGTCTGGAATTCAATTACTAAGAAATTCTGAAACATGAAACATGGTATAATAGAGTATCTTTATCTATACCGGTATGCTGTTCTTTATCTGAAATAATTTGAGTTATTAGTGTGAATTTATTTTTAAGATTCAGGCAGTGCCAACCATTGTGTGGAAAATATACTAGAAAATGTGCAAAGTATTTGAGCAATTGTTTCAAATCAATGTAATTATCATGCTTGTAAATAGCAAATACATAGAACAATGATACATACCGACAATGAACTCAACCTTCTTCCTGTCGAGCAACCTCTTCTCCTGCTCCTCCTTTTGCCTCGTGCCGGTGGCAATTGATGTCCTCATTTCGTCAACCGTAAACAGACAATTCAAGAGGGTGCAGATCATTTTAGATGACTGTTGTGACTGGTTCACGATTTGCACTTGGGTTCCAGTCAGCAATTCTTCTGTCTATAGGTGATAAAGTAAAATCATGGAAAAGTTTTAACACTCATCCCTTTGCACTGAGCAACACTTATCTAAGAAGTTGTGTGCATTGCATTTCCACCACACACCCTGTTCCATGCATTATTTGTATAGTAAGAAAATAAAATCTTATAGAATTTTATACACATTTTAAAAAGTAAGTTCAATTTTCATAATTGATTATAATTCAAATGTCCTTGGTTTTTATTCAACCCGTCTCATTCAGAATATTGAAATTGTAGGCAAAGTTTAACAATAACATCAGAATTGTAACAACGAAAGAAGTACTTACATCTGGTGCACTGGTCTGTTCAAAAGCAGGTGATCCTGTTCTTGATGTTGATGGCGTCTGTATTTCTGATGTGGTTTTAGGTAATGCAGGTATTGGGGGAAGAGAAGGCAGGGGTGTTGATGAAGGTCGATGCTTTGTGGGGTTTTTTTCGTTCAACACCTCTTGCACCGCCTCCCGCATGGCTTCCCTCATAACTTGTACACCTTTCTTTTTCTCCTCATTCAAAATGTCTCGTATTGCTGCTCTGAGTTCTTTAAAATAAAATTGCAATATAACATTCAATTAATAAATCTGCAGTAAATGATTTTCATAGCATTCATTCGAGAATTGATAAACAATCTGCTACCAACTGACCATAATATGCAATAATAGCTTGCAAATTAAAGATATTCTAAGATAAGATTAAGTACTTCCAAAACATAATTCTATTTTTGTAAATTCCTCTGTATCCATGAACAAATGTTCTGAAAATATTACTTGAGTAAAGTAGAGAACAGTTCAATAATTTACCTCTACACATTAAGACATGCTGACAAAGTATTAAAGCAAATCTATACATTTATGTGGTAAATGTTATATGTGAATATTGTGATACCAGGTAAACTGATAAAAATTCACATAACAATACACATTCTGTGATACCAGGTGGCAATGTTTAGCATCATTCAGCCATTGTAAATGAAAGTTCGACCAAAAAACAAGATTTGCAAACTTCATAAAAAAGTACATGCAAACTAAAAGATAAAATTTAATACATGTATTTGGTTTTTTTTTCAATTACCATGCTGGTCCGGGGTTCGAATCCCACCGCAGCACTAGCGTCCTTTGGCAAGACGTTAATCTACATTTGCCACTCTCCACCCAGGTGATAAATGGGTACCCGGTAGGATGGCGAAAGTTAATGTCCTTTGCTTAGCATGTGTGCGCTTAACAGGCGACTGGCTGGAATACTCCCCAGGGAGCGGAGAATGTGCATACATTGTGTGCGGGCATGCCAGAATCCGATGACCAGGGTAATAATATATCTGTAAAGCGCTTAGAGACATCTCCGATGTATTAGGCGCTATATAAAAGCTGAATATTATTATTATTATTATTAAGTAAAGACATTCTTGGATAAACTAAACTGATCCACACCCTTGAAATTTTGGATCAAATGTACAACTACAACTTACCCTCTTTCTCATTGATTTTTTTGAGGTTGATGGCTCCTCGTCATCTCCAACTTCTATTTCGTCACTGTCTAGGTCCATGGCATCATCTGCAGTGTCCTTCAAGAACTCCTTTTCCTTCTCAATGATGACACTCTTTTCTTTCTGCCATGGGAAATGTAGCAAACAGACATGAATAATCATAGTACTTTCAATTATATAAAGCTATTTATAAAATGGGTTGTAAACTACACAGCTCGATGAGAACAGCTACTTTGAAGGTACTCTGCGTTCTGGCGAAGAAAATCAACATCAGCGAGCTCTAGCTACATGTAGGCCTACACGTACATGTAGATTATAATGATAGCTAGAAGAGCTCCATGGCAATACTTGGCGTACTGACCAAGAAAACCTAAAAATGTCTTCCACATTAGACTGTATGATGGCCTGGGGGACCTAAAGGTACGCACTTTGTTTTCAAACGATTTAAAATTTATATACAATCAGATTTTCTCAATTTAATTTGTGGTCAATATTCTAAAGAAGAAAATTGCAGAAAACTCACATTTCGCTGTCGCTTTTCGGGAGGGGTCTTAAAAGCTACGTTATATAAGCACTCAATTTCTAATGCTAAGTCTTCACTTCAGCGCATTCTTCATCTTGACTCGAGCTCCACCACCGCGAAGCAGTGGCGGAGCTCCTCAAGTTACCCATGACCACGACCATGACATGACAATATCAATCATCTTTCAACATCACGTAGCCTAACTCTTTAATACTGGAACAAGTTAGTGCACATGCATAGCAAATTTTCTTCATGGTTATTTTGTCAATCAATCATGTCTAACGAGTAACAAGTTAGAGTCAAGACGCACATCATTGTGGTCACATGGCATGCATGGTCATGGTGCCAAATTATGGCATTTCAAATTAAACCAGCAACATTCATAAACCAATCACAAAACAGGGTTATAATGCTGTAATATATTTACCATTGGCTGCCAACACCTTTGCTTTATACACCTCCCAGCCATGCTTCGGAGGCTTTTCTCCCGGGTTCCCATACTGAACCAGGCCTTCCACTTCAGATTTGGGTCCTCCCAACATCTTTTTTGTTTCCAACAAACTCGCTGGACGTCACCGTGACCTCATTAGTTTCCACCCAGTGAACTAACACCCACATAGAAGGCATGGCTGATTTATCTTTCTCCAACTAAAAAAACAACAACGATCAAAGTACGCTCCAACAAGTGCCAAAACGAGTAATACCAGTCAACGGTTAATTATGAAGGTTACCACAAGTTGCTTGATTTGAATTGCGAGCTAGCTCGAAGTAAAATGCGTGTACTGTACGTGTGTACGTGTGAGGCTATACCTGGGCTATACTGCATGCAGCGGCGCTCCGACGCGACACGTGATTTCCGGAAGTAAACAAAAGCATTGTCTAGAATCCTATACCGGTAGGTATATTTCTTCGGACTACAGACAGTGTAATGTTATAGTAGTTTAACCATTAGTCATTGCGATGATAATTAAATAGAAAAAAGTACATAATATAAATATTAATACAAAATCATGAATGATTACTAATATTCTAAAAATCGAACATTTCCGAAAGGAACCGGGCTAAGTCGAGCTCAACATACATCGGAATATTTCTCATACTGTGTTGTTTTACCAATGCCAGATACTACAATGAACGAGGTACCTGTGTTAGATCCCGATCGATACCGTATTGACTATTGTCAATAATTGTACTGTACTATCTATGCCTTTACCGTTTGAGCATTGATTGCGAACCATCAGAATACATTGCATAATGTATACATACATGAATAGACTCAATTTACTTGTACTTGGTATCAATGAAATTACACCAAGCAATCTTCTTAAAGATGCGAACAGTCATTTTATAGTTTTGACATACATGTACATGTACTCAGTTTTCAAACACTATTTTTGTGTCTGGTGACTGATTTCTGCGTATCAGTTGGCAACAGATAAATCATTCAATGTGTGATAAATTTGTTACTTTTTAATACACACAGATTTAAGAATATTGCTTTTCAAGTGTTAACACAGTGTTTCTCACAATCATTAAGTTTTTGTATCTTTAGAGTCTGGATTGTTTAGATCATTTTATAAATACTTAAATATTCAATTTTTCTCAGGAACAATGATAATAATGGATTTTATTATATTTATGAATTGTATGATGATAATACAAGAATAGCATACAAGTCAATAACATGATATACGGTTTTTAAATGTACAATTCTCTTTCTACAACTACACCAATTAAGTAATTTTACAAATAATAATCGTTTTCAGTGTTTTCCATAGTATTGATCCAACCTCAAATGAATGACTCATTCATGTGCATGTTGAATAAATGACACGTATATGTTGCATTTTCATGTTTAATAAATCTATTGTTTAATCTGTTAATATGAAACTTGAGAGGTAATATAACAAATCTCCATATTATATAATATCACAACACAATATCTATTGTTAATTAGGTGATCTGTCGTACATCGACAGATCACCTCTTAATTTCGTCAAGATTTTTCTTCTTTATTATTTATTTATTATTTATTCTTTATTAGGTGATCTGTCGTACATCGACAGATCACCTCTTAATTTCGTCAAGATTTTTCTTCTTTATTAGGTGATCTGTCGTACATCGACAGATCACCTCTTAATTTCGTCAAGATTTTTCTTCTTTATTTATTTATTATTAGGTGATCTGTCGTACATCGACAGATCACCTCTTAATTTCGTCAAGATTTTTCTTCTTTATTATTTATTTATTTATTTATTCTTTATTTATTTTTATTTTTCGCCCCTTTTCTTGTTACCATGATTCCTCAAAAAGTTCATTCTCAATTTTCTTCAAATTTTCGTCACTTATCAGACTTGTTAATGTCAAGATGTGGCATCTTATTCAAGGTCATCAGGTTATCATGACGTCATCAAGACGCCATTTTGTAAATTTACAAGATCGATTATATCTTCATAATCGATCATCAAAAATCAACTATATTTACATCACATAAACTTCACATGACGGGTCATCAGGTCATGTCCTCACAGGTCATCTAGAGGTCAGGACGTACGCGTACGCGCGCGTCAAAATTTTAAAATGCTCAAAATCACGTAGGATCAAGTCTGCACACGTTTCAGGTCATTTTGAGCATTTCAAAAATATCCGTACGTAAGCGTCCGCGCGCGCGTTTTACGCGCGCACAAGTCGTAAATAACGTTAAATCGCTGTTTTTTCGATTGATTTGCAATCCTGACACTTTTCTTCATCATTTCCATCAACTTGGAATCAATTTCAATCAAACATAAGGTCGTACGGGCGCGTCAAAGTTCAAAATCCGTGCGCGCGTCTATGTCGAAAATAACATAAAAACGTGCAAAAACATGCCTCTACAAATTAACTCTAGCTCTTTAAATAGTCCTCAAACCCCCAATTTTTTTGTCATCATCACGTAGGGTATGAATCATAGATTTCATTTCATGTATCATTTGACCCTTATAAACGTTATGACGTCATCAAAATGGCGCCAGAAGTCAAAATTTCCATTTTTCATGTTTTCACGTCATCACATTTATGCAAATTTGGCTCTAGATTCGTAATTATTAGTCGTTTTTCGCCCAGATTTTGCTATGTCATAGCTGAGACAATTCTCTACAAGATCAATCATCACGGTTTTTCATTTTGATGACGTCATCACAGTGAAATTTTCATTTAAAGATGCCATGTCAGAATTTTCCCTATTTGCGTGTTATGTCTATGGAAGATCATTTTTTTTCGAATCATGAATCTACATGACATTGTTCTCTGAGCTGTATCTCAGTTGTTTTTGGTCTATTTTCTTCCAGATTTTAGTATGTTATAGCTGAGACTATAAGCTTTTACAAGTGTGGTCTCCAATTTTTGATCAGATGTCGGGATCATGCCCAATTTTTCACTACAAAATGTGATTTGAGAATCCCGTTTTTCGTTTACGTGTTATCTCTATGGGAAATGTTTTGGTATATTGGTCAAAGCACTTGCCTCTCACTCCGGTGACCCAGGTTCGATCCCCGGTGAGTCCATTAAAATTTGTTTTTTAGGTGGTCTGTCATTTATGACAGACCTCCTTTTCATTTTGTCAAGATTTTCTTTATTAGGTGGTCTGTCATTTATGACAGACCTCCTTTTAATTTTGTCAAGATTTTTCTTCTTTATTATTAGGTGGTCTGTCATTTATGACAGACCTCCTTTTAATTTTGTCAAGATTTTCTTTATTAGGTGGTCTGTCATTTATGACAGACCTCCTTTTAATTTTGTCAAGATTTTCTTTATTTTTATTTTTAATATTTCTTCTTTTTATAGCAAATTTTTGTTCCCACCAAATCTCAAAATCGGCCAGGTCAATATCATCGAGTTTCATGTCATGTATGAGGTCAATCATGGACATGGTCATCTAAGCTTTTGGAGGTCATCAGGTCATCGTGACGTCATCAAGACGCCATTTTGTAAATTTACAAGATCGATTATATCTTCATAATCGATCATCAAAAATAAACTATATTCACATCACATAAACTTCAAATGACGAGTCATCAAGCAATGTCCTCACAGGTCATCTAGAGGTCAGGACGTGCGCGTACGCGCGCGTCAAAATTTAAAAATGCTCAAAATCACGTAGGATCAAGTCTGCACACGTTTCAGGTCATTTTGAGCATTTCAAAAATGTCCGTGCGTAAGTGTCCGCGCGCGCGTTTTACGCGCGCGCAAGTCGTAACTAACGTTAAAACACTGTTTTTTCGATTGATTTGCAATCTTGACACTTTTCTTCATCATTTCCATCAACTTGGAATCGATTTCAATCAATAATAAGGTCGTACGGGCGCGTCAAACTTCAAAATCCGTGCGCGCATCTATGGCGAAAATAACGTAAAAACGTGCAAAAACATGCCTCTACAAAATTAACTCTAGCTCTTTAAATAGTCCATAAATCCCCCAATTTTTTGTCATCATCAGGTAGGGTATGAATCATAGATATGATTTCATGTATCATTTGACCCTTATAAACATTATGACGTCATCAAAATGGCACCAGAAATCCAAATTTCCATTTTTCATGTTTTGACGTCATCACATTTATGCAAATTTGGCTCTAGATTCGTAATTATTGGTCTTTTTTCGCCCAGATTTTGATATGTCATAGCTGAGGCAATTTCCTACAAAATTAGATGCCACCATTTTTCATTTTGATGACGTCATCACAGTGAAATTTTCAATTAAAGACGCCATGTCAGAATTTTCCCTATTTGCGTGTTATGTCTATGGAAGATGACTTTTTTTCGAATCATGAATCTACATGACATCGTTCTCTGAGCAGTATCTCAGTTATTTTTGGTCTATTTTCTTCCAGATTTTAATATGTTGTAGCTGAGACTATAAGCTTTTACAAGTGTGGTCTCCAATTTTTGATCAGATGTCGGGATCATGCCCAATTTTTCAGTACAAAATGTGATTTGAGAATCCCGTTTTCATTTACGTGTTATCTCTATGGGAAATATTCTGGTCTATCGGTAAAGCACATGACTACCATGGTCAAGGTACCTGGTTCGATCCCCGGGGCCAATTTTTTTTTTTTTTTTTTTTTTTGCTTCTTTTTGCCTGTCATTTTACAATCCTTTTCGACTTGTATAACATAAAAAATCACAAATCATGTAATAAACTGCCTTATTTTCCCGTATTATGTCTATTAGAAAGTAGTGTGCAGTAGTTTTGTGTACAACCCTATGGAAATTGTGATTTCCTGTCCTGTATTAGAGCTAAGGGGTTAATCTGCCAAGTATCCTGTATCATCATCATTATTATCATCACTGTCATGATATTCATGATGATGATTATCATCAACGTCATCACATCTTCCAATGACACATTTTTCTACATTCCTGTCCTCAAGAAGCATCTCCATGCATGGCATTCTTAACTTCCTATCTTCAGTTTAGTATTTCCCCATTATTATGATCATCCTGATTACAATCATGATCGTACAAATTGAAGGACAGACCACCTAATTCGTCCTCATGACGAATTAAATTCTAGTTTTTATTTTTAATATTTCTTCTTTTTATAGCAAATGTTTGTTCCCACCAAATCTCAAAATCGGCCAGGTCAATATCATCGAGTTTCATGTCATGTATGAGGTCAATCATGGACATGGTCATCTAAGCTTTTGAAGGTCATCAGGTCATCGTGACGTCATCAAGACGCCATTTTGTAAATTTACAAGATCGATTATATCTTCATAATCGATCATCAAAAATCAACTATATTCACATCACATAAACTTCACATGACGGGTCATCTAGTCATGTCCTCACAGGTCATCTAGAGGTCTGGACGTGCGCGTGCGCGCGCGTCAAAATTTAAAAATGCTCAAAATCACGTAGGATCAAGTCTGCACACGTTTCAGGTCATTCTGAGCATTTCAAAAATGTCCGTGCGTAAGCGTCCGCGCGCGCGTTTTACGCGCGCGCAAGTCGTAAATAACGTTAAAACGCTGTTTTTTCGATTGATTTGCAATCCTGACACTTTTCTTCATCATTTCCATCAACTTGGAATCAATTTCAATCAATAATAAGGTCGTACGGGGGCGTCAAAGTTCAAAATCCGTGCGCGCATCTATGGCGAAAATAACGTAAAAACGTGCAAAAACATGCCTCTACAAAATTAACTCTAGCTCTTTAAATAGTCCACAAACCCCCAAATTTGTTGTCATCATCAGGTAGGGTATGAATCATAGATTTCATTTCATGTATCATTTGACCCTTATAAACATTATGACGTCATCAAAATGGCGCCAGAATTCAAAATTTCCAATTTTCATGTTTTGACGTCATCACATTTATGCAAATTTGGCTCTTGATTCGTAATTATTGTTCGTTTTTCGCCCAGATTTTAATATGTTGTAGCTGAGGCAATTTCCTACAAAATCAGTTAGCACCATTTTCGATTTTGATGACGTCATCACAGTGAAATTTTCAATTTAAGATGCCATGTCAGAATTTTCCCTATTTGCGTGTTATGTCTACGGAAGATGATTTTTTTTCGAATCATGAATCTACATGACATTGTTCTCTGAGCTGTATCTCAGTTGTTTTTAGTCTATTTTCTTCCAGATTTTAGTATGTTATAGCTGAGACTATAAGCTTTTATAAGTGTGGTCTCCAATTTTTGATCAGATGTCGGGATCATGCCCAATTTTTCACTACAAAATGTGATTTGAGAATCCCGTTTTTCGTTTACGTGTTATCTCTATGGGAAATGTTTTGGTATATTGGTCAAAGCACTTGCCTCTCACTCCGGTGACCCAGGTTCGATCCCCGGTGGGTCCATTAAAAAAAAATTTTTTTTTGCTTCTTTTTGCCTTTCATTTTACCATCTTGTTCGACTATTATAACATAAGCAATCACAAACAAAGTAATAAAATGTCTTATTTTGCCTGTTATGTCTATTAGAAAGCAGTGTGCATTAGTTTATGTATATCGCTATGAAAAATCTGATTCCCTGAAGTGTATTAAAGCTATCCTGCAATATCATTAGTCCTATTTGATATAACAATTTCTCAAAAGGATAATGATGTTGATGATAATCATGATGATGATGATGATTATCATCAACATCATTATCATCACCACTGTCGTGATATTCATGATGATGATTATCCTCAACATCATTATCATCATCACTGTCATGATATTCATGATGATGCTGATGATTATCATCAACTTCATTATCATCACTGTCATGATGATATTCATGATGATGATGATGATGATTATCAACATCATTATCATCAGCGCTGTCATGATGATATAATGATCATCATCATGATTATCTTCAACATCATTATCAATCATCACTGTCATGATGATATTCATCATGATGATGATGATATAATATCTTCACCGTCATGATCATAATTGCTATTATCACTGTCATCACCATCATGATATCACCTTCATCATGATAATCATCACCATTATCATGATTGTTATCTTGCACAAATATTATCACATCTTCCAATGACCGTTTCACACATTTTCTACATTCCTGTCCTCAAGAAGCATCTCCATGCGTGGCATTCTTGACTTCCTATCTTCAGTTTAGTATTTTCCCATTATTATGATCATCCTGATTACAATCATGATCATACCAATTGAAAGACAGACCACCTAATTCGTCCTCATGACGAATTAAATTCTAGTTTATTATTTATTATTATTTATTTATTTTTATTTTTCGCCCATTTTCTTGTTACCATGATTTCTCAAAAAGTTCATTCTCAATTTTCTTCAAATTTTCGTCACTGATCAGACTGGTCAATGTCAAGATGTGGCATCTCATTCAAGGTCATCAGGTTATCATGACGTCATCAAGACGCCATTTTGTAAATTTACAAGATCGATTATATCTTCATAATCGATCATCAAAAGTCAACTATATTTACATCACATAAACTTCACATGACGGGTCATCAGGTCATGTCCTCACAGGTCATCTAGAGGTCAGGACGTACGCGTACGCGCGCGTCAAAATTTTAAAATGCTCAAAATCACGTAGGATCAAGTCTGCACACGTTTCAGGTCAGTTTGAGCATTTCAAAAATGTCCGTGCGTAAGCGTCCGCGCGCGCGTTTTACGCGCGCACAAATCGTAAATAACGTTAGAACGCTGTTTTTTTTATTGATTTGCAATCCTGATACTTTTCTTCATCATTTCCATCAACTTGGAATCAATTTCAATCAATAATAAGGTCGTACGGGCGAGTCAAAGTTCAAAATCCGTGCGCGCGTCTATGGCGAAAATAACGTAAAAACGTGCAAAAACATGCCTCTACAAAATTCACTCTAGCTCTTTAAATAGTCCGTTGACCCCCAATTTTTTTGTCATCATCAGGTAGAGTATGAATCATAGATTTCATTTCATGCATCATTTGACCCTTATAAACATTATGACGTCATCAAAATGGCGCCAGAAGTCAAAATTTCTATTTTTCATGTTTTGACGTTATCACATTTATGCAAATTTGGATCTAGATTCTTAATTATTGGTCGTTTTTCGCCCAGATTTTGATATGTTATAGCTGAGACAATTCTCTACAAAATCAGTCGACACCATTTTTCATTTAGATGACGTCATCACAACGAAATTTTCAATTAAAAACGACATGTCAGAATTTCCCTAATTTGCGTGTTATGTCTATGGAAGATGATTTTTTTTCGAATCATGAATCTACATGACATCGTTCTCTGAGCAGTATCTCAGTTATTTTTGGTCTATTTCCTTCCAGATTTTAATATGTTGTAGCCTGATTAATACTCTTTCTATGAGGGTTCGGTTTTTTCAATCCAATTCCAGGAACATATCGAAATTTTTCGCTGAATATACGATATGAGAATCCCATTTTCCATCTACGTGTAAACCCTATGGGTCATATTCTGGTCTATCGGTAAAGCACATGACTACCATGGTCAAGGTACCTGGTTCGATCCCCGGGGCCGATTTTTTTTTTTTTTTTTTTTTTGCTTCTTTTTGCTTGTCAGTTTACCATCCTCTTCGACTATTATAACATAAACAATCACAAACCATGCAATAAAATGCCTTATTTTGCATGTTATGTCTATTAGAAATTAGTGTGCAGTAGCTTGTGTACAACCCTATGGAAATTTTGATTCCCTGTCGTGTATTAGAGCTACGGGGTTTATCTCCCAAGTATCCTGCAATATCAAATAGTCCTGTTTGATATCACAATTTCTCAAAATTGTCTTAGTCAATTATCTTAAATTATCATATCATTATAATCATCATAATCACCATTATCATCATCACCATAATCATTTTATAATGACCGTTACACATTTTGCTACATTCCTCTCCTCAAGAAGCATCTTCATTCATGGCATTCTTGACTTCCTATCTTCAGTTTAGCATTTCCCCATTATTATGATCATCCTGATTACAATCATGATCGTACATATTGAAAGACAGATCACCTAATTCGTCCTCATGACGAATTAAACTCTAGTTTATTATTTATTTTTATTTTTCGCCCATTTTCTTGTTACCATGATTCCTCAAAAAGTTCATTCTCAATTTTCTTCAAATTTTCGTCACTTATCAGACTGGTCAATGTCAAGATGTGGCATCTTATTCAAGGTCATCAGGTTATCATGACGTCATCAAGACGCCATTTTGTAAATTTACAAGATCGATTATATCTTCATAATCGATCATCAAAAATCAACTATATTTACATCACATAAACTTCACATGACGGGTCATCAGGTCATGTCCTCACAGGTCATCTAGAGGTCAGGACGTACGCGTACGCGCGCGTCAAAATTTTAAAATGCTCAAAATCACGTAGGATCAAGTCTGCACACGTTTCAGGTCAGTTTGAGCATTTCAAAAATGTCCGTGCGTAAGCGTCCGCGCGCGCGTTTTACGCGCGCACAAATCGTAAATAACGTTAGAACGCTGTTTTTTTTATTGATTTGCAATCCTGACACTTTTCTTCATCATTTCCATCAATTTGAATCAATTTCAATCAATAATAAGGTCGTACGGGCGCGTCAAAGTTCGAAATCCGTGCGCGCGTCTATGGCGAAAATAACGTAAAAACGTGCAAAAACATGCCTCTACAAAATTCATTGTAGCTCGTTAGATAGTCCGTTGACCCCCAAATTTTTTGTCATCATCAGGTAGGGTATGAATCATAGATTTCATTTCATGTATCATTTCATCCATATAAACATTATGACGTCATCAAAATGGCACCAGAAGTCAAAATTTCCATTTTTCATGTTTTGACGTCATCACATTTATGCAAATTTGGCTCTAGATTCGTAATTATTGGTCGTTTTTCTCCCAAATTTTGATATGTTATAGCTGCAACAATTCTCTACGAGACATCTTGCCACCATTATTCATTTTGATGACGTCATCACACTGAAATCTTCAATTAAAGACGACATGTCAAATTTTTCCCTATTTGCGTGTTATGTCTATGGAAGATGATTTTTTTTCGAATCATGAATCTACATGACATCGTTCTCTGAGCAGTATCTCAGTTATTTTTGGTCTATTTCCTTCCAGATTTTAATATGTTGTAGCTGAGACTATAAGCTTTTATTAGTAAGCCCTCCAATTTTTGATCAGATGTCGGGATCATGCCCAATTTTTCAGTACCAAATGGGATTTGAGAATCACGTTTTTCGTTTACGTGTTATCTCTATGGGAAATATTTTGGTCTATCGGTAAAGCACATGACTACCATGGTCAAGGTACCTGGTTCGATCCCCGGGGCCGATTTTTTAAAATTTTTTTTTGCTTCTTTTTACTTGTCATTTTACCATCCTCTACGACTATTATAACATAAACAATCACAAACCAAGTAATAAAATGCCTTATTTTGCATGTTATGTCTATTGCAAAGTGCTGTGCAGTGGTTTATGTATATCCCTATGGAAAATCTGTTTCACTGACGTGTATTAAAGCTATCCTACAATATCATTAGTCCTATTAGATATCACAATTTCTCAAAATTGGCTTAGTCAATTATCTTAATTATCTTATTGTGACGTCATCTAGACGCCATTTTCTACAAATCAACTTATGGTCGTATCTTCATAACGAAATGTGATTTCTCGTTCATATTTGGCATGGTTAACGTCACTGTCATTGCAGTCATGATCCTTACCATTATCCCCATCATTATCATCATTATCATTATCATCATTATATCATCAATCATCTTCAAAATCACCAACACCATAATCATCATGAATATCATTATCATCACCATCATTATATTATCATCTTCATCATCATCACCATTATCATCATCACCGTAATCTTTTTACAATGACCGTTTCACACATTTTGCTACATTCCTGTCCTCAAGAAGCATCTCCATTCATGGCATTCTTGACTTCCTATCTTCAGTTTAGCATTTCCCCATTATTATGATCATCCTGATTACAATCATGATCGTACAAAGTGAAAGACAGATCACCTAATTCGTCATGACGAATTAAACTCTAGTTTATTAGGTGATCTGTCGTACATCGACAGATCACCTCTTAATTTCGTCAAGATTTTTCTTCTTTATTATTATTTATTAGGTGATCTGTCGTACATCGACAGATCACCTCTTAATTTCGTCAAGATTTTTCTTCTTTATTATTTATTATTATTATTATTATTTATTTATTTTTATTTTTCGCCCATTTTCTTGTTACCATGATTTCTCAAAAAGTTCATTCTCAATTTTCTTCAAATTTTCGTCACTGATCAGACATGTTAATGTTAAGATGTGGCATCTCATTCAAGGTCATCAGTTTATCATGACGTCATCAAGACGCCATTTTGTAAATTTACAAGATCGATTATATCTTCATAATCGATCATCAAAAATCAACTATATTTACATCACATAAACTTCACATGACGGGTCATCAGGTCATGTCCTCACAGGTCATCTAGAGGTCAGGACGTACGCGTACGCGCGCGTCAAAATTTTAAAATGCTCAAAATCACGTAGGATCAAGTCTGCACACGTTTCAGGTCATTTTGAGCATTTCAAAAATGTCCGTGCGTAAGCGTCCGCGCGCGCGTTTTACGCGCGCACAAATCGTAAATAACGTTAGAACGCTGTTTTTTTTATTGATTTGCAATCCTGACACCTTTCTTCATCATTTCCATCAATTTGGAATCAATTTCAATCAATAATAAGATCGTACGGGCGCGTTAAAGTTCGAAATCCGTGCGCGCGTCTATGGCGAAAATAACGTAAAAACGTGCAAAAACATGCCTCTACAAAATTCATTGTAGCTCGTTAGATAGTCCGTTGACCCCCAAATTTTTTGTCATCATCAGGTAGGGTATGAATCATAGATTTCATTTCATGTATCATTTCATCCTTATATACATTATGACGTCATCAAAATGGCGCCTGAAGTCAAAATTTCCATTTTTCATGTTTTGACGTCATCACATGTATGCAAATTTGGCTCTAGATTCGTAATTATTGGTCGTTTTTCTCCCAAATTTTGATATGTTATAGCTGCAACAATTCTCTACGAGACATCCTGCCACCATTATTCATTTTGATGACGTCATCACACTGAAATCTTCAATTAAAGACGACATGTCAAATTTTTCCCTATTTGCGTGTTATGTCTATGGAAGATGATTTTTTTTCGAATCATGAATCTACATGACATCGTTCTCTGAGCAGTATCTCAGTTATTTTTGGTCTATTTCCTTCCAGATTTTAATATGTTGTAGCTGAGACTATAAGCTTTTATTAGTAAGCCCTCCAATTTTTGATCAGATGTCGGGATCATGCCCAATTTTTCAGTACCAAATGGGATTTGAGAATCACGTTTTTCGTTTACGTGTTATCTCTATGGGAAATATTTTGGTCTATCGGTAAAGCACATGACTACCATGGTCAAGGTACCTGGTTCGATCCTCGGGGCCGATTTTTTTTTTTTTTTTTTTTTTGCATATTATTTACGCTTCTTCATCATCATAATTGACGATTATACCATGTTACATCACAAATGATTGTGTAAAATATTAAAATATTGTGTATTACGTATATGGCAGAGTAAATTTCAATAGTTAATGTACAAGTCTATGGGAAATCTTATACATTACAAGTTAATTATTCCAATAGTGTACACTATAGTATAAAACACTGCATTTTCTATGGTGGCAATGTCGTCCTCAGTCGATTTTCCAATTATCTCAACTCAGATTAAGACATGTTATAGGCCTTGTCTGCATCGGGAATTTAAACATCTCCATACACTATGAACATGACGAACAAAGAAGCGGACAATTTATCCTGTTCCTCATTGTACCCTTCACAATTGCACTGGTTAACAAAGGAACATCCATTCATTGCTATCCTGTAAAAATATGTAGAACAGGTGTCACATAATGGCAGTGAAGGATGTCCTTTTGTCTACTAGAGCTATTGTGGAGGGTACAATGAGGAGCTGCATAAATTGTCCACTCTCTTTGTCACCGTGTTCATAGTGATAGCACCTCTTTCTCTCTCTCTCTCTACCTCTACCTCTCAATTATCTATATCATCTCTTTGCTCTTATATTTCTTAAGATATATTTCATGAGTGTCTGTTCCATGAGGTATTTCACATGTGTTATACATGATGTCAGTTACGTATAATTCAATGTAAACATGGTCATCATGATGAACACTATGTACCTATGTAATATATATATATATATATATATGTTGTACCTATTGCGATCATGAATGATTACGGTGATAATCTGATGGTCATTGTGATAATCATGATTAGAATATTGATGAATTTGATGACCATGATGATAGTGATTACTCTGATATTATGAGTTTATTACTAAATCACAATGATATATATACATTGGTAAAAATCTCAATAAAAATCACAAATAGCAGATGCTAATCGAGGTTAGCCCCGTAAAATTGATTACATAAATAAATAGCAAATTAATTGAAAATGTACATCTTATATATCTTTTTTTAAATAACACATATACATTATTTACAATCAATAAAAGTACATGTAGTAATAACGGTACAACAACAACAATAACGAGAGTAGTACTTAACGAATATCAAGTGAGCTTAAAATAAATAAAATGAATGATAATTCTAAAATTGATTTTCAAGTTGGTATTCTCCAATTAAGTATTCTTGTAATGCCCGTCCAAATCTTCTGCGACCGGTTATATTCCTTAATTCTTTTGGCAAATTATTCCATATAATATCGATTGTTTACCCAAATTCGTATTACTGATCATGATGATCATGATAATCATCATCATCATCATATCCATTAT
Organism: Heliocidaris erythrogramma; assembly: GCA_025617745.1. NCBI lineage: Eukaryota > Metazoa > Echinodermata > Echinoidea > Camarodonta > Echinometridae > Heliocidaris > Heliocidaris erythrogramma. The sequence continues at coordinate 19,635,086 of CM046866.1, read as the reverse complement.
TAAATTCATGGTCTTCATCATTATTCCCCAGGTTTGTCATCAGATATTGGGATCATGTCGATATTTCAACTAACAAACATGATTTGAAAATCATATTTACCGTTTTCCGAAAGTAATAGTTGTAATGTAATGTTTCAGCATTAGATGGCGCTATTGCACAAAAGTAAGCGGATACGCTTACTTCCTTGCGATATAGCTCTTTTTTCCATATTTACCTGCGTCTCACTCTCCCCGCTTTCTCTGCGTTCTTTTGCCACGTCTTCTTTCCCCCACTGCCTCAGTCTCTCGGTCACCAGCTTCTCCTTCTTTCTGTCATTGTGACATCGTCCCTCTGTTGCTTTGCACCCCTCAATTTTCTTTCTCTTGTCTCTTCCTCTCTAGCTTCGTTTTCCGTTAACACACTGCATTGGGTGGTTCGTTATTCAATCACAGACATGCTAGAAATATGGAATGCATCGTTTTCTGTTGCATCTTTCTCTTTTCATTTTTCTGTTAACACTACAAGATCCGTAAAAACAAAATTTCCTTAGTGAACTCGCTGGAAGATTTATTTTCTTTTGTAAGAATGACCATGCAAAATCCCGCTGTACATTTTTCATATTAGCTCACATTTCACTCTATATATCTTGTTATCAATTCTCAAGTTCCTTCTTGTTTTGTCTAGCAAACCTATTTCTCTCATCTTCTCTGTCATCCATCTCCTCCTTTTCTATGTAATATTTTCATCCCCACTCTCTGTGTTCTCATTAGTAAATCACACGTGCATTCGATACTGCAGCAAGACTAAATAAATCTAAACATAAGTTATTAAAGTAAAGTATTACAGATATTTTATTTGCACATAATTTCAAGAAAATTTACAATAAAGTAATTCACTATGAACCAGCGAGACAATGAATTTGGACAAAATAAACAACTCATTGAAACCGTAACAATGTTTCTGGCAGTGAAAAGAAAATCCCTTCGCTGCTATTATGTAATATAAATAGAACAGGTGAATATGTAATGTGACACCGGGCTTATTTTGCTTTTCAATGTGTCTATATGAGTGGGAAATGAAAAGAAGGATTGTTCTACTAATATTATTTTGATGATTAATAGCACCGTTTAACCATATCTTTGATTTTGAGTAAAATAGTCAACACACAACAACAGTATCAGTGTAAAAGAAGCCATGGACATGTTACATCAGGAAGTTGGTTATTCCTTTCATCCTACGACCTTTACAATTATCAAAGTACATGTATAAGAATAAAGTTTTGTGATACCAATGTGGAGATGAGAGTACAGAGATTATTAGTACATGTCTTCTGTATTGCACATGATGTATACACATTTAGACACAAACATTAATATTAGCATTGTATTTAACATGATAATTTATTAATGTTGATGAATGTGCAAGTATTTAGTTATGAGATTTGTACATAATCCTTTCACCATGAAATGCATATAAATTATCAAAGAGCTGACAGACTAATATCCATGTAATCTGTTCCAAAATATGAAATTCAGCTGTGCAGGGCTAGTCATTTTCAGACATTGAGTTGTAGCTGTAAAACTTTTCCAATTGGAAAATGTCAATATAGACATTATCCTTCTAGAGACACGTCGACACCTACATGAAATGCGTCATTACACTCAGAAATATGCAGTGACTCTTCCATCATCTTAGCTATAATGCCAAAGATGTGCCATAGCTGCATCATCACAGATATTGACATATCATCATTAGCAGACACATTTCATTGATGGTTGAAAGTATAAAATTGAGTGATCCAAGTGGTAAACATTGATATGCCATTCCTTCTCAAATTGGCACTAATTTTTGTTTTTATTCACTCTTACATTGTGTAAATAATAGAAATTTATTAATCATTTGTACAATAATATGGACAAAATATTGTACCAAACGGTGCATTTTGTGTAATAAATATGTGCTGAACACTACATAATCTATCATTACATGAAAGCAGAGGAAATGATCATTGACAATATTCAACTCATAGAAGGATGAAGATTTTCAATAAAAAAAAAAAAATCTATAAGATACCGAATCAATAATACGATATGACTTTTTATATAGAACACTTTGAAATTCACCAGGGAGACAAATTAAAATTATATACATACGGATGTTTTAAATCTGCATGTATTCTACATTAATACATTGTACTGTATACAAAGGTCATATAGATACAGGTAAAGCAACAAACAACATTTCTTCTAAGCGTAGTGTACAAGTGCACACGTGATATGTACTATATAAAAACGGAGAATCATTATCATGTAAACAACACCATGATGCATACTCCCAATCCTAGGTGTCAACATTTGAAGCACAATGGCACTTAAAAATCCAGAGGTTTTGTTGACATTTTGACAATGCATGTATGCGAATGAGTTTTTAGGGTCCAAACATATGGCGCCATTGTAACTTTTTAGGTTATACAAACAATAACAAAAAAATTGTGTTTACAATATCAGAACTATGTTTCATAATTTCGATATACAGTGTATTTCAAAGTAAAGATAATCCAACTTTTGAGGGCTATTTTTTCAAAATTATCAACTACGGAGAACATTTTCATCCATGGCTAAGTACAATGACGAAAAAAAGTGACAAGTTGCACTTCTTTCAAGTTTGATTGTTGAAGGAACATTGAATGTTTTACTGAAATGGACAAGATCTGTCAATGTAAGTTTCTGAAGATTTTGTATGATCCAAAATACATAAAAGAGTGGTTTATTCTTCCATATTCACACATACCTTCACATGAAAACAACACACTGTCAAATATAACAGTTGAATTAGCAAAGGTTTTTAATCAGCTGAAGAATTCCTAATCCACAGAATATGAATTAAATTATGAATTCCGACTATTCTTGAAGTCTAGAACAAGTTGATTACTACAATCCACACATTAAAATCCAAATGGTAGGGTATCCAACTGGGTAAGAATATTCTAGAGGATCCAGCTGAAGAATATCAAAGGTAATTCACAAAGTTATTGATATCTCAAGAATATCCAAGGCAATTCGCGATGTCTGAAGATTGATATCCGAGGTAATGCAGGAAATTATGTAGAATGACTATGTAGAATGAAATGTTAATGAAGTAGACCACGATGCTGATGACGATGCCAATATGAAGTATCAGATGTTCGATATCACTATCATATAATCCTGATTCAATCTGGACTGGGCATTTGTGTATTTTGGCATTCCATTTTCTTTCTTTCAGTCCTGTTTGAAATAATTCTATGCTAATGATGATAACTGAGAATTTAGCAATCCATGCTCCATGACATTAGTCTGGTACAAATTGTGAAATTTTGCTGCAAGTCCCCAGCTTAATATGATAATCTCAACCTTTCTAGAATAGTTTTGAAATCTCTGATTGGTTGAATATATAAACAGGAGGGACTTTTAGTGCACTACATGTAATCTCTGGACAATGTAGCACGAGTTCAGTAACTTGCTTACATGTACAGACTCAAAATTTGACACTTATTAAGGTTATACACGTTAGGGTTGTTTACAGTTTGCAAGCCTGGATCTCCATGCATGTTCTTGAATGGTTCTTGATCGAGGAAGCATTTTCTGAAAACATCACGTGTCTGTTTCAAACTCCCAGTCTCACGAAACGTGGTAACAACAGTACCGCTCTGCTCAATTTTAAGCTGAACCATTTTGATGATTTTCCATAAGACTTACATCCATTACCAACACAGTAATAACTGCATTTCAGAGTGGTCATGTTCATTCACTTTAGTAAACAATCAGTTGAATAGTTTATTTGATTGAATAAATCAAATGGATTACTCAACTGATGGCTCACATACAAGACATGCATAATATTTATTGAAAAGACCTTTGATGATACCATGAACTTTGGTTGAGTGTCTTTGTGCATGATCTGGAAGTTGGAAATTGAGCATTTTCTGTTGCCAAATTAAAGAAAAACTCTCTCATTATAAAAAAAAATGGTGCTTTCATAGAATAATGCCTGAAAGTTGGATTACCTTTATTTTGATGCACATTGTACATGTAGATATATGCATGTCTAATTAGCCCTATGCATAATCAGTCATACATCTATGATAAAAACTTTTTTACATAAGTCATTATAAAAATAATGCCTCCGGCGGAGGCATAAAAAAACTAATTGACTGCTGGCCAAATAAGGTGATGTGAATAGCATAGACTTTGAGTAATTTCAATGCTATCAATACTTCATGCATATAATTACTTCATATTTCATAATATCAGCAGGTTAACATGTCAGCCATTTATCACCTAAACAATATTCCTGGTCACAAAACATTACACATCATTCAATTGCTCAACACCCCCCCCCCCCCCTTAACCATACATACAGTTCAATAATAACAAACAATAACTGTTTTTTGAAAGAAAGATCATTATTTTGTTCAAACCATATTTTTTACATTCAAATAAAGTTATTTTCTATGTTTCTTAAAATTTTGAAGTTCTTCTCTTTTCCCCTAATAGCTTCATGATAACTGTAATATGTAGGAATGACCTGTGTTTGCAATGAATCTATTCCTTTGCTATAAACATGATCTATTAATGTACCTTTCTCAGTAGTAGCATTCACGGCATGTTGTGTGTAACCTTTATTAGACATAGGTCTGTTCACTTGAGAATTATCTTTCAACAAGTCCTCCTTCAAATCCCCCATCACAATGAATCTAGTGCTTTTATCGTGCAATTCCTTTAGAAATTTTTCTAATGATTCACAAAATAATTTGAAACTATATGATGGAGGTCGATATGATCAGCTGCAGCATGATGAATGTTGTATTCCAAATAGAACGATGTGAACACTCCGCTCTGGTCACATCCAAAGTGAATATCCATTTGGTTATCGATGTTGTAGATTGAGACTCCTCAAAATTCTTGATCGAAAGTTTAGATACCGTCTGCACAACTATGTCACTCCAGTCACCGTGTGAGATGGAGATGTCCCGTCAACAAATAATACAAATGCATGTTGCTTGTTTCTTTCCGATTTGCTGATGAGGCCTGACAGTGTTAGATTATTAGAGTGGAAAGTGGATATTCACGAAGAATTAAATCACATTGGCCACATTATTCACAGGGGATGTGAATGATTGGAAATCTAACAAAGAGGTGAACTGATGACATGACCCAGAAGCCTCCTTCCATGATCTGTGTAAACTGACATGATGTTACGAGCATTGGTGTTGCGATGATCCACATCCTACCTTTTCGGAGCACCAGGCGAGGAGTAACAAGGCACTGCCACTTTGCTGAATGGATTTTAATGACTTGTTGGACATGCTCTACCTGGTGCCTTGGATTTGAGGAAGTTCTGAAAGACCTTGTGGGATGTCATATACATGTATGACAAAACAATTAGAAGTCATCTGAGGAGATATAGAAAAAGTTTTGCATTGTATTATTGTGGATAGTAAAAGTATAAGTAAAATTTAACCACATCATGAATTAGAATTCAAAATAATATATAATCCTGTTGTGTTTACCTCCACATGAATCACAATATTGTCGACCTCAGTTGCCAGAACATACATGTATCAAGATTCATTTGATATCATTTGGTATCACTTGTATGTCATTCTATCTCATCTTTCTCTTTTTTCCTTCTCTCTATTCATTCGTGGAGCATATGTTTGCATTCTGTAATTCATGTGGTATTCTGTATATATCTGTATATTATTCTCTATTTCATTCGGTATCACTTTCTTTTTAAACTTTTCTTTTTAAACTTTTCTATGCACTCCCTTCTCTTTATTTCATCTCTTTATTTCAATAATACAATGAGCGTAACTGTTCTTGGCATTGCTTCTCTTTGACTGGTATTTGCTAAATTGTATTTGTGAGCACTAATTTATTCTTCATATTTACAGAAAATTAAAAATTTTAAGCCCTTAACTCATGTTATATCATATTTTTATTCACTTCAATTCAGTTGAAATATCTGAGTAAATATATAATATGCAAGAAAGAAGGAGTTATTACACAGACATGTTATTCATTAATGAAAATGTCATGAAATGAAAAGTAAAATTCCATTGGTGTTTTTACAATGATTCAAATAAAATCTTAACAGCTTCATGATAACTGTAATATGTAGGGATAACCTTTGCTTCCAATGAATCAAATCCCTTGCTGTAAACATGGTCTATCAATGTTCCATTCTCAGTTGTAGCACTCACAACATGCTGTCTGTAACTTTTATTACACATTAGCTCGTGTATCCTTGAAGAACCTTTAAATAAGTCCTCATTAAAATCTCCCAATACAATGCATCTAATGCTTGTTTTATCTAATTCACTCACTAACTTGTTGAGACATTCACAAAATGAGTTGATATGATACGATGGGGGTCGATATACAACTGAAACAACAAAAGAAACAGGATTGCTAACAAGCATTGCAATAAACTCTAAGTTGTCAACGTGTATGTTTAATCTACTTGAGTGTATAGTTTTGATGTACATTGCAACACCACCATGTGATTGTTCCTTGAATTTGCTTGCAGCACCCGATTCATGGTATGAAAGACTTCTAGGTTGATGATAAAATTTGAGGTTATCCATAAGAACATCAGAGATAGCATCCCCGTTAATCCATGTTTCTGTCAAACAAATTATATCTGCGTGCATTAATTGGCTCTGGGCTTGAAGATCAGCAAAATGTTGTCTTAATCCTTGCACATTTTGTAAAATTAAGCAAAAGCTATGACTATCAATATCTTCAGCAATAGTTTCATCCAAAAATGCGTTCATTACATCCATGCTTGGTTTGATTTCAGGATTACAGTGTATACGTCTTTGATTAAAATCTTCTATAACAAGACCTGATAATGAAGATACACGACTAAGCCCAACATATGCTTGTCCAGATTCAAATATCCTCTTTAATGATACCACAGCTCTGTCTAATGTCATACCTTGTACTTTATGGATTGTGCATGCATAAGCAAGTTTGAGAGGAAATTGCCGCCTCAAATATTTCTTACCCAGGTATTCGTCAGATTTTTCAATTGAATGAATGCCGACGTCAGCTTTTTCAAAATCAACTCTGATACATATTGCTTTAGACTTAGCTTGATCCATTATGATTTCAGTTACATTTCCAAAACATCCATTTGTCAGCCCTTTGTCAACATCAATATTCTTTAACAGCATAACTCTTGCATTACATGCAATCCAAAGATAACTAGGCAACTGGCTTTTACATTGTGTGATAGGTTTTTCACGAATCTTCTTCCCTTTCTTTATATCTCTTTCAGAATCTTCTGCTTTTATACATATCACATTATCACATTTTTTGTGCAATAATTTCTTGTTCCATTCATCTACTTCTTTGTTACATGAATAAATATGAAGAACATCTTCGCATATTTCACCAGTTTCACAACTCTTTAGCATAGCTATGTCTTCATCACTGAGAATATCCTTATCTTCTTTAATGCGTAATCTATTCAAGACAAGAGCAAATTCAGCATCATCTTTTTGTCTCATTATCTCCTCAAGTTCTACTTTCTTGAAATTATCATTCCACAATGCACCTTCTAGTGTATCTTTATAGACAGGAGTTCCAAAGACAGGAGGTAACTGATACATGTCTCCAACAGCAATAACTGATATACCAGCAAAAGGAGTGTGATCACGTGACTGCTTTATTTGTCGGAAGCGGCTGTGGATGTAACACATTAATTTCTGATCTACCATTGATACTTCATCTATGATTAAAATTTGCAATTGAGCTAGTTTATTGCGAAGAACACTTATTTTTTCTTCACTAAGTGGCTGATAGGGCATTTGAGCTTTAATTGGAATGGAAAGAGCACTGTGTATAGTATGACCATTTATATTGTAGGCAGCAACTCCCGTCGGGGCTAATTTCAATACTGAGATATCATCAGGCTGATGCAACATTCGGGCAAGTATGCGTGTCGCTTCATAGTAAAGACATTTAACTAAATGACTCTTTCCAGTACCAGCACCACCAGTAATGAATACATGAAATGGTTCAACAAATTTTCCATTAACTCTATCTAAACACCACTGTCGAATCTTGTAAAAGACAATGCTCTGTTTTTCATTCAAAGATCTTATCATACAATGCCTATTTTCTTTGGATATTTTCACTGAGGAAAATTCTATGTTGTAATTATCTTTTGAGGGATTGTCCTTTAAATCAGGAATAGCAAGATCTTCATCATGATCTTCAACATCTACTTTTTGCCTGGGATGTTCAAGTCGTTCTAGTTCACTCTCTGGACATAAAAGGCCCCATGCATCTTCCTTGATACCAAACTGCTCTAAATGCTCTTGTGCTTGATCAATTGATTCAGAATTTATTTCAAATTTTTTTCGATTAGCACACACAATTGAGCTGACTTTCTCTAATTCACATCCATGTAATTTCACAGAACCTGTGTCGTAAAATTCTTGAAATGTTTCAAATCCTGGAGGCTTTAATTGGTCATCTCGAACATGTGGCAGAAAGAGTTGTAATATGCTCAAATAGTATTTATCAGCCGATATGGTGGGAGAGAATCTGGGATACCTTACAACTGCATCTTTAGAGCGTGAGCGTTTCTGAATATATCCTAAATTGTTATCTAGTTTGAAAATATTTTTACTCTTTGTACTTTTTACCTGAGAAGCAGTTAAGATTCTATACCGAGAGCAAAACATTGCAAGACACATGCTATTGAATTCTGGGTTTCTGGGTCTAACTTTGTATCTATCAAGTTTGCTATGCATCCAAATATTTTGATCATCATCATCACAGTCTGGTCTGTTCTTTATCATATTTAACGGTAAACTCAATCTTACAGGGTCAGGTCCAACAGGAATAAATTCCACTTTCCTAGAACTCTCTTTCAATCTGAGACTGCAAACACGATAGACACTTTCTTGAGCAGACACTTCACGATTCTGCATGTACACTTGACCAAGTTTTTTCATGCTTTCTTTGGCATCTTTATTTCCTTCTTTCATCTCAGATACTGTATGACTCAAGAGCATTCCCATTTCTCGTTCAGCCTTTGACATATACGACACAACGTATGCTACACATGCATATGCATTTGTTACATATTGCAAATCCATATTAGCATTCCAGGCTCGAAGCAAATTTGGATTGAACTGATTTATCCATACATCGCGTGGTTCTCTTTTAATGATTACACTTTCCTGTGATGCAATTTCATTATGTGCCTTCTCAAACTGATCTTGGGTGATGTCAAGTTTTTCAAAGAGATGCCTTGCATTTTCATATTCTGTTCCATCAGTTAATGCATCTTTGACAGAATTCAACAACTCCTTTGCATTGGTTTGAGCATTTTCAGAAACTTCTGGTTGACTCTCATCCTTTACTTCAATTTTTAATTTCCTGTTATCATTAGCTTTACGTTTCACTTTCCTGTTATTAGCTTTATTATCTTCAACAGGTTTTATAATGAATGTTCGTTCAGAGGGTGGTCTTGGGAAATTAAATCTACATGCAGTTCCTTTCTTTTTGCAAGATTTTGAATGTTTCTTACTGTGTTGTTGAACGGAGCCAACTATTTCATGTAGTTCTGGGTCTTCTTTTTCATCAGGTTTTTTGCAGGAAATATACTTATCTACGAACTGTCTGACTTTATCATCATTATCAATTCCCAACTGTGGAGCATTCTCAACCCAGAACAAAGCATGTGTGTGAAAGGCACCTCTCATTTGTACTTCATGACGTAGTGCATAATCCGATATTTTTCCAATTGGTGCAGCTGAAGACAAGATTACATTTTTCAAAAAAGTGTGGAATCTTTTGTCATACATTCTTGCTACTGTTACAGGATTTGATTTTATAAGGTTGCATTTTTCTGCCCAATCTAATTCAGTTGATTTCCTGCTGTCTCCATTTTGTCTAAGCAATGTATTGATTATTTCTGGCCATCTCATATCAGCACATGAAAATGATGCGAACCATGTTGGCTTGCCAAGTTGTCGTACCATTGCCAATATATCTTTTTGTGTCCTTTGCCAGAATGGTGGTGTTCCACGAATTTGCTTGAGAAATTTGTATCCCTTGTCTGATTTTAGAATATTTTGAACATTTTCAGCATTTTTCAAATCTGAAACAGTAATTAACGATGAGTCATACTTTTTGCTTCGACTTTGTCTCAATGCAATAGAAACTTGCGACAAAACTTGTTGAATCTCGTATATATACTGTGCATAAAAGATGTAATCTGTATTTTGAGCAAATCTCTTGTCCACATGCATCAATCGATTGAGTAGATAGCGTCCCAAGGTTATCTTCACATCTCTTTTATCATGGAATGTCGGTTGACCTTCAGGAAATAATACTGGAAAACATTTAGCTTCATTACTCACATCTTGCAGAATCGATATAGGACTTTTCCCTTCGCAAGGAGCACAACATATTATGTCATCAAAATACTGATCTAAAATTTCTTGCCCGATATCAACTGGTTGTAGACAGGTATCTAAATGAATTCCATGTAATCGTTCCTCCATATCATCTTCAGTATCATTGTCATCTAGTTTTGGGAGTAATTTGATTTTCTCTTGTATGCTTTCAATATCATTTTTGTCTTTCATCAATATGTTATCCAACTGCTCTTCCATGTCCTTCCAATATTTTATTAAACGAGCTTTACCAGAGGTTTCCACTTCGTCTTCGTTTTCATTATCTTTTTCATTTAGTTCCATTGAATTTTCCCATTCTTCATTCACAGCAACTTTATCATAATACTTATTATTCGTTTTCAAATATTGCAGAGCATTTATCAATTTAGATTTATCTACAAATTTGTACTCATAATGACCTTTGTATGACAATTTTCTTTTCAGTTTAACACGGATCAACTGATCTTCTGTTTGTGGTCTAGGCAATATCTGTACAGTTTCATAAGTGTTTGAAGGGACGCAAACTACAGGACCATGGACACAATTTTGACCACCTTTAGGCAAAGCCATCAACTTCATGAAAGGGATATTTAGTGCAATCAAATGCTGTTCTAAAGTGTTTAAGTTGCCTAGTTCTTCTGGGACTTCATGTACTTGTAAATTATTTATGTTCGCTTCTCCAGGTATTTTTTCAGATTGCAACTTTCTGTGACAAGTATAACATATCCATAATGCTGATCTACTTGAGTGGTTGATTTCACATTCTGATCTGCATTCTGAATTGCAAACATGCAAATATCTTTCACTTATACATGTCTGAAGTTTGTAATTGCTTTTTATACATTTAACTACTTGGTTTTTGTAGAGAAGTTTAAAGCACACACAGCAAACATATTGTGGGCCATGACAAATAATCTTCCTAAACTCTTGTAGTACATTATCAAACTCCGACATTCTTAATGTTTTAGCAAGCGCTCTTTTACGATTCAGTTCAATAATTTTCTGTCTATACTTTCCTATTTTTTTATACTTCATTTTTAAACTTATCAGTTTATTTTGCTTTATATCTTTCATTCTATATCTAGTTTGGGAAAGAATTTTCTTTTTTTCCTTGAAGTTTTCTTCATTCCGGTATCTGTTTCTCATGATATTTCTCATAGTAACCTTTTGCTTTTTTTTGAAGTTTTCTTCATTCCGATATCTGTTTCTCATGGTAACCTTTTGCTTTTTCTTGAAGTTTTCTTCATTCCGGTATCTGTTTCTCATGATATTTCTCATAGTAACCTTTTGCTTTTTTTTGAAGTTTTCTTCATTCCGATATCTGTTTCTCATGGTAACCTTTTGCTTTTTCTTGAAGTTTTCTTCATTCCGATATCTGTTTCTCATGGTAACCTTTTGCTTTTTCTTGAAGTTTTCTTCATTCCGATATCTGTTTCTCATGGTAACCTTTTGCTTTTTCTTGAAGTTTTCTTCATTCCGATATCTGTTTCTCATGGTAACCTTTTGCTTTTTCTTGAAGTTTTCTTCATTCCGATATCTGTTTCTCATGGTAACCTTTTGCTTTTTCTTGAAGTTTTCTTCATTCCGATATCTGTTACGCATGATATTTCTCATATTAGCCTTTTGCTTTTCCTTAAACTTCTTCTCATTCTGATATCTGTTTCTTATGCTACTTCTCATACATCTTTTAACATTGTCTCTGAATTGTTTATCAATCGTATACTTCTGTCTATTTGTAATAAGCATTTGCTTCCTATACTGTGCATCAGAGTGGTATTTGTTTCTCATAGAAGTGACTTGTTTCTTCTTAAAATGTAGATCTTGTTTGTATTTTTTGTTTTGAATCACAGAATTGCCTTTCATTTCTTTGTATCTTTGTTTCATACGATTTATTTTTTCTATTTTCAAAATAAGATCAGAATGATATTTCTGTTTCTTTGCAATCTTATTTTTCTTTTTACATAGGTCTGCAGTATGATGCTTTTGTTCGTCACTTCTATTTTCCCTTTCCTTGGCCAAAGCTCTTTTTTCTCTCATATGCTCTTTTTTCAATTTCCTAATCTGCTCAACACTTTTCCTTTGATGTTTTTTCTTTGAAAAGCCAGCATTTTTAACACTTTTCGTTTCATCATTCTCTCCCTGCTTGATATTTGTCCCTGCATTTTCATTCGTTTTTGCCAATTTAATATTTTTGTCTTCCTTGCAAAGATCATCTACTTTGACATCATTTTCGAGGTTACACAACTTTCTTTTTCTGCCCAAGCTTGCATTGGAATTCTGAACATTGTCCACTACATTTAATTCATCACAGTCATTTCCACATTTTATATGATTCTTGGAATTTCCTTTCTCTTCATTCATGTGTTCTGTTTTGACAGAATCATGTCCTTCATAAGGCACAAATCTGGACTGCTGATCACTTTTTTGTTCAGGAATACTCTGATCCAATCTTTGAATTTCATCAGGATCTTCAGATTCTATACAAGATCGAGAGCTTTCACTAAGCACGTTTGATATGTACTTTGATCGACAGAAATGTTTTGTAACTGTGGATAGCCTTTCAATGTTCATTTCTACTCGAAAATGCTTTGGCATAGACACCAGTAACTTCATATTCAGTATTCATAGAACATGCCATT
>CM046866.1:14578627-14636718 GCA_025617745.1 Heliocidaris erythrogramma | reverse complement strand
AATTTCAATCAATAATAAAGTCGTACGGGCGCGTCAAATTTCAAAATCCGTGCGCGCATCTATGGCGAAAATAACGTAAAAAGTGCAAAAACATGCCTCTACAAAATTAACTCTAGCTCTTTAAATAGTCCATAAACCCCCAACTTTTTTTTCATCATCAGGTAGGGTATGAATCATAGATATGATTTCATGTATCATTTGACCCTTATAAACATTATGACGTCATCAAAATAGCGCCAGAAGTCAAAATTTCCATTTTTCATGTTTGTTTTGACGTCATCACACATTTATGCAAATTTGGCTCTAGATTCGTAATTATTGGTCGTTTTTCTCCCAAATTTTGATATGTTATAGCTGCAACAATTCTCTACGAGACTTCTTGCCACCATTATTCATTTTGATGACGTCATCACACACACTGAAATCTTCAATTAAAGACGACATGTCAAATCAAATTTTTCCCTATTTGCGTGTTATGTCTATGGAAGATGATTTTTTTTCGAATCATGAATCTACATGACATCGTTCTCTGAGCAGTATCTCAGTTATTTTTGGTCTATTTCCTCCAGATTTTAATATGTTTGTAGCTGAGACTATAAGCTTTCATTAGTAAGCCCTCCAATTTTTGATCAGATGTCGGATCATGCCCAATTTTTCAGTACAAAATGTGATTTGAGAATCCCGTTTTCGTTTACGTGCTATCTCTATGGGAAATATTCTGGTCTATCGGTAAAGCACATGACTACCATGGTCAAGGTACCTGGTTCGATCCCCGGGGCCGATTTTTTTTTTTTTTTGGCTTCTTTTTGCCTGTCATTTTACCATCCTCTTCGACTATTGTAACATAAAAAATCACAAATCATGTAATAAACTGCCTTATTTTCCATATTATGTCTATTAGAAAGTAGTGTGCAGTAGTTTGTGTACAACCCTATGGAAATTGTGATTTCCTGTCCTGTATTAGAGCTATGGGGTTAATCTCCCAAGTATCCTGTATCATCATCATTATTATCGTCACCGTCATGATCATCATCGCTATTATTATATCATCGCCATCATCATTATATCATTATAATCATCATAATCACCATTATCATCATCACCATAATCATTTTACAATGACCGTTACACATTTTGCTACATTCCTGTCCTCAAGAAGCATCTCCATTCATGGCATTTCTTGACATCCTATCTTCAGTTTAGCATTTCCCCATTATTATGATCATCCTGATTACAATCATGATCGTGCAAATTAAGGACAGACCACCTAATTCGTCTTCGTGACGAATTCAAGTCTAGTTCCGTATTATGTCTATTAGAAAGTAGTGTGCAGTAGTTTATGTACAACCCTATGGCAAATTGTGATTTCCTGTCCTGTATTAGAGCTATGGTGTTAATCTCCCAAGTATCCTGTATCATCATCATTATTATCATCACCATCATGATCATCATCGCTACTATTATATCATCGCCATCATCATTATGTCATTATAATCATCATAATCACCGTTATCATCACCATAATCATTTTACAATGACCGATACACATTTTGCTACATTCCTGTCCTCAGGAAGCATCTCCATTCATGGCATTCTTGACATCCTGTCTTCTGTTTAGTATTTCCCCATTAATATGATCATCCTGATTACAATCATGATCGTGCCAATTTAAGGACAGACCACCTAATTCGTCTTCGTGACGAATTCAAGTCTAGTTTATTATTAGGTGGTCTGTCGTAGTCGACAGACCACCTCTTAATTTCGTCAGAATTTTCTTTCTTTATTAGGTGGTCTGTCGGTATCGACAGATCACCTTTTAATTTTGTCAGAATTTTCTTTTTATTTCTTCTCTTTATGACAAATTCTTGTGGCCACCAAATCTCAAAATCGGCCAGGTCAATATCATCGAGTTTCATGTCATGTATAAGGTCAATCATGGACATGGTCCATTAAGCTTTTGGAGGTCATCAGGTCATCGTGACGTCATCAAGACGCCATTTTGTAAATTTACAAGATCGGTTATATCTTCATAATCGATCATCAAAAATCAACTATATTCACATCACATAAACTTCAGATGACGGGTCATCAAGTCATGTCCTCACAGGTCATCTAGAGGTCAGGACGTGCGCGTACGCGCGCGTCAAAATTTAAAAATGCTCAAAATCACGTAGGATCAAGTCTGCACACGTTTCAGGTCATTTTGAGCATTTCAAAAATATCCGTACGTAAGCGTCCGCGCGCGCGTTTTACGCGCGCACAAGTCGTAAATAACGTTAAATCGCTGTTTTTTTTGATTGATTTACAATCCTGACACTTTTCTTCATCATTTCCATCAACTTGGAATCAATTTCAATCAATAATAAGGTCGTACGGGCGCGTCAAAGTTCAAAATCCGTGCGCGCGTCTATGGCGAAAATAACGTCAAAACGTGCAAAAACATGCCTCTACAAAATTAACTCTAGCTCTTTAAATAGTCCACAAACCCCCCAATTTTTTTGTCATCATCACGTAGGGTATGAATCATAGATTTCATTTCATGTATCATTTGACCCTTATAAACATTATGACGTCATCAAAATGACGCCAGAATTCAAAATTTTCCAATTTTCATGTTTTGACGCCGTCACATTTATGCAAATTTGGCTCTAGTTTCGTAATTATTAGTCGTTTTTCGCCCAGATTTTGCTATGTCATAGCTGAGACAATTCTCTACAAGATCAATTATCACGGTTTTTCATTTTGATGACGTCATCACAGTGAAATTTTCAATTAAAGATGCCATGTCAGAATTTTCCCTATTTGCGTGTTATGTCTATGGAAGATGATTTTTTTTCGAATCATGAATCTACATGACATTGTTCTCTGAGCTGTATCTCAGTTGTTTTTGGTCTATTTTCTTCCAGATTTTAGTATGTTATAGCTGAGACTATAAGCTTTTACAAATGTGGTCTCCAATTTTTGATCAGATGTCGGGATCATGCCCAATTTTTCACTACAAAATGGAATTTCAGAATCCCGTTTTTCGTTTGCGTGTTATCTCTATGGGAAATGTTTTGGTATATTGGTCAAAGCACTTGCCTCTCATTCCGGTGACCCAGGTTCGATCCCCGGTGGGTCCATTAAAAAAATTTTTTTTTTTTGCTTCTTTTTGCCTTTCATTTTACCATCTTATTCGACTATTATAACATAAGCAATCACAAACAAAGTAATAAAATGTCTTATTTTGCATGTTATGTCTATTAGAAAGTAGTGTGCAGTAGTTTATGTGTAACCCTATGGAAAATCTGATTCCCTGAAGTGTATTAAAGCTATCCTGCAATATCATAAGTCCTATTTGATATCACAATTTCTCAAAATGATAATGATGTTGATGATAATCATGATCATCATCATGATTATCATCAACATCATTATCATCATCACTGTCACGATATTCATGATGATGATTATCCTCAACATCATTATCATCATCACTGTCACGATATTCATGATGATGATTATCCTCAACATCATTATCATCATCACTGTCATGATATTCATGATGATGCTGATGATTATCATCAACTTCATTATCATCACTGTCATGATGATATTCATGATGATGATGATGATGATAATTATCAACATCATTATCATCAGCACTGTCATGATGATATAATGATCATCATCATGATTATCTTCAACATCATTATCATCATCACTGTCATGATGATATTCATGATGATGATGATGATATAATATCATCACCGTCATGATCATCATTGCTATTATTATTGTCATCACCATCATTATATCACCTTTATCATGATAATCATCACCATTATCATGATTGTTATCTTCCACAAATATTATCACATCTTCCAATGACCGTTCCACACATTTTCTACATTCCTGTCCTCAAGAAGCATCTCCATGCGTGGCATTCTTGACTTCCTATCTTCAGTTTAGTATTTCCCCATTATTATGATCATCCTGATTACAATGATGATCATACCAATTGAAAGACAGACCACCTAATTCGTCCTCATGACGAATTAAATTCTAGTTAGGTGGTCTGTCGGTATCGACAGATCACCTCTTAATTTCGTCAGAATTTTCTTTATTATTATTATTTATTCTTTATTTTCAACTTATTTCTTGTGACCGTGAATTCTCAAAATCAACTCGATCAATTTTCTTCAGATTTTCGTCAATTATCAGGCCATAGCAGATCAAGTGCCCTATCATTATCAAGGTCATCAGGTCATCGTGACGTCATCCAGGCGCCATTTTGTGAAATCACATTATCAATCATATCTTCATAACGAGTCATCCAAAATGAACCATAATTGACACACATGAACTTCAGGTCAAGGGTCAACATAAAATGTCATCAAAATCCGCGCGCGCATCATGACGCGCACGTACGCGCGCGTCAAAATTTAGAAATGCTTAAAATCACTTTTTAATCAAATTAGAGTATTGTCCAGGACATTTTAAGCATTTTGAATTTTTCTGTCCGTGCGCGTCCGTGCGCGCGTTATGCGCGCACACAGCGCGTAGAGAACGTAAAAACGCCGTTTTTCGCATATTTTGTCTTCCTGACACTATTCTTGACAATTTCCAACTATTTACAGTCAATCTCGACCTTCCATAATGTCGTACGCGCGCGTCAAACTTTCAAATTCGTGCGCACGTCAATGGGCATTCTAATGTAAAAAGTGGTAAAAACATGCCTATCTAGAATCCGCCATAGCTCGTCAGAACGCGAGGAAACCCCCAAATTTCTGTACATATTATGAAAGCCTGTGAGTTGTAGATTGGAATTCATGCAGAATTTTTGCCGATCGCATGTTCTAACGTCATCATATTTGCATATGAACTCAAAAAAATGATTTTGAAAAAATGACGTCATCATTTTTGTATTCATTTGCTAATATTTCAGTAATAGGTGATCGATTTTCTTCCAAATTTTGATATGTTATAGCTGATACAATTCTCTACAAGATCTGTTACCACCATTTTTCATTTTGATGACGTCATCACACTGAAATTTTCAATTAAAGATGCCATGTCAGAATTTTCCCTATTTGCGTGTTATGTCTATGGAAGATGATTTTTTTTCGAATCATGAATCTACATGACATCGTTCTCTGAGCAGTATCTCAGTTATTTTTGGTCTATTTTCTTCCAGATTTTAATATGTTGTAGCTGAGACTATAAGCTTTTACAAGTGTGGTCTCCAATTTTTATCAGATGTCGGGATCATGCCCAATTTTTCAGTACAAAATGTGATTTGAGAATCCCGTTTTCGTTTACGTGTTATCTCTATGGGAAATATTTTGGTCTATTGGTCAAAGCACTTGCCTCCCATTCCGGTGACCCAGGTTCGATCCCCGGTGGGTCCATAACAAATTTTTTTTTTTGCTTCTTTTTGCCTGTCATTTTACCATCATCTTCGACTAGTATAACATAAAAAATCACAAATCATGTAATAAACTGCCTTATTTTCCGTATTATGTCTATTAGAAAGTAGTGTGCAGTAGTTTGTGTACGACCCTATGGAAATTGTGATTTCCTGTCCTGTATTAGAGCTATGGGGTTAATCTCCCAAGTATCCTGTATGATCATCATTATTATCATCACCGTCATGATCATCATCGCTATTATTATATCATCGCCATCATCATTATATCATTATAATCATCATAATCACCATTATCATCATCACCATAATCATTTTACAATGACCGTTACACATTTTGCTACATTCCCGTCCTCAAGAAGCATCTCCATTCATGGCATTCTTGACATCCTATCTTCAGTTTAGTATTTCCCCATTATTATGATCATCCTGATTATAATCATGATCGTACAAATTGAAAGACAGACCACCTAATTCGTCCTCATGACGAATTAAATTCTAGTTATTATTATTATTATTTATTCTTTATTTTCAACTTATTTCTTGTGACCGTGAATTCTCAAAATCAACTCGATCAATTTTCTTCAGATTTTCGTCAATTATCAGGCCATAGCAGATCAAGTGCCCCTATCATTATCAAAGTCATCCGCCATAGCTCGTCAGAACGCGAGGAAACCCCCAAATTTCTGTACATATTATGAAAGCCTGTGAGTTGTAGATTGGAATTCATGCAGAATTTTTGCCGATCGCATGTTCTAACGTCATCATATTTGCATATGAACTCAAAAAAATGATTTTGAAAAAATGACGTCGTCATTTTTGTATTCATTTGCTAATATTTCAGTAATAGGTGATCGATTTTCTTCCAAATTTTGATATGTTATAGCTGATACAATTCTCTACAAGATCTGTTCCCACCATTTTTCATTTTGATGACGTCATCACACTGAAATTTTCAATTAAAGATGCCATGTCAGAATTTTCCCTATTTGCGTGTTATGTCTATGGAAGATGATTTTTTTTCGAATCATGAATCTACATGACATCGTTCTCTGAGCAGTATCTCAGTTATTTTTGGTCTATTTTCTTCCAGATTTTAATATGTTGTAGCTGAGACTATAAGCTTTTACAAGTGTGGTCTCCAATTTTTTATCAGATGTCGGGATCATGCCCAATTTTTTCAGTACAAAATGTGATTTGAGAATCCCGTTTTCGTTTACGTGTTATCTCTATGGGAAATATTTTGGTCTATTGGTCAAAGCACTTGCCTCCCATTCCGGTGACCCAGGTTCGATCCCCGGTGGGTCCATAACAAATTTTTTTTTTTGCTTCTTTTTGCCTGTCATTTTACCATCATCTTCGACTAGTATAACATAAAAAATCACAAATCATGTAATAAACTGCCTTATTTTCCGTATTATGTCTATTAGAAAGTAGTGTGCAGTAGTTTGTGTACGACCCTATGGAAATTGTGATTTCCTGTCCTGTATTAGAGCTATGGGGTTAATCTCCCAAGTATCCTGTATGATCATCATTATTATCATCACCGTCATGATCATCATCGCTATTATTATATCATCGCCATCATCATTATATCATTATAATCATCATAATCACCATTATCATCATCACCATAATCATTTTACAATGACCGTTACACATTTTGCTACATTCCCGTCCTCAAGAAGCATCTCCATTCATGGCATTCTTGACATCCTATCTTCAGTTTAGTATTTCCCCATTATTATGATCATCCTGATTATAATCATGATCGTACAAATTGAAAGACAGACCACCTAATTCGTCCTCATGACGAATTAAATTCTAGTTAGGTGGTCTGTCGATATCGACAGATCACCTATTAATTTTGTCAGAATTTTCTTCTTTATTTTTATTATTTCTTCTTTTTATTACAAATTGTTGTTCCCACCAAATCTCAAATCGGCCATGTCAATGTCATCGCGTTTCATGTCATGTATGAGGTCAATCATGTACATGGTCCATTAAGCTTTTGGAGGTCATCAGGTCATCGTGACGTCATCAAGACGCCATTTTGTAAATTTACAAGATCGATTATATCTTCATAATCGATCATCAAAAATCAACTATATTCACATCACATAAACTTCACATGACGGGTCATCAAGTCATGACCTCACAGGTCATCTAGAGGTCAGGACGTGCGCGTACGCGCGCGTCAAAATTTTAAAATGCTCAAAATAACGTAGGATCAAGTCTGCATACGTTTCAGGTCATTTTGAGCATTTCAAAATTGTCCGTGCGTAAGCGTCCGCGCGCGCGTTTTACGCGCGTGCAAGTCGTAAATAACGTTAAAGCGCTGTTTTTTTTATTGATTTGCAATCCTGACACTTTTCTTCATCATTTCCATCAACTTGGAATCAATTTCAATCAATAATATCGTCGTACGGGCGCGTCAAAGTTCAAAATCCGTGCGCGCGTCTATGGCGAAAATAACGTAAAAACGTGCAAAAACATGCCTCTACAAAATTAACTCTAGCTCTTTAAATAGTCCATAAACCCCCAATTTTTTTTCATCATCAGGTAGGGTATGAATCATAGATATGATTTCATGTATCATTTGACCCTTATAAACATTATGACGTCATCAAAATGGCGCCAGAATTCAAAATTTCCATTTTTCATGTTTTGACGTCATCACATTTATGCAAATTTGGCTCTCGATTCGTAATTATTGGTCGTTTTTTCGTCCAGATTTTAATATGTTGTAGCTGAGGCAATTTCCTACAAAATCAGTCTCCACCATTTTTCATTTTGATGACGTCATCACAGTGAAATTTTCAATTAAAGATGCCATGTCAGAATTGTCCCTATTTGCGTGTTATGTCTATGGAAGATGATTTTTTTTTAAATCATGAATCTACATAACATTGTTCTCTGAGCTGTATCTTAGTTGTTTTTGGTCCATTTTCTTCCAGATTTTAGTATGTTATAGCTGAGACTATAAGCTTTTATAAGTGTGGTCTCCAATTTTTGATCAGATGTCCGGATCATCCCCAATTTTTCACTACAAAATGGGATTTGAGAATCCCGATTTCGTTTACGTGTTATCTCTATGGGAAATGTTTTGGTATATTGGTCAAAGCACTTGCCTCTCACTCTGGTGACCCAGGTTCGATTCCCGGTGGGTCCATTAAATTTTTTTTTTTTTTTTTTTGCTTCTTTTTGCCTTTCATTTTACCATCTTGTTCGACTATTATAACATAAGCAATCACAAACCACGTAATAAACTGCCTTATTTTGAGTGTTATGTCGATTAGAAAGTAGTGTGCAGTGGTTTATGTATAACCCTATGGAAAATCTGATTCCCTGACGTGTATTAAAGCTATCCTGCAATATCATTAGTCCTCTTTGATATCACAATTTCTCAAAATGATAATGATGTTGATGATAATCATGATGATGATCATGATTATCATCAACATCATTATCATCATCACTGTCACGATATTCATGATGATGATTATCCTCAACATCATTATCATCATCACTGTCATGATATTCATGATGATGCTGATGATTATCATCAACTTCATTATCATCACTGTCATGATGATATTCATGATGATGATGATGATGATGATTATCAACATCATTATCATCAGCACTGTCATGATATAATGATCATCATCATGATTATCTTCAACATCATTATCATCATCACTGTCATGATGATATTCATGATGATGATGATGATATAATATCATCACCGTCATGATCATCATTGCTATTATTATTGTCATCACCATCATTATATCACCTTCATCATGATAATCATCACCATTATCATGATTGTTATCTTCCACAAATATTATCACATCTTCCAATGACCGTTCCACACATTTTCTGCATTCCTGTCCTCAAGAAGCATCTCCATGCATGGCATTCTTGACTTCCTATCTTCAGTTTAGTATTTCCCCATTTTTATGATCATCCTGATTACAATCATGATCGTACCAATTGAAAGACAGACCACCTAATTCGTCCTCATGACGAATTAAATTCTAGTTATTATTATTATTATTTATTCTTTATTTTCAACTTATTTCTTGTGACCGTGAATTCTCAAAATCAACTCGATCAATTTTCTTCAGATTTTCGTCAATTATCAGGCCATAGCAGATCAAGTGCCCCTATCATTATCAAAGTCATCAGGTCATCGTGACGTCATCCAGGCGCCATTTTGTGAAATCACATTATCAATCATATCTTCATAACGAGTCATCAAAAATGAACCATATTTGACACACATGAACTTCAGGTCAAGGGTCAACATAAAATGTCATCAAAATCCGCGCGCGCATCATGACGCGCACGTACGCGCGCGTCAAAATTTAGAAATGCTCAAAATCACTTTTTAATCAAATTAGAGTATTGTCCAGGACATTTTAAGCATTTTGAATTTTTCTGTCCGTGCGCGTCCGTGCGCGCGTTATGCGCGCACACAGCGCGTAGAGAACGTAAAAACGCCATTTTTCGCATATTTTGTCTTCCTGACACTATTCTTGACAATTTCCAACTATTTACAGTCAATCTCGACCTTCCATAATGTCGTACGCGCGCGTCAAACTTTCAAATTCGTGCGCACGTCAATGGGCATTCTAATGTAAAAAGTGGTAAAAACATGCCTATCTAGAATCCGCCATAGCTCGTCAGAACGCGAGGAAACCCCCCAAATTTCTGTACATATTATGAAAGCCTGTGAGTTGTAGATTGGAATTCATGCAGAATTTTTGCCGATCGCATGTTCTAACGTCATCATATTTGCATATGAACTCAAAAAAATGATGTTGAAAAAATGACGTCATCATTTTTGTATTCATTTGCTAATATTTCAGTAATAGGTGATCGATTTTCTTCCAAATTTTGATATGTTATAGCTGAGACAATTCTCTACAAGATCAGTCACCACCATTTTTCATTTTCATGACGTCATCACACTGAAATCTTCAATTAAAGACGACATGTCAGATTTTCTCTATTTGCGTGTTATGTCTATGGAAGATGATTTTTTTTCGAATCATGAATCTACATGACATCGTTCTCTGAGCAGTATCTCAGTTATTTTTTGTCTATTTTCTTCCAGATTTTAATATGTTGTAGCTGAGACTATAAGCTTTTACAAGTGTGGTCTCCAAATTTTGATCAGATGTCGGGATCATGCCCAATTTTTCAGTACAAAATGTGATTTGAGAATCCCGTTTTCGTTTACGTGTTATCTCTATGGGAAATATTCTGGTCTATCGGTAAAGCACATGACTACCATGGTCAAGGTACCTGGTTCGATCCCCGGGGCCGATTTTTTTTTTTTTTTTTTTTTGCTTCTTTTTGCCTGTCATTTTACCATCCTCTTCGACTATTGTAACATAAAAAATCACAAATCATGTAATAAACTGCCTTATTTTCCGTATTATGTCTATTAGAAAGTAGTGTGCAGTAGTTTGTGTACAACCCTATGGAAATTGTGATTTCCTGTCCTGCATTAGAGCTATGGGGTTAATCTCCCAAGTATCCTGTATCATCATCATTATTATGGTCACCGTCGTGATCATCATCGCTATTATTATATCATCGCCATCATCATTATATCATTATAATCATCATAATCACCATTATCATCATCACCATAATCATTTTACAATGACCCTTACACATTTTGCTACATTCCTGTCCTCAAGAAGCTTCTCCATTCATGGCATTCTTGACATCCTATCTTCAGTTTAGCATTTCCCCATTATTATGATCATCCTGATTACAATCATGATCGTACAAATTGAAAGACAGACCACCTAATTCGTCCTCATGACGAATTAAATTCTAGTTGTTATTATTATAATTAGGTGGTCTGTCGTAGTCGACAGACCACTCTTAATTTCGTCAGAATTTTCTTTCTTTATTTATTTATTTATTATTTATTATTAGGTGGTCTGTCATTTATGACAGACCTCCTTTTAATTTTGTCAGAATTTTCTTTAATATTTATTTATTTCTTCTTTTTATTACAAATTGTTGTGGCCACCACATCTCAAAATCGGCCAGGTCAATATCATCGAGTTTCATGTCATCTATGAGGTCAATCATGGACATGGTCCAGTAAGCTTTTGGAGGTCATCAGGTCATCATGACGTCATCAAGACGCCATTTTGTAAATTTACAAAATCGATTATATCTTCATAATCGATCATCAAAAATCAACTATGTTCACATCACATAAACTTCACATGATGGGTCATCAAGTCATGTCCTCACAGGTCATCTACAGGTCATGACGTGCGCGTACGCGCGCGTCAAAATTTTAAAATGCTCAAAATAACGTAGGATCAAGTCTGCACACGTTTCAGGTCATTTTGAGCATTTCAAAAATTTCCGTGCGTAAACATCCGCGCGCGCGTTTTACGCGCGCGCAAGTCGTAAATAACGTTAAAACGCTGTTCTTTCGATTGATTTGCAATCCTGACACTTTTCTTCATCATTTCCATCATCTTGAAATCAATTTCAATCAATAATAAGGTCGTACGGGCGCGTCAAAGTTCAAATTCCGTGCGCGCGTCTATGGCGAAAATAACGAAAAAACGTGCAAAAACATGCCTCTACAAAATTAACTCTAGCTGTTTAAATAGTCCACAAACCTCCCAATTTTTTTTCTTCATCATGTAGGGTATGAATTATAGATTTCATTTCATGTATCATTTGACCCTTATAAACATTATGACGTCATCGAAATGCCGCCAAAACTCAAAATTTCCATTTTTCATGTTTTGACGTCATCACATTTATGCAAATTTGGCTCTAGATTCGTAATTATTTGTCGTTTTTCGCCCAGATTTTGATATGTTGTAGCTGAGATAATTTCCTACAAAATCAGTTCCCACCATTTTTCATTTTGATGACGTCATCACAGTGAAATTTTCAATTAAAGATGCCATGTCAGAATTTTCCCTATTTGCGTGTTATGTCTATGGAAGATGATTTTTTTTCGAATCATGAATCTACATGACATTGTTCTCTGAGCTGTATCTCAGTTGTTTTTGGTCTATTTTCTTCCAGATTTTAGTATGTTATAGCTGAGACTATATGCTTTCATAAGTGTGGTCTCCAAATTTTGATCAGATGTCGGGATCATGCCCAATTTTTCACTACAAAATGTGATTTGAGAATCCGGTTTTTCGTTCACGTGTTATCTCTATGGGAAATATTTTGGTCTATTGGTCAAAGCACTTGCCTCTCATTCCGGTGACCCAGGTTCGATCCCCGGTGGGTCCATTAAAAAAAACATTTTTTTTTTGCTTCTTTTTGCCTTTCATTTTACCATCATCTTCGACTATTATAACATAAACAAGCACAAACCAAGTAATAAACTGCCTTATTTTGCGTGTTATGTCTATTGGAAAGTAGTGTGCAGTAGTTTATGTATAACCCTATGGAAATCGTGATTCCCTGTCGTGTATTAGAGCTATGGGCTTTATATCCCAAGTATCCTGCTATGTCAAATAGTGCTATTTGATATCACAATTTCTCAAAGTTGGCATAGTCAATTATCTTCAAATTTTCGTCAGTCATCAATCCTAATAAGGTCAAGTCCCCGCATCTTTTTCAAAGTCATAAGATTATTGTGACGTCATCCAGGTGGCATTTTTGTAAAAATCAACTCATGGCTGTATCTTCATAACTAAATTTCATTTCTCTTTCATATTTGGCATGGCTAAGATCAATATCATTTCAGTCATGGTCATCACCATTATCATCATCATCATCATCATCATCATCACCGTCATCATCATCATTATATCATCATCATGATTATCATCAACATCATTATCATCATCACTGTTATCATATTCATGATGTTGATGATGATGATAATGATGATTAACATCAACATAATTTTCATCATTACTGTCATGATGATAATTATAATGATCATCATCATGATTATCATCAACATCATTATCATCATCACTGTCATGATGATATAATGATCATCATCATGATTATCATCACCATCATTATCATCATCACTGCCATGATTTTCATGATGATGCTGATGATTATCATCAACTTCATTATCATCATCACTGTTATGATGATATAATGATGATGATGGTGATGATATAGTATCACCGTCATGATAATCATCATCATTATGATTGTTATCTTGCACAAATATTATCACATCTTCCAATTACCGTTTCAGACATATTTCTAAATTCCTGTCCTCAAGAAGCATCTCCATGCGTGGCATTCTTGACTTCCAATCTTCAGTTTAGTATTTCCCCATTATTATGATCATACAAATTGAAAGACAGACCACCTAATTCGTCCTCATGACGAATTAAATTCTAGTTTATTTTTATTTTTCCACCACTTTCTTGTTACCATGATTCCTCAATATCGTCTGAGTCAATTTTTATCAAAATCTCTACAGTCATCAGGACATATCAGATCAAGCTCGGGTATCTATTTCAAGGTCATCAGGTCATCGTGACGTCATCCAGGCGCCATTTTGTGAAATCACATTATCAATCATATCTTCATAACGAGTCATCAAAAATGAACCATATTTGACATACATTAAATTCAGGTCAAGGGTCGACATAAAATGTCATCAAAATCCGCGCGCACATCATGACGCGCACGTACGCGCACGTCAAAATTTAAAAATGGTCAAAATCACTTTTTAATCAAATTACAGTATTGTTCAGGACATTTTAAGCATTTTAAAATTTTCCGTCCGTGAGCGTCCGTGCGCGCGTTATGCGCGCACGCAGCGCGTAGAGAACGTTAAAACGCCGTTTTTTCGCATGTTACGTCTTCATGACACTATTCTTGACAATTTCCAACTATTTACAGTCAATATCGACCTTCCATAATGCCACACGCGCGCGTCAAATTTCAAAATCCGTGCGCGCGTCTATGGCAAAAATAACGTAAAAACGTGAAAAAACATGCCTCTACAAAATTAACTCTAGCTCTTTAAATAGTCCAGAAACCTCCCAATTTTTTTTCATCATCAGGTAGGGTATAAATCATAGATTTCATTTCATGTATCATTTGACCCTTATATACATTATGACGTCATCAAAATGGCGCCAGAATTCAAAATTTCCATTTTTCATGTTTTGACGTCATCACATTCATGCAAATTTGGCTCTAGATTCTTAATTATTGGCAGTTTTTCGCCCAGATTTCGATATGTTATAGCTGAGACAATTCTCTATAACATGAGTGCTCATTATTATTCATTTGGATGACGTCATCACACTGAAATTTTCAATTAAAGACGACATGTCAGAATTGTCCCTATTTGCGTGTTATGTCTATGGAAGATGATTTTTTTTTTAATCATGAATCTACATGACATCGTTCTCTGAGCTGTATCTCAGTTATTTTTGGTCTATTTCCTTCCAGATTTTAATATGTTGTAGCTGAGACTATAAGCTTTCATAAGGGTGGTCTCCAAATTTTGATCAGATGTCGGGATCATGCCCTATTTTGAACTACCAAATGGGATTCGAGAATCCTGTTTTTCGTTTACGTGTTATCTCTATGGGAAATATTTTAGTCTATCGGTAAAGCACATGACTACCATGGTCAAGGTACCTGGTTCGATCCCCGGGGCCGATTTTTTTTTTTTTTTTTTTTTTTGCTTCTTTTTGCCTGTCATTTTACCATCCTCTTCGACTATTATAACATAAACAATCACAAATCATGTAATAAACTGCCTTATTTTCCATGTTATGTATATTAGAAAGTAATGTGCAGTAGTTTGTGTACAACCCTATGGAAATTATGATTTCCTGTCCTGTATTAGAGCTATGGGGTTAATCTCCCAAGTATCCTGTATCATCATCACCGTCATGATCATCATCGCTATTATTATATCCATCGCCATCATTATATCATTATAATCATCATAATCACCATTATCATCTTCACCATAATCGTTTTACAATGACCGTTACACATTTTGCTACATTCCTGTCCTCAAGAAGCATCTCCATTCATGGCATTTCTTGACATCCTATCTTCAGTTTAGCATTTCCCCATTATTATGATCATCCTGATTACAATCATGATCGTACAAATTGAAAGACAGACCACCTAATTCGTCCTCATGACGAATTAAAATCTAGTTATCATTATTATCATTATTATTAGTAGTAGAAATATCTGTATTAGCATTTTTATTATTATTATTACTAATATTATCAGTATTATAATTTTTATTATTGATATTATTGTCATTGTTGTTATTATTATTATTATTATTACAATTGTTATTATGAAGTGGACTATCCTAAATTACGATGACGATGTCATTTTGTATGGAGTTATGCGACCAGACTTAGATATTGCACCGGTTACTCTACTATTGCTTCTTTTATATGCCTTGTCATGATCGTATAATTGGCCTATAACCTATACGTATCAATAATATGCTTGTTATAATATGTGACCCGCCACCTCAAAACCTACAATAGGTCGCACGGACCACAACGTAGCAAACAGCTCAAAATAGTAAATTTCCTTGGATCAGTCGAATTTCTGTTTTTGATAGAAATGGGTAGTTTCATTATCATTCTATCATGTCTCAAGTTTGTGAGTCGTAATTCGACTTAGAAATATGTTTTTGCGGCATTTTAAAATGACTCCTTTTTTCACCTGTCGAGCAATAACGAATGTTTGGAGAGCTTTTGTAATACTTTCGTTCAATGCCAAATTACTACTTTACCTCTAAAGGTATTAAATTGATTTTTGGAGTGAGTAATGAATAGGTCCTCCTAGAGCAGGGTGCCAAAATTCAGCCTAATCTGATAATCCCTTCATACCGGTTGCTATGGCTATTTGAATACCCAGTTTTACTTTAGGCGCACACAGAGAGCGAAGGTTTAGCACTCTTTTGTTCCGAACTTAAATGACCATTTTTCTGAATAGGAGTTATTGATTGCTGGTTACATACTGATTCTAAATGTGATATTTAAAGGTGTAATCATTGAGTAAACTAGGCAAGTGATATACCATTGGAAAGCTGAGAATCTATACTTTCAGAAAATGTATAAAACAAAAAATATAATTTTGGCGACTTATTGTAGGTTTTGAGGCGTCGGGTCACATATGTTGTGCTACTTGCCAGGCTATTTATTAAACATAGCATGCAGTGACTCCTTTATGAACTCTCTGTAATATTATGTTGTTGTTTTTATTGCTGTTGTTGTTTTGGGGACCGGAGGGGAGGGCTTGTAGAGCCATATTACAGACTTTGGCCAACTCGGTTTATTTGGGCACAACATGACGTATATTCCTTTGTTTAGTGCTTGCCTAACAAAGCAACAAGCGCCATATTGCTACCTACATGGAGCCGAGTTGGCCAAACTCTGTAATAGATGGCTGTGAGGGCTAGGGATGCAGGACGCCCCCACCTTATTTTTAGTATACACTTTTCATAGTATACTTTTTTAATCACAATTTATGTTGAATGTTGACGAAGTAACTACATCTTAAAGATAATAAAGTGTCAATGTTTGGCTCGCTGGAATCCAGCAGCGTGGTGCCCGAACATCCTTTTATTTTGGGAATCGAGATGGTCGGCTATCCTTATCTGTGGGCGGGAAGGTACTCAAAATGTTATAATTGTTTGGATTATCTGGTAACAAAATCATTATTCTATAGACAATATCTCCTTTTTTTTTACTTGCTCACTAGCGCGTCACATTTAGAAACGGAATATTTTGGGACAGGGAACGCCCTTCATTAGGGCGAGTGAAGTGCCCACATATTCCATATTCGGTAGTAGGGTTAAGTAATATTATTCATGGCTCATTATTACATGTTCTATAATTGTCCTTTGATGGCGAAATTGCATTTCCATTACAATTAAAAAAGAGGGTTTTATTTTTTTCTAACTCGCTTCGCTCGCTTGCAAATTGTAGAAACGGGGGAGTATGATATTCTGCCAAGAGGCATCAGATCCCCTTTTCAAAACATTACGTGGCCATGTTCTGCTTGTAAAGATCTACTTGGAACTTATACATATACATTATATAAATAACTTCAAGCCAATTTCGTTGTAGCAAATTTAATCCGGAATCCGATCATTCACTTTCTTCAATACATCAGTATGTATTTGTAATCACCGAAGCAATATCATTTTATGAGAAATGAAATATGTATCCCTGAGGCGCTCGCTCTCTACGCTCGCTCACAAATATTGGTTAGTATAATAGGAACAATGATGATGATAATAATAATAATAATAATAATAATGATAATATTGATAGAAATTACGATAATAATGGCTATTTCTTTGGATTTTATTATAATTGTTATCATCATTGTTATGATTATTGAGTACGAAATTAATATCTTTACACTTGGCCGTCTTTCCCCTCCTCCCTATACGAAATACGGATTGACGCCGTATTCTCTAAATTTACAACCCTTTTTCATTTTCGGAAATACGAACCCTTTTTCATTTTCGGAAATACGAACCCTATTTCATTTTCGGAAATACGAACCCTTTTTCATTTTCGGAAATACGAACCCTTTTTCATTTTCGGAAATACGAACCTTCGGAATTATGAACCCTACTTTATTTTCGGAAAAACGAACCTTCGGAAAAACGAACCTTCGGAGTAACGAACCTTCGGAATAACAAACCTTCGGAATTATGAACCTTCGGAAAAACGAACCTTCGGAAATACGAACCTTCGGAAAAACGACATGTAACCCGGTTAACACCTGTAGAGCCTCCAAGGATACATTATGTATAGTCCCTGTAATAATTTTTAGTGCTCTGTATTGTATAGCGTCTAGCTTTTTCTTCAGAGATATACACGCAGAATCATACATTTCACTGCCATAGTCTAAAACAGATAAAATAAGTCCTTTATATATATCATCAAAATTTCATACTTATTTCCCCATGTTGTTCCTGAAACGCAACGTAATAAATTTAATCTTTTCTTACACTTCTCAATAAGTGCGTTGATATGGACCGACCAAGTTAGTTTATAATCCAGCCACATACCAAGAAACTGCTCGCAATGAGGCAAAACATGCCCATTTATTTTCAAAGCAATGTCTTTCTTTTGTTTATTGGTAAATACCAAAATTACCGACTTGGTGTGTGAAATCTTTAATTTCCACCTCCAGCACCAAATTTCAATTTCATGGAGGGCTTCCTGAAGTCTCTGGCGAACCAGATCTAAGTTGGAACCAGAAAACCAAATTGCAATATCATCGGCATAACATGATAATTTAACTCCACTTTCGTTAATCTTTAAGTCATTCAACATGAAAGTAAAAAGTACAGGACTTAAAGAACTCGTTGGGGGATACCGTTTTCTAACACATAATTTTCCGACAAACAATTGTTAACCTTAACATTACAATATCTATTCTTTAAGAAAGCTTTAATAAAACATAATAATTTTCCATGAATTTCTAACCTTGACAATTTTTTTATGAGACCTCCTTTCCATAACGAGTCATATGCCTTTTCCAAGTCTAGAAAAACAGCTACAATACATTTTTTCTCACTCAATGCTGAGTGTATGTCGGTCTCGAGTCTGATTAAATGATCTTTGACGTTTCGATATTTACGGAATCCTGATTGAATTGGGTTTATTTTTATCTAAATACCAAGTCAGCCGATTTTTAATCATTTTTTCCATGACTTTAAAGAGGGAAGATAATAACGAAATTGGTCTGTAAGATGACACATCCGTCACTTCTTTTCCAGGTTTCAAAATAGGTATCTGGACAACTTCATACCATGGGCGTCAATCCGAGTAGAGAATCTATTGTTCATGGGGGGGGGGGGGGGGGGGACGGCTATTGTGTCGTCCCCCCATGATGAATAGAGTGACGTCACGATTACCGCCCATGCTTCATACCACTGGCTTGGAAAACATGAATTTTCCCAGATTTCATTAATTTATATAACTCTAATATGTAAACAAGTGCTATTGGGGGCAAGTTTTTTAACATAATCACATAAATGTCATCCTTACCTGGAGCGGAGTTTCTCATTTCTTTTAAAACGTTCCTCAACTCATTCATATTAAAATCATCATTAATACAGTCATCATCCATAATGTGGGTAAATAGAGCATCATCAATTTCATTATCGTTTACGGAAAATGATCTATCAATAGATTTGAAAAAAAGGATGACACGGCGTTTGCTTTATCTTTAGACTCACTTACCATATTACCATCGACGATTCGATTGTGAAAAATGTGAGTGTTCCTTGTTCTGTCTCGCATTCCTTTCACCTGTTTCCACACTTTCCCTATGTCTGTAAATCTATTCATTCTAGCACAGTATTGAGAACAATAGTCGAAACGAGCCCTTCTCTGTACCTTCTGTGCAAAGGCTTTCTTTTGTAAGTATTGTTTAACATCATTTATGTCATAATACCTTTTTAATCTGTTTTTAATATGATTCCTCTCTGCAACTGCTTTTTGACACTCCTCGTTCCACCAGGGAGTTATTTTACTTCTTTTCCCCCCTTCTAGTCGAACTCGACGAATGTACCTGTTTGACGCATTCAGAATAACATTAACAATGGCGTTGTATCGACTTTGAATATCTAATTTAAAGTCACTATTATACTCTTGATTTAATAATTCCTCTTTTATTGCATTTCTATACCCTTCCCAATTTACATTTCTAAAACTCCATCTAAATCCCATATCTGTGTATTCATGTATAATCGTATTGCCCGACTGTTTCAATTTAATAACAATCGCATTGTGATCACTGCCAAAGTTGTTAGACCGTACTTCCCTCTCCATTTTACACGCTAGTTCCTTGGAAACTATAGATAAATCTAGCATTGAATATGTTCCAAAATGAGGGTCTAACCTCGTTGGAGAACCGTCATTTAGCAATGCTAGATCCTGATCTTCCATAAAAGCCTCTACGGTTCTGCCGTTTGCATCTAATTTACTGCTCCCCCAGAGTGGGTTGTGGCTATTAAAATCGCCCAGAATTATGATCCTCCCTGGCACATTTCTAACCATCTCATTTAATTCTTCCACTTCAATCTTTTTACATGGATTATAATAATTAAAAGTTGAAATAATCCCTTTCTTTGAAAAAATATCAACTCTTTGGTATTCGATATTCCCTTTAACGTTCATAACCTGGAAAGTAATATCTTTTTTAAAATATATAACTAGACCACCTATTCTACCATCTGGTCTATTTCTACAGACACAAATGTAATTCGGAATAAAGGACACATTATAGTCATTAAACCATGTTTCCTGAATGCACATAATATCTGGGTTAGAACCCAATAAATTATTATCAAATATTGGCGTTAAAAAGTCCGCATCATGTGAAATCATACCTTGTGCATTCCATTGTATTATAGTTATATCTGAAACGGGCTGTGTCATTTTAATAAGGCGGCATTTTACCACTTCCATGGTATTGTCTGCCTTAAAAAAATCTTTACCAGCTTTGACAGCGGCTTCCACAAATTGATCATCGTTCTCAGAAAGAAGTAACTTACGTATCGCAACCAGAATGAACATAATCAAATCTAATGATGTCACATTATTGGGAAAGCCAGTTTGAATATTATTTGAAGAACCCTGCTCAGAATCCCTGTCTCTTTCCCGCCTTTTCTCTTTTCTCTTGTGTACTCGAGTCGCGGGTGGGATATGGGAGTGAGGGTTTGTTTCATGTCCAGGACTCTGTAAATTTAAGTTGGAATCTAATTTGTTCCGTTTACTTTGAGGGTTCTCTTTGGAGTTACTCGTGTTGACTGTGTTATTAGTCGTCTCTACAACATTTACATTTTTCTGAGTGGGATACACTTTTGTCGCTTGCGCGTATGTGAGCTTTTCATTCAATTTAATTGTTTGTATTTGCTTAGATTTGCATCCTTGATACGCCGCCGAGTGATTATCTCCACATCTAAAGCCCGCCTCACACTGTGCGATTTTTCAAGCGATCACTTGCGATGCGATGCGATGCGATGCAAAGCGATATCGCAGGCCATCGCAGGCTACCACAGGATCTGCGATTCATGTCTCACACTGTGCGATTTTAGCATTTCGCGCATGCGTACTTCATTACTGATAACGCGATTTGTAGTAGTATTAACTGACACACGTAAACAAAATTCCTAAAACTTGAAAGGTAATTATGTTTTTTAAATAAAAAAGACATGAAACGCATGTGTAACGAATGTGTAGCCTATGTAGTAATTGAAATTAGTATAGAGACTTATAATTATAAATGAGGTAACCAACATTTAGGGGAGAGGTACATTTTTTATTCTATGTAAAGTTAGATGGATTGGAAAAGAAAAGATGAACTTCGGGTTATAGTTATTTAGTTAATCGATTTATTTTTTCCCCGACATCCATTTGACTTCTCTTGAACTGTGTTTATTTTGGATTCACCGATTTGTTGGTTTTTTCTTGGCAGAATGAAATATTGATAATATGAATCAGGGGCGGATCCAGGATTGAGTAAAAGAGGGGGCACGCAAATGAAAGTTTGTCAAAAAGTAGACCCTATTTTTGTGGTCTCGCCAGCTTCTCGAAAAGTTGCTCAGTGGAGGGGGGGGGGGGGGGGGGACAAATTTTCGCCAAACCTTCAAAATTCGCTCAGTAAGAAAATGGCGGATCGTCTATGGTCAAAATGCATACTTTTCTTCCAAAAAGGGGGGGGGGCACGGGCAGGAAGTGCCCCCCCCCCTGATCCGCCAATGATATGAATTATAATAGAATCAGTTCATTGTCTTAATTAAGCGGTGATCCGGCATTTGCTTCGGTGACAATTGCTCTGGGCGTTATTTCATCAGAAGTATGGGTTTAATAGGGTAATGGTTTCCGAGCATTCATCTGTTTATTTTTTTTTATTTTTCTTCTGTTTGATTGTCAGGTATTTTCTGTGTGTGCCCCGCCCCTTTAAAAGTTTGGATGTGCCCCGATCTTTGCCCCTCCCCCGTTCTCTATCTATATCATTCTTTATTTGCTTCTCCACATCACTTTCTCTCTCCTGTCCCCCGCTATTGCTCTCTTAATATTTCTCAATGACTATTAGAACTATAATTATTTCCACCCCCTCCCCCTCTCTCTCTCTGGAACTCTCTCACATCCCCTCTCAGTAAACAATATTCACATAGGACTGAGTGAAACACCGAGCTGTTAGTGACATAGGTATCATGCATCTTTATTGGAGACGTGCTGAATATCCCTTACAATAGCAAGATGAAAGCTGCATGTTAAAGAAAAGTTACTCTATTTTATGGGAAATACAAATGAAATGATTTTGATAAAAGAAAAGAAAAGAGAGAAAGAAAGAGGGAAAGGGAGAGAGAGAGAGAGAATGTGCTTACAGTGAGTCAAGCATAGTTCCAGTAAACACACAAGGTCCATTTTCCTGAAATGAAAACACAGCCCCACCTCTGTTTATGTATACATTTTAACAAACAAACCATGTGCATTACATTTAGTGGAACATCTGCTTAATATCAAATCAATACCTCAAGAAACATTACCAATATTATAACAAATATTAGTATACAAATTACATGTATATGTAGAGTTACATATTTCTATCTGGGGGAGCATTTCAATATTTGTCATTGTCAACCATTTTTTACTTGTTTTATGCACATCATGATCTTAAATAGTATCTTAACACAAATTAGCTATACAAATATAATATCATTTCTTGATCAACATTTACATAACATGTATATTCACTTTCATGAGAACACACCATATATAAAATCATAGATCCAGTATTAAATAAAATTCCTTCATATGTTTCTGTATCCTTTTCCCCCTCTCTCACTTTTTTCATTCTCACCTTTTTCATTATCAATGATTCGAAAATATCAAATTACATTTCTGCACAAACATGATATAAGCAATCATATCTTATGTTGACATTTGGAAAGCACTTTTTTGAGGTCTTCTATTAGAGCGAAACTCTAAATAACCCAAATAAGGTACAAGCGGGTGAATAATGTTGAGTGGGTTTTGTGTTTTTTCTTTCTGCTAGAAACCAAATTGGAAATTGATGACATTTAACAAGTTGTATAAAAATATTCAGTTGTTTGTTGAAGTTGTGAATCCTTATTTATATAAATATTCTGATAATGAAGAAAAAAAATCGACAATTATTTATCAAGTCTATAAACATGTTTTTTTGAAGTACAGTTTATACATACATAATAGTTATCCTATTATTAAATATGAAATACAAATCTTATATTTTGGCACAGTAATTGCAATAAACCCAAATTTAAATTTCATTTCACAAGATTGTTAATCATAATTGTTAATCATTATTATACTTGTCTGATAAATGTAAAGAATTACAATTCGCACTTTCTTTTTATAGCAGAGGCTAAACAAAATGCATCGCATAGAATGCCTTCCAGTCATATAATACAAGATTGTATGAAGGAAGTGCAAGCACACTAGAATATTTTTTTTCTTCTTTCAGCAATACAAACAGAAAAGAAATTCTGTAATTATTAAAAACCTGTAACATGTAATGAAACAAACCATAGTTTCCCCCCCCCCCCAACAAAAGAAAAATACATGTAATTGAAAGACAATCATTTTGATAAGGCAATTTTGTTTTCCCCTGCTCATGCATGGACTTGGTGTTGTTTTTGTTTTTTTCATTTGAATCACAACTAGCTGAGACAGAGAGTTGTGCTATTAGATGTTGTTCCTGATTGTACATTTATTTCATGGATTCTCAGTAGTTCACATGATTTATTGAAAATAAAAACGTTTCATCTCCCAATTTTCAAGTAACTACATTTTTCAAATGCAAATTTTGCTTGAATCATCAATATATAGTATACTGTATAACAAACAATACAATTATCATATAATAGAAAGGTTTCCGTTCTAAAAAGGGAGGCACAATGCACATTTTTCTTCCAAAAAGGGTGGGGGTACGGGCCGGATGTGCCCCCCCCCCCCCTAAATCTGCCACTGCTTCTGTTAGCTATGATTGCACCAATGTTTACAAGTGGGTTTTTACAGACACATATTAATCAGACATGATTATTTACTTTTGGGCATAGAAATGCCATCTGAAAGACGGGATTCAGTTTTAAACCAGGGTCCCTCAAAGTTGGTTTGGAGGCTGTTGATCAGGACAGTGGAATTGTCTCCAAATAGTTGGAACCAGGGTGTATAGGCTTCACCATATGCTGGCTATGTCACTGTCTGTGTCAAGAAAACCTTAGTATAGGAAAGCCTTATGAACTATGAGGGGTTAAATCTGGATATTGAATTATGCTAATTGACAAAGTTTTGTGCCTGCAAAGTAATTTAACTGTAAAGTTAGTAATGACAATTTGAATAACAACTAGAATCTCACTATTTTCAGAGATTTCATGTCCACATACATAAAAAGCTTTGAATAATGTCTCAAAAACTAGTACCGATTTCCAAAAATCAACATTGCCCCGTTTGTGAATGGCCCTATACTGATAGTTTGCAGGCAGTAACCCTGGTCAGTTTTAAAAGAGTGTCTGCACTGTAAGACTACCATAGGCCATGTACTATAGCTGCTCCTGACATGACCAGAAGGTAGCTGAATTAGGCTTCTCTCAAGACAATGATTTTCTGATTAAGTGTCAAATTAGGGTCTGTGTTTGGAGACTACTATGCTGACAACATAATTTCCAAGTGTGGGAGTGATTGGGGGGGGGGGGGGGATTGAACAAAGAAAATACCACCTTCAATCCATATGATCTGAAGGAGACGGCTCAGATATTAACGGTTTGATGTTGGATTCCTGAGACAATTGTAAAAGTTCTGAGTAGGTATCACCAGGTATGGGATTGTGCTCCAAGTTGATTTCTTCAATGACAGACATGCCAAAGAGTTGCACATTTGCTTGAAATTCATGTACGGTATTTAATTTTTCATTGATAGAAAAACCAAATGTATTGTCATTTCATTTGTTCTTATTAATATTCAAATATGGATTTTAATTTGTGAATCATGAAATTATGGATGCCAGTATTACTCAAACATACATCGGAAAATAGCGTTAAACACGGACATAATATGTACAAAATACTAAAGCTTTTCGACATGCACTCATCAGAGTAAATTCGCATGAATGAACAGAACGCCAGAAAACGAAACAATATAATAGAGCCGAAGGAACAGTGGACGCTAAATAGCGCGATATGATTGGCTGAACAAGGTTAGGTCTAGTAACAGCCGTTCGGTCGAACAAATGCTAAAATAACGCAAGTGTTCTTACGAACTCCTTCTGACGGCACAAAATGGGGTCAGTAAGCCGAATGTATGATGCCTCGAGCATGCGCAGGTGATTAAAACTTCTCGCTCGGCTGAGAACCCTGAACCAAGATGAACAGTATTGTTCCGCGCATTCTTGGTTATTCGATAGATGGTAAGCAATGGCCGACTTGCCACTATCCACGGAAGTAGGCACATTTAGTTGTGTACAAGAGCGTGAAGGTTGTGGGCGCGCGTTAGTTTGACGATTTCGGATTGACTTGGGCACATGTTGGCTAATGCGATCTGCTAACCGTTGGGTTGTGCGTCCTATGTACCGAGCTTCACATCGGCACTTAAATTCGTAAATAACATTACTGCAATGCGTAATAGGGAGCACATCCTTTCGGACAGACGAGATCATTCTATGAGTGGTAAATACCACACGCGCTTCAACAGCAGGGAAAACACCAGATACATAGGACGCACAACCCAACGGTTAGCAGATCGCATTAGCCAACATGTGCCCAAGTCAATCCGAAATCGTCAAACTAACGCGCGCCCACAACCTTCACGCTCTTGTACACAACTAAATGTGCCTACTTCCGTGGATAGTGGCAAGTCGGCCATTGCTTACCATCTATCGAATAACCAAGAATGCGCGGAACAATACTGTTCATCTTGGTTCAGGGTTCTCAGCCGAGCGAGAAGTTTTAATCACCTGCGCATGCTCGAGGCATCATACATTCGGCTTACTGACCCCATTTTGTGCCGTCAGAAGGAGTTCGTAAGAACACTTGCGTTATTTTAGCATTTGTTCGACCGAACGGCTGTTACTAGACCTAACCTTGTTCAGCCAATCATATCGCGCTATTTAGCGTCCACTGTTCCTTCGGCTCTATTATATTGTTTCGTTTTCTGGCGTTCTGTTCATTCATGCGAATTTACTCTGATGAGTGCATGTCGAAAAGCTTTAGTATTTTGTACATATTATGTCCGTGTTTAACGCTATTTTCCGATTTTGCAGTACCAAGCACTTATTTATTTATTTCAAACATACATGCATGCAGATTCATGGGGTGAAGTGAAAACTGAAGAGGCCAACCCCCCCCCCCACCCTTAGAGAAAAACAAAGACATAAAAGGGCTTTTTGAGGATTTTTTTTCCTGCAGCCCCCTTTTGGACTAAATTATGTTATAACCTTGGATGTAATTTACCTGGGAAGGGCTGGCAGCTGGATTCCAAAAATCATAATTACCGGGAATAAATAGGGAATTTTGTTTTGCTCGATACAAGACAGAAATCCAGCAAAGTCCAGCACAAGCTGAATTCATTCCTGGTTTTCAATCCTTATTATTAATGTATTCACATTTCATATTTATTCAGACATATGAGTGAGAAATAAGAGAACATACCTGTGATTTCATTGTCACTCAAATCTAAAATTCTGAGCGATGACAGTTCATAGAAACTCTCTGGCAAGGCGAATATTTGGTTGTGTGAGGCATTTATAGCTTCTATAGGATGGTCATCTGGTAGATTTCATCTGGTAGATGCTATCTGAGATGTTTACAGCTTCATTAATAAAACATGAGAGGTACAATGATAAGTAATAAAGAGCTAATAACAAAAAGAAAAAAAGGGTACATTAACTAAATCCATCAGTTTAGTAACACCCTTGATTACTCTACAATCAAACTCATTCTCACTGGCTTAAATCAGGGAAATGTAACTAAGAGTTAATTACATTTCCCTGCTTAAATCAAACAGCAAACAAATTATCAGCATATTATACTGTACTTGAATACACTTTACTGGATAGATGTTTGACAAAGAATAAAAACTGATTAAGAGATAAGATCCAGAATTTCTTTGCTTCGCTCAGCCTGAATGCAATACATTCAAAATAATTTTGTGCAATTGCAATTAAAATCAATGAAAATCTATTCATTTATAAAAATATGTTTTGACAGATTAAATAAAAATTAAGCATTTTATTTGAATGAATTAAAGGTGTCGTCCCTCTGGTATCTGTTGTGTTCATGTTATTTCTCGGCAAATTATACGACTATCTTTTTGAACAACTAAATTCAATCAAAATAAAAGAAACAAGACAAGGTAAAAGTTTTAAAAAAAGGAACCTGCATGACAAGTTATAATTTTCTTTAAAAGTCTCAATTCTTACCAGTAACTTTTCCACGGCAATTTCTTTGACATTACAGTGCGTGCATTGTGGGAAAGATCGAGGGTTGATAGCACTGCGTTTCTCATGAGATGGTATACTGCTTGCAGAACAGCTTCCAAGAGACAGCTTGAAAAATCCTATGAAAAGATAGTAAAAATAAGTTTCAATTAGAAAATGAGCTATGCAAAAAAAATAAGGGGGGGGGCAAAAGCTAGAAACATGTTACAAACTTTCTTACATTGTGATTAATGACATTTTAAAATACATTCTTAACTTATCAATATGAATATTCTGAAACAAATAGTACAACATAATCATGATCATCTAAAGTAGATCTCACAATAACTTTCAAAGTATTAACATGTAGCTGTTGACTGCTGAATTCTCTTATTCCCTAAAGTTTGCTCAAAACTTGATACAGGACCCACCTGATTCCAGAAGGCAATGGGTTAACTGAAAAAGAGATTATGTTTGAATAATGGGAAGTAAAATACATTGCAGCTATAAAAGAATTTAAACACTTATTGTTTTGTGAACAAGGTAAATGATACCCAAAACCTCACTTTCAGTACGACTCCTTACAAATTGAATAATGAAGAATTCTTTGATCCTTAATCATAAATTTGAGCAAAAACCTGAAATAAATTTGCCTGTCATCTCAACTCAGCTTAGTATTGGGTGAGCTGTGGATAATAGTAGAGTGCAAAAACTGAGATGCAAAATATATCGACCTATTAATTAATATAAATAAAATCCATTTATCCAGCATGGCAAAGAATCCTAGAAGAGAGGGGAAATTTTGAAAAATATTATAGATCTAATACATCTATGTATATTGAAAAAAAAAATACCAACGAGAAAAGCAGCTACCTAAAATTTGTATGCTGTTTACGACGCATGTAAGCACTGATGGACATGGCTGCCGAGCCCATATCTCAGGGAAGTTGAGGTACCGAAACGAGGCAAGCGTCGGTCCAGCGCCCTGGGGGCCAAATTATTTTAATAACCGTACATACCGTACTTCTTCGGCCAGCTGCCAGCTGCAACACTCTCTCTTCTAACTTAGACGAGTCAACTATGAACTTACATATTATTTATGTAAAAACATAGTTCCTCTTCTTGTGCCCACAACGAAGACTAGACCTAGACTACACTTGATTTGCATGCATATGAACCCAGTGCCGAACACCAAATGTACTTTGTTTTTCTTGCTTTAAAGCAGTTCTATATATTCTATATGCTGTTATTTCTTTTTCTGCTATACAAGCGCATAGGGACATGCCAAGGCAATGTGTTATGCGCTATACAAGAACTGAATATTATTATTATTATTATTATTATTACTAGTAGGCTTTATAGTACAACTCTTGTCATAGCCCGACCAGACGGCGCGACAGGGCTGTGTATAGTTACTCTTGTCACTGCTTCTGCCGCTGTTGAGTGTACTTTGTGGGTTAGAATTGAGATGAAAGGAGTCCGAATTTTGGGGGAATAGTAGTCCCTAAAAAAGTTAGAGGTCAGTAATATGCATGGGGTTTTTACATTTATTTGTCTCTAAGTAATTTAGATCTAGGGCCTAGTAACTTTCTTTGTTTTACTTTACTATTATACTAGGTTAATTAGATTCCTTTTTAGAATTAGATTTAGAAATTAGAGTTACAAAGTAGGTCTTGACTTAAGTCAAACTAGCATCCCACAAATTAGTTAATCTTAGGCCTAGATAATATATTAATGTACAAATGTGTGCACCAGACTTCAAGTTCTGGTATGATTTGGCAATGAGAATCCCAGACCAAGTGAGGTTCGCCAAAACGATTAAGTTAAATTTTCAGGGTAAAATTCCCATCCAAAGTAACAGCCATACTCAAGACTCATGTCAGATCTTCGACCCATTCCTGCACTGCGCAAAACGATGAAATCACACTCCAATCAAATCCTATGTACGGGACTACATATGCAAAAAAATTGTGCGATAAAAAATGCATAGTGCACAATTTCATCAAATTACTTACGGTTACATCCAAACTCGTAACATGTTTCCATCTTCATTCTGTCTTTTGTCACGCGATTGTGATAGGCCGGCAGGCTGATGTTAAATAATGATGGCCTATCCGGCTATTCTGCCACATTTGAAGGAGAATCTCCTCCCCTTTCTCCGTTGTTCCTCTGTCCACTAGATGGAAATCGCATCGCATCGCATCGCATCGCAACAAAATTTTTGAACATGTTCAAAACCCTGCGATGCGAGGCGATTGCTTGCGATATTGGAAAAATCGCCTGCTGTTGCGTCGCAAGACCTCTCACACTGCACGGTCTCGGGCAATCTCCTGCGATGCGACGCGATATCGCAGGAAATCGCACAGTGTGAGGCGGGCTTATATAGCACTTCCTGTTTTCCTTTTGTGCGCAAGCGTCAAATTCATGTTCGCCTCCGCATCTCACGCAACGTATTTTACCCTTACAATTATCTTTCATATGACCAAATAGTTGGCACTGATGACACCTTGTCACGGGTGGGACAAAGTTATCCACACGCCTAATCTCATAGAGAAAATTTACAGAATCCGGTTTACTTTTACCTTTGAAAGTAATAAGTACCGATGGAGTGGGTACCATTTCTCCATTGATCTTCTTCCTA
This sequence comes from Heliocidaris erythrogramma, assembly GCA_025617745.1. NCBI lineage: Eukaryota > Metazoa > Echinodermata > Echinoidea > Camarodonta > Echinometridae > Heliocidaris > Heliocidaris erythrogramma. The sequence goes on along the minus strand of CM046866.1, from coordinate 14,606,203 downwards.
AATCTCTTAGCATTTATTACATTCTGTTCTCTTAATACATCTGCTATTTCTTCATTGCTGATTTGAGTATCGATTCTATGGATGACCCCTTTCGTTGTAACCACCTGATCTTCTTCATAACGTGTAGTTTTTACGTCTAAACCAGCCAACTATGTTAACTGTAACAGGGTTTTAATTTGTTTCTCATTCTCACATGTCAAAATCAACATATTTTTTACTTTAACCATACCTACAAGTTTTCCAACAAGATCATGAATTTCTCTGTAAACCCGCACTTGATAAGCCAGTTCGGGGTTAGCGCATGGTACAAATGACCCCAAATATCCACAAATATTTTAGACATGGAGGGTCCCTTTATGTGCACTTCAGAAAAATAACTCTGGGAGTGATAGAGGTGCCTCATGAATAGCTTTTGTTTCCCCCTTTAAAAAGAATACTTCCACCTGGATATCATGGAATGCACCATAAGTGCATAATTGAATAATGATTACATGACATTCATGAGCACATATCGAATATAAGTGTCAGTGGGTTTTAGAATTTGGTACAGATGACCTTTATCTGCTCATGCTCAGATTGCATGGGCGGAAATCGTGACGTCACTCTATTCATCATAGCCGCCCCCCCCCCCCCCGCCCCATGAACAATAGATTCTCTACTCGGATTGACGCCCATGTCAGATTGCATCTCCGAAGTGGCTTATTAGCACTGCATTTTTTTCCAGACCAACAATAACCACCTTCCTACTTGAATGCATTGGAGTTGAGAATTTAGGAATCTTGTTGTTATTCGTATTTAACATACCATCGCTATTGCTTCTAACCCTTGCCCTTTTCTTGGATCTGACAGAATTTCTGTTCATTGCCGTTTTCCATGAACAATTTGAATCGTCATCACTCTCCTCACGGAGAGTGTGACCATCGGAAGATAATACCTCCGGTGTATCCCGAAATTTTGGATTATCTGCTGCGTTATTGTAATCCTCTTCTCCTGAGGACAAAGAACTAGAGTACGCCATATCTCATGCGCATGTTAATGAATTAATAAACCTCTTACCTGTTATTGTAATGTTATTAATACGTGGAGAAAAGTATGAAAATGAGTGACAATATCACCATGGGAACGCCTGTGGGTAACCCCAGCCTCCACAAACTATTCGACTGGAACGAAGTCGGATTTCGCCAGAAGCTATAAGAAGTAGACTGGACAGAAGCCAAAGATGGGTGTAGGTCGAAGGGCTGGTGGCGGCTACTTGTTGGCACCGTTGCCGCTGGGTGTAGTGGAGGAGCAGATTTAATTTTCCAGCCAAAATGTCTATGGATAAATAACGCAGCTAAGGAGCTCTTGAAAAAGTCGCCCGCTCTAGATTCTGCTTGTTACCATGCTTATTACCATGGCCAAGAGGGCGACGCCAGGTGGCGCTATTCACTTCACATTTGTAGACTGACTCATATCACAATAACAAAATACTGGCGTGACTGCCTTTTTCTTTCCCTTCTCTTCATGATATAGCAATACACCGTATGACTTCCATGAAGGGCTACTTAACCATATAGGTGTAAAACTCTGTAAACCCAAAACAGATATTCATAATACATGTACATGTACATTGTATTACAAAATGAAGGGCTACTTAACCATATAGGTGTAAAACTCTGTAAACCCAAAACAGATATTCATAATACATGTACATGTATTTGGTGTCAGCGTGACACATGAAACGGATATCAAATTATTAAAGAATACCCACTCCATAAACATGCGGTAAGGTACAAATATAATCTATACAACTCAATTTACTCATTGCCCTTTTCAAAATGACATACGCAACTACATGTACAACCCAACTGACTACATTTACTCATTGCCCTTTTTCAAAATAACCTATGCACATGTCATCAATAATAAACTACATGTACAGCCCAACTGACTAATTACCCTTCAAAACCTACAAATGCACTGTCACTTCCCTTCCATTCTTGACAACCAAACAAGCACAAACCATAAGCTGTCATAACATAATAATATCTCTTGGTACTGCAAAATTTCAATATGGCACGAAAAAGAGACATGATAACGAAGCTTTTCGACCTGCACTCATCAGGTTATCACTCAGGTATAATTTCAAGTAATTTGTTATATACCTGCGTGATAACTTGATGAGTGCAGGTCGAAAAGCTTCGTTATCATGTCTCTTTTTCGTGCCATAAGAATATCTTATAAAACATGGGCAACCGCACAGCCTTATCAAATATACAAAATCTTTTTTTTTTTGTCAAACCAAAAGCCTTGCCCCCATTGTATTGCAAAACATGCAATATGAAAACAATAATGATGAACAACAAAACTAACAACTATGGGCTATGGCCAAAATATAGCAGCCAACACAAGCCACCAAGAGTGCATGGATGAGATTCACTACAAATCTGGCATGTACTGTACATTAAAACCATTAAAAATCAAAGAAATCAATAACACAGTAATCAACTCTCCATTATCACAGAGAACAAAATCATTGAATATTAACCAGGAGCAGGACTACATAAATGAACAACTACAATCGCTCAATTACTAACTTGGCATCACAAATAACTGTTTGACATCACAAATAACTGTAACGACAAAAACATAAAATAGACAACAAAGTATCAGAGTCCCGGATCCCATTATATAGTTGCGTACCAATCAAACATAAAGGCTACAATAATCCTTGAATAACTGTAACAGGTAGAAATACACCATTCCCTGAATACACCTAACAGGAAGGTACGGCTTACCACATGTATTTCAAAATTACAACAAATAAAACTAATAGATAAATGGTCTAACATCATTCGGTCTAACAACACTTCGTCCATCACCAATTCGTCTAATCAACATTTCGTCTAAAAACCATTTTAGACGGTTTACGCACGCTTGGGCTAAAACCACTTGGTCTAATTTCCAGATGGGCTACCTTCATTCGGGCTAAACCCTTTTAGTCCACTCTTCATTTGGTCTAATTTGCACTTGGTCTAATAACCAGAAGGTCTAATGGCCACTTGGGCTAATTATCACTTGGTCTAGTTATCATTTGGTCTAATTACCATTTCGTCTACTTTATTTTGTTGTCACTTGGTCTACTACCAGTTCGTCTAATGTCAGTTTGTCTAATTCCCAGTCAGTCTAAAACTAGTTGGTCCACATGCATTTTGTCTAAAATCCACTTGGTCTAGTGTCTATTTGGTCTACATGGCATTTATATGGTCTAATGTGCAGTTGGTCTAACTTTCATTTAGTCCATTTCCCATTTAGTCTAATTGTCAGTTGGTCTAAATGCCAATTTGTCTAAACATCACTTTGTCTAATTATCACTAAGGCTAATTGCCTGTTGGGCTATTCCCTTTTCGTCTACGCACCTACCAACAACACTATGCGTCATTTTGTTGGCCATCCCTGGACAGCTTTTTGAAAGGGCCTGGGGGCCGGTGGGGGGGGGGGGGGGGTGCTAGCTGTCCTGACTCGACTCTTTCCTGAGCTGAATTAAAAAAAAAATACCGATATCTGTAATATGTAAAATATGTAAAAGTAAAAATTTAATGTGCATAGAAAAACGCCATCATAATATGTCCACACAGTATGTTCCTATATCACAGGACTGCTTTTTATGGTCTCCATTGCGTTAGTAGATGCCAGGAAAACATCACTTACGGGGGTTCAAAATAGGGAATTATGGAGGGAAACTGGACCCCCCCATAATCCCCCCCCCCCCGAGCGAATTTTGCCAATCCTGGATCCGCCCCTGGTTGGGTCACCCCCCCCCCCCCCCTTTGGAAAAAAGCTAGATCCGCCCCTGAAAACCAATATAAAAGTTAAACTCACACACCAAAATAAATAGTTTGGATTGAATGGAAGTCATAATAACGCCCTTTAACTGTATCTCAATCGTTGTAAAAAAAGAAATATTTTCAGCAGCTGCTAAATGTAAAAGTCAATTACCAAGGTTTGAAAAAGTTTAGACAGCTATCAAAACATATTATGATATGGAAAAGTATATATCAAAGATAAATCTTAAAGAAGATAAAAATGGTTTAATTTCTCCCAATGTTTCTGAAGGTTCATGTTCTCTTTGCCTGTTTTGTACGTAATACATTATTGTACACAACGTATATTTTGTCAAACTATCCAATACACCGCTGTGCGGCTGCATATTTTGTTATATTATGGTATACTTTATTGTTTTAAGTATTTACAGTACAAATCATGGAAAAAACAACATATATATATACACGATCTTTTGTAAAAATTGTTATGTTGATGATGAATAAAGGAACCCATGTGGGAGGGTAAAAAAAATAATGAATTAAAAAAAAATAGTGCTGCTCGGTCCCTAGCCCTTCGCTTCCTCGCATAACATAATTTGACTTTAAAAGAAGAAAAAGAAGGCAGTGAAGAAGTATAAAGAGCGGCATTTTTGTGGGTAGCAGGAGACAATTTTTGGGCGCTTGGAAAGGTGAGGGGGGGGGGGAATTGTGCCCCCCCCCCCAGCCAACGAGCGAGTTGATATACGTTTTAGATGAACAAATAATAATAATAATAATGATAATAATAATAATAATGATAATAATAATAGTAGTAGTTGCATACTTTTCTTTCTTTTTCTTTCTTCTTCTCCTTATCTTTTTCGTTTTTATTCTCTCTCGAGCTGTCTATCTCTCTTTTTGGTCACTTGAATTCTCATAGGGGGCAACCGCCCCTGCCCCCGGTAACGCCGCCCCTGAAAAAAGCAGTTTGCATAGCTCAAAAGAATCAGAGAAGCTTAATGGCAGAATATTTAGTTCTTGATATGACAACAGCGTGACACCTTTGAGTAGGAACTTAGCGAGACCTGGGGACACAGTTTCGGAGGGCTGGCGAGAAGAAAAAAATACGGATCTCCCTTCAAGCAGAATTTGCCCCTCTTGTAAAAAATCCTAGCTACGCCACCGATCATATATCAAATAAGAAACATGAATATTAACTGATTATGAACCCAACAAAAATAATTTTGAAGTGCAATACAAAATCACGTTCTTCTACTTAAGTCATGAAAGGAAGAGGGGACCTATGAATGTTTTGATTACTAAAAAATAATACTAAGTAATTGATTTTAATAAATTAAATAATTAATATATAAAATGTAGGGATATTGATCTTGATATAAGCAACAGCAAGGTGAATAACTCTTTTAATGCACATTTAAGTAGATGATTTCTTTGAATTTTCATTTGTTTTAAAATTTCCTTTCTCAACTTGCTACTAAATGGCCAGAAGAATAAATAGTAATTAGACCAAATGGTCATTAGACTATATGAAATTAGACCAAAAGATTAGTAGCCTAACTGGTTATTAGACGAATTGGATATTAGACCAAATGGTCATTAGACCATATGACAGTTAGACTAAATGATAAGTAGCCCAACTGGTTATTAGACTAAATGGAATTGGACCAAATGATAGGTAGACCATATGGTATTAGCCAAAGTAGGTGTAGCCCAAATGGATATTAGACTTTGTGGCTTGTAGACAAAATGACGGTTAGACTATTCGGAATTAGACGAAGTGAAAATTAGCCGAAGTAAAAATTAGCCCTAATGGGTTTTAGACTAAATGGGGTTAGCCAAACTGGGTATTAGACGAATTGGTTATTAGGCCAAATGGAAATTAGACGACATGGTAAGTAGACAAACTGGTTGTAGACAAAATGAAGTTAGACCACTTGGAGTTCGTCGAACTGGTAATTAGACCAAGTGGTGGTAGACCAAGCGACGGTGTACCTGTCAGACTTCGTTTAATCACCACTTCGTGTATAGCCAGTTCGTCTAAAGCCCATTTGGTCTAATACCCATTTGGTATAAACCCATTTGGTCTAAACATCACTTGGTCTAATAATCAGTTCGTCTAAAGCTTACTTGGTCCAATATCTATTTTGGCTAAATCCAGTTAGTCTAATAACCAAATGGTACAATTATCATTTCGTCTAATAGCCATTTTGTCTAAACCCTGTTGGTCTAACACCCACATCGTATAATCATCACTTCGTCTAATTACCATTACGTCTAATTATCTTTTGGTCTAATTCTCAGTTCGTCTAATAACTGTTTGGTCTAATGTTCACTTGGTCTAATATCCATTTGGTCTAATACAACAGTCAAATAGGTTAGCCTGTCATAGTTTTTTCTTTCTCTCTCTCTCTCTCTCTCTCTATACATGACATGGGCCGTGGAACCGCCCCAAAGTGCGTCAAAATTCACATTCACTGGGTTTTACTGAAAATTTAAACTTAAATGATGGGTCTATGGTTATTCAGACCTGTAGAATCCAGCAAAAATATTTTCAAATACCTATGACGTCATTAAAATACCGATTTCTGATTGGCTGCCAAAATTCAATGGGAAATAAAATAGATCTCGCATTAAAATGATTTTCTTACTTCAGAAAATTGCTCTTGCGATCTCTATGCTTTTATATCAAAAAGTGAAAACAATGTTAACTTAAAGCTCATGCATATGGTACGTAAGAGTGACTTAAAGGGGGGGGGGGGCACCCTACTGAAAATAAATTATCTGTAATAATGATAAATTTTGCAATGTATTGATATATATGATGTCAATACTTAAAAGCAAACTCTGATAGTGCATATACCAATAAAATAATAGTATTCAGCTAGCTGAAAAATGAGTTATCAAATGATCACAAGTTTTAAAAAATGAAAGGGCGCCCTCTGTAGCCTTGACAGGATAGAGAACTGTGCGTTGTGGCGTACGCCCGTAATCCAGCTAACAGTGGAAGTTATAAACTGATTCAGCTGACCCAGGTTCGAGACTGAGTCACGTTAAAAGTGGGTCCCCAGACGTAAATAATCATATCTGATTGATACACGTCTGTAAAAACCCAATTACACACACACACACACATTTTGAGAGCTTGGTTTTGGTGTTATGATACAAATCATACCTTCTCCAAAGGTTTCAGAATTACATTATTAACAATCGGTATGAATTTTAAACTACATGACAGTCAATACTTGTGCCCTCTCAACAATGGGCTTATTTATCCTAACTAATAGTTCCAAAGCCTTGAAGAAAAAAAAATCGAATAGTAGAGGAAAAATGTCCATGTAGGTCTCTATACACTAATTAAAATGAAACTAAAAACTAATTGCGGATATATGGATGCGTATGTGAATAGATTAATAGATTAATATATAGATAGATAAATAGTTAGATGGGATACGTATAGATAGATACAAAGATTCTGTACAGCCCAGCGCATTTTTCCAGAAAGAGAAACTTCACATTGTTTGACAAGTGTGGGTCGTTAAAAGAATTTGGCTTATAAGCAAGCAATTAATTGTTTATTTATACAAAACATGAGCATTTACAGACATTGGATACTAATATCAGATCTCCATCTTATCCTGCATCATAATAGAAGCCTACTCTATTCATATAGCAACTGCACAGTCGCCCTAGTCGTTCTCATCTCTCTCTCTTGCTGTCTCTTTCTTTGTTTTTGTTCCCTCTCTCTCCTTCTCCATCTCTCTACATCTACACTTAAAGGTTATTAATAATAACAGGATAAGTCTTACCTTAAACGAAGAATATAACAAAATAGAACAATTCCTCGGGATATAAAAATTGCATCAAGTTGAGCATCCCCTAGAATAGGCCTACTGAACATCACTGAACATCTTTGCCATCAAAATATAACTGCGATGTTTGAAAAAAGACACCATGTCAATTTAGGTAGTAGTTGCAGTCATTTCACTAGCCTCTAATCGAGGCTGCTCTTTTGATCCCGTTTTCGATCTTCGAATCCCGCGGAATTATCCTCTGATTATTGCACGGGAAGTCTTGCTCAGCACATAGCCTCTACGCACCCGTCAACGTTACTTGTTGTTTTCTTATGTTTAGCTTTGAAATCTTTCGTGAATTTTATTATTCTTTCATGAATAATTCAGTTCATGGTAGAGAAAATAAACCAATCAATAGATTTTGTGAAGAGACCGCTCAGCTGATTCCAAACATGGGGAAAGTAAAAATATTTGTTATCGGAAATAGGACATGATAATTTCCACATAATTTATATCAGAAAAGTATGACTGTTGACCATTTTCTTTTTGAAATATGAACAAACATATATTTGTGAGTGGAGTTTATATCAAGAGAAAAGAAAAGTATACATAATTTCAGCTTTATCCCGCTATCTGCCCTTTTTGGTCCCCACTGAATAATGGAAGAGCTCAATATTTTCCGTTACGGTTCCTTTTATTTGATTGGTGACACGCGCTGGACAATAGAGTTCAGTCAACGGTTTACGTTTAAATCTGGCTGTATGTTAAAATGTTAACAAGTCGCACTGCCCGATTAGGGAAGGTTGTTGCATGATGCATGCAGTCTCGGCCGTCTTGAAGACATGAATATTGATGACGTTTGTGTCGACTTCCCGCGCAATCAGAGGACTATTCCGAGCGTTTCGAGTATCGACCAGGAGATCGACAGAGCAGCACAGCCGCCTTTATTGAAGGCTACCATTTCACCGGCTTAATTTAAACATTTGAATCCTATCCACAAATTGTGATGCATATGCATGACGTCCCAGTCTCCCTTCTCTTCTCATCTCGCTCTCTCTCTTTCTTTCTTTCTTTTTTTTTCTCTCTCTTCTTCTCCATCTCTCTCTTTATTTTCCTTTTCTTTCTCAGTTTTCGTTTTCTGTTGTTTCCCTCCACTTTTTGTTTCCGAACTTCATTGAGGAAACGCGGGAATCTCTTCTTAACCGACGAGTGTTCTACCACTGAAGACGGGACTAAAGATTTTAAAAATGCATACCATATGTTTTGGTATTAGTTGTTTTCTGACATGTCCCATCATCCATAAAGGGCCAGGAGACTATTAAAGCTTCTTTCGGTACTCGTGTCAAAAAAGCATATACTGACTTTTATTCTTTGCTGAGTGTGCTTTGGCTGCGCATTATTTTATTTACATTATTTATAGGAAATATCAATAAATATGTCGAACAAACATACACCTACTTGAAACAGCCCTAAAATATGAAAGCAGTAGTTTTTCTACATGAATGAAACATATGCAGTTGTACTCTCTACATGTTTGTTTAATTACTCACAAAATTTTATGTTTCTGAGACTATTAAAAGTCAAGAATATTATCAAAATATTCTCTCTAAGATCAGGCTTTTGCTTATTTTGACTTACCAGTTGATCCAGTTTCAATCGATTCGAGGAAGATACATTGAAATGACGTCATAAGATACAATTGATATCAGTCATAACTTGTCTATGATACAGAGATATAATTGTAAAGATACTGATTCGAAGAGATACGATCGATTTGGGGGAGATACAATCAATTGTAAGTTTTTAGGTTACAGGGCCCAGGACATGATTTTGCAAAATGGCAACTTGTTTGGGGGTTTGCTCGTTAATACTTTCAGGAGTTTTTGTTCACAAAAGGAAAAAAAAAATGAGATTTTCTTCCTGGCTCATATGTCGCTGCAAAAGGTAATGTGACTATGTAGCAGTATGACCGATTTAAGCTTATCTTGAATTTAAAAAAATGTACGACTTAAGGAATAAAGTTACTCTTTGTTTGTTTACTTTATACTTCTCAGGTGTGTATGTTTACAAAGAAAAAATATTAGTTTTTCTCCCCAAAAGGTCACGTGACTATGTTGCAGTGTGACTGATTTTAGCTTATTTGGTATCCCCAAAATTGTACAATTTAAGGAAGAAATGTCATTGAATGACATGACAAAATAATATGTCGGTTCAGCATTTACAACAAAATTTTTTGGGTGAGGGGATGCTCTAAGCCACCCCCTGAATGCAATTGTATGCGTTCCTCGTCAAACCCTGCCTTAATCTTGTCACCTACGTGGTTTGTCTTCTCTGTGTGTGGGCGTATGTGGGTGTCTGGGTGGGTTTTATATACGCGTGTGTGGGTATGTGTGTGTGTCAACGCGACAGGACGCTACCCACCCTTTCGGACTAAGCCGGGGGGGGGGGGGGGGGGGGAGGGACTTTGGACGAACGGCGGCATTTGCGTCAACGCGACGGGAAAAATGAGGCAGGGATAACAAAGCTCTGTTGGTGGAACGTGATGCTTGCATTTCCATGATTTATTAAACGAATCCGTTTGCACTGGTTGCCTGTCCTAGCAATAAACAAACAAGAGAAAAGAGTTCATGCATGGCTGATCGTCAGCAAAATGGAGTGGGTGAGGTACGTGCCGTGCAGTTAGCAACTGAGCAACTAGTATTTATGCTAAGAGAATGGGGACGATCTAGGAGCCTTTAATAATTATGGAAATGCAAACATCAACTTACACCAACAGAGCTTTGTCATCCCTGGCTCATTATTTCCCGATAGAGGTTCCTATGAAAGGGAAGAGAATGAACGTTCTATGAATGTGATTATCTCTTTGAAATTCAGATATCGTTGGCCAAACTGCTTTCTGGTAACCCTGATTCATAATTCACTCATTCGTGAAATATGTATCATATGGGTGGCATCAAATGAGAGAAGAGGATCCAAGCTTTGCAAATATGTATCATCTATTAATCATAATTGTGATTAAGATATGATTAAACGTCGATGAATCTCGGTTTCGTTTTTTCTGGGACGGACTGTATTCACTATTTTTCATTGACTTTCAAAAGTTATTCCGTATAAACGGTCATTTCGAGACGCTGTTTCCTTTCTTATTTCGCATCATATTTCAAATGTTTTCAAACAGATTTCCGGGAACATGTTGACATATCAAAACTAACATACTATAGAATGCCACAGCAATCTTGAAAACCGGATACATATTGAAAGTTCTCAGAGTTTGAACAATACTTATTCTGATTGAAAAGTCATGTCCATTTTGTGTTATTCCGTAACGAAGCAATTATAATAATGAATATTTCACAAATCTTATGAATGGCGGACATGAAACTCAGCAGTTGTAAAATTGCCTCGTATTTGTATTGTACTATCAAATTTGAAAATATTTTTTACGATGTTCATGATATTCTTCTTCCAAACTTGAACATGCTTTGCAAATGTCATTCTGCAACGCTTGGAATCGCCCGACTTTCAGATCATCCTAAACCCATTTTCTTAAGCCATATTTGCGTCCCTGCATGCTTCTTAATATAATTGTCTTTCTTTCGTTCACACAGACCTCACTGAAACTACCGTAGCGGAAGTCGGAGTTGACGAAATTTTTCTGTTACACTTGGCTGAAGATATTCGGACGGATGACCACGCTGGAGAGCTGGCGAAACATCTTGGCTTCGATGAAGTGGCGATAGAGAAATACCGAGATGCTAACAGAAGGGAGGGCAGGGTAACATACAAGGGTACTCTAGATATGCTCTACGACTGGAGAGACAAGACGGTTCCAAGAGATCAACAAGCTATCCTCAAGAAGTCTCTCATCGATTCTGGAATGGCCCGATTTGCAGACTTACTCCCGAAAGCGGCAACCCCGCCTAAATGTACTAATATTTACTGTATATATAATTTTACATTTCGGGGAAGGATGCAAGGGGGGAATTCTATTTCTAAGAAGAGGTTTATAAATCGGAAATTTTAGTAGGGAACCTTTTGTTGATTAAAACTGGCGCTTTGTTTAGTTTGAAATGGCACCCTTCAGGTTCGGGGCGTTTCGGATGACAATGTGATGGATCTAGAGTAACAGGATGATAACATTTTGTTTTCAGCTATTTAGGTGGCTGCTCATTTGACATCCCGCCCACTGCTTGATTTTATCAATCAATGTCTTAATTGGTCTGTCCCAATTTCTTCTGACATTAGTTATTAGGTCCTCCTTGCACGATATGGTGTTTGATAGTTTATCATATACTTGTTTAAAGCACTCCTTAGCACATAGAAGTGACATATTTTGTGTACTGGAAAAGCGAAATGGTGGTTCACGGGATAGAGTACATTGGGAGTGACCCCAACCCTTTAATGAATTTCATAAACGTGAATAAAATAAAAATTGATCGGTTTTATTTTCCATAACTCTTCATTCATAGTATAGAAAAAACTATGTGTTACACATGTAAATTGTTAGGTGAAGAAATTGTCGTTAGAAAATTTTATTTCTACTAGCAGACATCTATTGATATAGGTTAAGTGTTAATACCGTATTTTCCGGCGTACGTTTTTTCAACCTTGCGGAGAAATTCGGAAGTCTACGGACACTTTTTTTTAACTGTAAGCAGCTTTTTGCACCAAGCAGTCCGTTGTGGTTTGAATTACATGATTCTTCTCATTTTTGACCTGTATGAAATGTATATAAAACAAAAACCACATATGAAACTCCCGTGGGCTAACAAATAGAGACAGGTGTATTTTTATTTTAGCGTGAAAAAAAAAAGCCACGTTGTATAACTAAAGACAAACATTTGCTATAATGACAGTGGTATAGCTTATTCTAGAGCGTTATTATTAATGAAACATATTCAGGTTATTTTTTTTTGCATGGCATACATCTTATGTATAAGGTTTTCGATTTTTAATCCTTATAAAAAAATGTTTTGCCTGTTTTTGCATGTAGGTATTTTTTAATAATTATTATTAATTTCTCTTTTTTAGATGTTTATTCCTTGCCAATAACGGATAACCTTACGGTACACGGCTGCCAGAAGAAGCTTATGGACCGGTACAAAAAGTCAACATGCAAGATACAGTTGAGGCCATGGGATAAAGAGAACATAACAGATGTCCAGGGTATCTACACGATCGTCACAATGGTGAAGAGAGATCGTGAAGGAAACGAAATCAAACGGGTTGTTCTAAAAGGATCTGTGCATGATATCTTCTCGGCCGAGGTTGATGGTATGAAACCGGATCGAATCCTCCTTCTGGCTGCAGCTGGTAAAGGCAAGACTACTGCAGTCGCTAAGTTAGCCTACGAATGGATCATGAACATGCAAGGATCGACTCTTCAAGATCTACCCCTTCTGTTTGTCCTCAAGTTGCGTGATGTTGGTCAAATGATGTCTCTGGGAGAAGCCATTACATCACAGCTTTTGGATGATGTTGAAGGCCTTACTCCAGAATCAATCGAAGGATTCATCGAGAAGAACCAAGAGATATGCCATATCATCATGGATGGCGTGGATGAATATGCAGGAACAATCAAGGAAGAGGAAGGGATACCAAGTAACAGTCTCGTGTCAGCTCTTCAATGCAAGACATTGAGAAACTGCAGAATATTAGCCACGACTCGTCCTCATCTTGAGGAGGACTTTAATCAAGGCGATCTGCCGTTGGTGTACGCAAAAATGGAGATTGAGGGCTTCACACCTGAGAATGTTGCAACGTACATCGACAAATTCTTCTCTCACAAGGAAGAAAAAAGCAACAGCCTAAAAGTGTATCTAGCCAAGAATGACGTGATCAAGGAACTTACGTCGATTCCTTTCTTCACAATGATGGTGTGCCACCTATGGAGTGAGGATCTACTAGTCGGGATCACAACCCAAACCGCCCTCTTCGACAGCGTAAATACATTTTTTCGACATCATTTGCAAGAGAAGGGTAGGAAGCTAAGTGACGACTTGTTTCATAGAATAGTCATTGGACTCGGTAAAGTGGCCCTCTTCGGATTACTGGCAGACAAGAATAAGCTTGTTTTCACACCAGATGACTTCAAAGACGTACCTGAAGCGTATGATGTAGGAATACAGCTTGGAATCATTTCCAGTACTACGACTACTCTGAGACACGTAACTGCGGGAGGTCCAACAAAAGTGACAACAGTTGAGTTCTATCACAAACTTGCACAAGAGCACGCAGCTGGGAAGTATCTAGCAACCAAGGAAAGGTGGCCTAAGCGTCTCCTGGATTACGAAAATCTTCTTCGATTTGCTGCTGGGACAAAAAAACCCATATGTGTCAAGGTGATGAGGACAATACTGGGAGCACCGGGCGTGTCTGACAAAGAGAAGTACCGGATTCTTCTTGACTGCTCATCAGAGTCGACTGACCTCTCGGGAGAACCTTCGGATCTAGTTCAGAAATGCATTGGCGACGGTGCGATGCTGTTGCAATCACCTACAGTGTACACGGCACTTGGTCTCATGAAACTTCCAAGTACGTCAAAGAAGCAGGTTGGTCTAAATTGGTGAATGCTAGATTGTATCAGTGTTTTCTCTTTTGAATGCGAAATTGAGATAAATGATTTTAAACAATATATACAAAATCTAAATGGCCTACAACACTGTATAAATACGTCCTGGATACAAGACATTTATTTGTGTGAGTGGAGAGATAGGGGTGGGGTTGATATTCTTTAATTAATGATTTTTTTTCGCTGTGGTTTGGCCTTTAGAAGAAATTGTGGTAACATCCTTTTTTATTATTATAATCCCCTCGCTTTACGGTGAATTGTAAAGCGTAATTTTTTTTAGGACATTAGAATATTAAAAAAAAACCTGTTTGCCCTATATCAGTAGATCATTGTTATCAAATCCAATAGAGAGTTGAAATTTCTTGCCACCTGCAGATCAATCGACTTCACATCTCAACTCCAAAACTGACTATGGCTCTCGCAGAAAAATTTGCCGCTAGCACTGAAAATCTACCCTTTCTCGGTGAGCTTCTTGTGGAAGAAAAGACATCTTCGATGACCTTGAGGGATGGATGTCTGGTAATGAACTCTGCATCAAAGGAGATCCTTCGTGTGTTTACAGGTCTCCATGAAGCTGTTTTAGAGAAGGCGAATATTGATTTTCGTATTCCTTTTATATTTTGCTCCAAAGATGATTTCCTTCAATGTTATTAATTTTCCAGACCCAGTAGATATAATTCGCAAACTTAGGAGAAACAATTCACTCATTCACTGACAAAATAATGATATAGTGATTCACGCCATATGCAAAGCAATGGCCATTTCTATTCGATTTAATGAATATGATCAAGAACCGTCCACATGCGTCATATTCTTAACAAATTAGACATGGGAGTAGAATAGAAATGCATTTTATGACGTTAGCAAATATTCTGAATAAGTATCAAAGCCCTTTACACTTCCTATAAGTAAAAAAGGGCAAGAAAATGGACAATTCCTGTATTAGGTAAAAGTGGTAAATAATACATACAGCATGAATAGTAATTTGAAATGTCCTTTTAACAGATATATCGCTTGGACATCACTGGCGTGAACTTTAGTGGAGAAGAGACAAACATGTTACCATCGCTGACGATGCAATGCTTACATGTCAATGAGGTAAACATCAATGTTGATAAAGGGGGAAACATATGCGCCTTGATGAACGAACTGCATCCGGAACTTCTGTCACAGGTATGGAACTAGAAAAAAAAGTAACACATTTTTTTTTTCTGATAAAGAGGATCTGTTATTTCAACTGTATTTTATTGCAATTTTTACGAATGATTGGTTTGGAATACGGTATTCTTTGCTAAGAATTAGGGGCTTTGATTAGCTAATATTTTGCAAGAGTACGAACAATCTGAATATGAAGTTTAGGAATACGGGTCTACATATTTCTCTCCATTTGTTAGTAATTTATACCGGGGGAGGGGGCGGCGGAACTCGACCCGCAAAAGTGGTAGGTGGTAGACAAAAAGGGGGGCTTCGGACCGAGCGTATCATGTATAGGAACTACTAACATTTTGGAAAAAGGGGGTCTTTGGAACTGGATTACAATATAAATATGCTACGGAACTGGTTCCCATAAACACCCATTAGCTAAATACGCTCTGTGTCATGGCAAGTTTATGGTGTGTGTATAAGCTGGTTTAATTCGCATGCATGCGCTCAGCATGAATGAAGAAACGAGAAAAACATGGTATGCTTTGGAACGAAAACTCGAGAGTAAAATTGGGGGTCATCTCGGCGGCACATACCCACCGCACATTATATACTGAGTGCCCCCCCCCCCCCTTGGGATTTATTTCACGAGGGCTTCATAGGAACACATTTTACCGAGGATGGTTACACTGTGCAGATCTAATCCATGTTAGCATGGTCAGTGTACTAAATTAACGCAAAACCGTTATAACGCAAACCCGTAATACGATTGACGTCAAAATAGTTAATCGATTGCCAGGAGATCACTTCCCGCGGTCCACTGTGCAAGATAATTTGCACGCAAACCCTACAATGCCCTATGTGAATGGAGAAGGCATGAACGATTCCAAGATGCGCTAGCAATCGTTAAATTCACAGGGACGGCATCGAAAGCAAACGGACGATACTTCAAAAAAGACAAATTTATACTTGATCAATCTATCCTCGCCGATATTTTTGTTTACCATAGCGTTTTCCTACAAATAAATCTAAATCATAATTCATCTTTTTCAAGCATCTGAAAAGAACACCTGATAGATGTAATGGCATCGTCGTTTGTCCAATATCCACGTGTGTATGATTACCAAAACGGCTGGCGTGGCAGCATTCTTTCCTGATGAATTTCTTTGTTTTTCTTTTCTCTGTCTTCTCTTTTCCTCATGTATTTCTTTGTTTTTCTTCTCTCTATTTCCTTTTAATTTCTTTATGTATTTCTTTGTTTTTCATCTCTCAGTCTTCCTTTTTCCTCATGAATTTCTTTGTTTTTCATCTCTCAGTCTTATTTTTAGTTCTTCAAGTATTTATTTGTTTTTCTTCTCTCTATCTTCTTTATGTATTTCTCTGTTTTTCTTCTGTCTTCCGGTTTCCTCATGTATATTTTTGTTTTTCTTCTCTCTGTCATCCTATTTTCCTTATGTATTTCTTTGGTTTTCCTCTCTCTGTCTTCCTTTTTTCCTTTTTTTATTACTTTGTTTTTATTCTCTATATCTTCTTTATGTTTCTTTATGTATTTCTTTGTTTTTCGTCTTTCTGTCTTCCTTTTCCTTATCTATATGTTTGTTTTTCTTCTCTCTGTCATCCTATTTTCCTTATGTATTTCTTTTGTTTTCCTCTCTCTGTCTTCCTTTTTTTCCTTTTTTTAATACTTTGTTTTTATTCTCTATATCTTCTTTATGTTCTTTATGTATTTCTTTGTTTTTCATCTCTCTGTCATCCTATTTTCCTTATGTATTTCTTTTGGTTTTCCTCTCTCTGTCTTCCTTTTTTTCCTTTTTTATTACTTTGTTTTTAAAAATTCTCTCTATCTTCTTTATGTTTCGTTATGTATTTCTTTGTTTTTTTCTTCTCTCTGTCTTCCTTTTTTCCTTGTGTATTACTTTGCTTTTATTCTCTATATCTTCCTTATGTTTCTTTATGTATTTCTTAAATTTTTTCTTCTCTCTGCCTTTCTTTTTTCTTTATGTATTTCTTTGTTTTTCTTTTTTCTGACTTCATTTTTCCTTATGTGTTTCTTTTCTACTCTTTGTTTTATTTTTCCTTATGTATTTCTTAGTTTTCTTCTCTCTGTCTTCCTTTTTTCCTTTTGTATTACTTTGTTTTTATTCTCTATATTCCTTTATGTTTCTTTATGTATTTCTTTGTTTTTTCTTCTGTCTGCCTTTCTTTTTTCTTTATGTATTTCTTTGTTTTTCTTCTGTCTTCCCTTTTCCTTATGTATTTCTTTGTTTTTCTTCTCTCTTCTTTTCTCCTTATGTTTTCCTTTGTTTTTCTGCTCTCTGTCTTCCTTGTTTCCTTATGTATTTCTCCTTTTTTCTTATATCATCTTTTTTCCTTATATATTATATATATATTTATTCTCTATATCTTCATTTTATTTCTTTATGTATTTCTTCTCTCTGTCTTCCTTTTTAGTATTCACAACTTTTGCTTCAAATACGGGCGAACGACTAATAAGAGACTAGGAAAATCACTCTACCGTATGACCTTGCTGTTCGGGGCTTGCGTACCAATCAGCAAATTTAACGCTAAACCGTTATAACGCTTTCGCGTCAATTTACTACACTGATGGTTAGAGATAGATGTATAATATGAAGATCAAACGGAGTGGTTATTTTTCCTGTTATAGCAATTTAGCTGCATAATGTCGATGATTAGCACATCACGCAAGTAGACTTTGCTCATGGTCTCCACATTTTACATAATTATATACATTTCCATTGGTACCAAGTTGTTTTATTTCTTGCTCGCTATTTCAGGTGAAGGTTCTGCAAATATGGCTTCCTTCGTTACCCAAAGGCGCTGGCTACAATGTGGCATTGGCGTTAGGGCATTGTAAGAGTCTTGATACATTCAGTATCACCATTGCCGAAAGATCTGATCATGAAGTTGTTGCAAAGATGTATGGCCTTGGCACAGGGGCGTTGGTATTGAACAATCCTTCAGGCGAACTACTATGGCTTTTGAATGGATTGCACGAGAACACACTTGCAAGGGTATGCTCATATTTTTGTCATTGTTGTTAACTTGATTAGTCAAATACCAAGCATATTGAAACATGGTGTCCTACATGTGTGTTTGAACGTATACAAGCGTTGAATTTGGATAACCTTGTTTAATTTATGCCATCTATGCAATAATAAGTATTAAGCCAACATTTAAAATCATAAAAGTTCTACTTTAATATATATATATTTTTTTTTTTTCTTCTTGAGTTTGATTTTGTAGTAGTCATAGTCATTGTCAAAACATTGTCAAAACAACTCTATTTCTTGACAATTCCATGTTTACCTCAATCTTCTTTCCACACCACTACCATCTATCATTCTCTCTCTCTCACTCTCTATGTCTGTCTCCTCTCTCTCTTTTATGTTTCTACCTCTAAACTCCTACCCTTCCTTCCTCTAATACTATTCTAAATGAAACTAAAACTATACCTTCTATTACATCAACCGCCACTATCTTCCTTCCCTCATTGCCTCACCCTTCCTCACTCTCTTTATCTCCTCTCCTTTTCTTTCATTTTCTCCCTCTCCCTATTGTCCCTAATTATGTTTCTATCTGTCTCTCAATCTTTACATAATATCCCAACCATATACTAAATCTTCATCTCTCTCTTTCTTTTATTTCAATTTCGTCTACCTGTCATTTTTCATGTGTATTTCTCCCTCTGTCTTTTTAAAATCAACTTTTCAATATCCCCTACTATCTTTAAACTTTTTAACTAAACATGCAAAACGGGAAAACAACCTCAAAATAAAAATTTCTTTTCTTAAAGATGATATGGCAGTGGCAGGTGCAGGATTTTCCAAGAAAGTGGGGCCCCCCAAAAGACCCACTTTTTCTTCAAAAATCCCCCCCCCCCAAAAAAGGTAAAAGGTCACCACCATTTCCAACTTTCCCGTCGAAAATTTTTTTGACAGTCAAGTAAAAATAAGTAAAAAAGAAAAAGAAATAAAAGGTCAAAAGTCACCACCATTTCCGACTTTCCCATCAAAAAAATATGTGAAAAGTTAAAAACAAAAAACAAAACCCATCACTCAAAGCACCCCCCCCCCCTCCTCCTTGAGGCCAAGGGGGGGGGGGGGGGTTGGGGGGGGGGGGGCAACACATTTTTTGTACAAATTTTTCTGTGACTTTTTCAGAAATTCCCACCAGGGGGGAGGGGGTAGGGGCCGAGGCCCCCCTGAGTCCGCCACTTGATACGTATATGTGTAAAAATATACGGGCATACATGCTGCAGCAAAATTTGCAACAACAACAAACAAAAAAAACAGAAAAAAATAACAGAAAAAAAGGAAACATACAACAACCAATCTTAATTGATCCCCAAACACCACAATGCCCATCCTAAAATTTCTTTCAAAAACACGTGGAATTTCCACGGGTTGCGCTAGATCTATATATATATATATATATATTACCCTAAGGATTTGGGCCTTTTGGGGGTTCGAATAGGCGCCTATCCTGGCTCTTTCAGTCCCCACCTTTTGGTACCCACGGGCGGGAAATGGTTCTTAGAGGGTTGGGAGGCACTTTTTAAGGGCTGACGTGCCGTTCATATTTAATAAATTCATTTCTAAACATTGAATTCCCGGAGGGAGTAATAATTCTGCCGTACGCACGAAAAAGTACCTTCTGTGATGCCCTAACCCATACCGTTTACCTGTGAAGGGGAGAAACTTCAATTGGTGTATTTTGATTTGATTTTGATTGAATTAATTTTTTCCACCCTTGTTTTTCTTGAACAAATTACAATCATACATCACAATCAATAGTGAATATTATCGAAGTATGAACAATGCATGAATATAATACCAGAATTCAATGAAGTAATCACAATTACAACCGGTCAGGATAATGCGATGCCTATCAGTAGGAACGTCTCCTTCCCGGAAAGAAAAACATGAAACAAAATACTTACTAATACTGGTATATATGTACATATAATTCTGGATGATTACTTTTCAAAATAAATTTTTGGCAGACATTCTGGGCGTTTGTCCTATGGTGCAGTTAGTAGTATATGTTTCCTAGCCAATACTGTGCATGCTTTACTCTCGACCTAACTATATAATATAATATATACATATATTTCAACAAAATTTTCTTATATCTAATATATTACTATTTGTATGATCAAACAGCTAGACGTACAGTGATCAGGAAGGTCACGGTCAAAAATGGCGCCAAATGGCGCCAAAAATGAACACTATCTTTTTGAAGAAGTGAAAGTGGTCCAAAATCGAAAATTTAATGCTGTGATGACCTTGACCAGGCAGGGGACGAAAAAAATTTTCGATTTTGGGCCACTTTCACTTCTTCAAAAAGATAGTAGTCATTTTTGGCGCCATTTTTGACCATTTTTGAGGGGTCAAGGTCTTTTTACACATAAATTTTCCTGTCATCCATAAGTATATGCCATAATATGATATCATAAGATAACACAGGGTAATGTAAATACTAGGGTATGATATAATTATGATGTAATATAATATAATATAATATAACATGGTGCATATTAACGTAATGCACCATAATATAGTATAGTGTAATATAAATATAGTAATAATAATAGCATAATACTATTATGATAATGATATATGGTGTAGTTATAATTCAAGCGAAGTATGACGGAACATTTGTCATACTGTATGGAATACAATGTACATAATTTCTCTGGACAAAGGTTTTCTTCTATAGATAAAGACAAAGTGCTCCAACTTTATAGGTAAGTGAATCTACGTGAATCTCTTACGAAGGCCACTAATGGTTTTTGGTGTAGATACTCTGATGAGCTTAATAATCATTCAATGTTCCTTTCCTCCTGACAGTTTCAAATAATAGCATTGTCCGTTCTATTATATATCTGAGGCATTTGATTAGAAAGTGTGTGGTAGTTTCTGGCATTCCACAGCTATCACACAGACCCGTTTCGTGCGTATTTAAAAGTAGAAGGTTCTGATTTAGCCCAATGTTGCCCATGGTTGTGTTTCTAAGCGCTTTACAGATATATTATTACCCCGGTCATTGGATTCTGACATGCCCGCACACAATGTGTGCACTTTATCCGCTCCCTGGGGAGTATTCCAGCCAGTCGCTGTAAAGCGCCACATGCTAAGCAAACGACATTTCGCATCCTACCGGGTACCCATTTACACCTGGGTGGAGAGTGGCAAATGTAGATTAACGTCTTGCCAAAGGACGCTAGTGCTGCGGTGGGATTCGAAACCGGACCTCGGGGTTCTTTATGTTTGTAGATGCGGAGTCATACGCTTCGCCTGCGTAGTCAATAAGGGAACGTATAATAGCTCTATAAACTTGTAAAATTTCTTGAACATTGTTACAAAATTTAGCGTAAGCAATACATTTCAGGATATTTATTTTCTTCTTGCACCTTTGACACCTAAATATTTGTGTTCCTTTCGAGGAGCAAGAATTTTCTTGTTAAGAGATATCTGGAAGTGTTCTTCTTTATTCGAGCGGGAGAACAGTACAAGGACTGTTTTCTTATGAGATATTTTTAAACCCCATGACAAGAACCATTCCTTCAGTACATTTAAATTTCTGAATATATTTGCTAGTTTCTCTTTAAAGATCGCTTCCAGAGTTCCAGATTACACAATCATCTGCATATAGCAAATTATGCACATTGGATGAGGCAGGTATATCATGTAGCATTATATTGAACAATTCCGGACTAAGGGTACTACCTTGCGGAAGACCTTATTTGTTTCCATAGTACGAGAGAGTTGTCTTCCTATTCGTACCTGAAATGTACGCTGTGTTAAAAGACTGTGCAGATAGAGAATTACCTTTGAGTCCAAGCTTACTTAATTTGACTAAAAGTCATTTGGTCCACATGAAATCAAATGCCTTCTCTAAGTCTAGTTTCCAAGTTCTTTTGTATTTAATTTACTAGGTGTACGATTTTATCTACAGTGCATCGTCCCTTTCGAAATCTGTATTGAGGATAACAAATCATGCTTTTCAAGAAAAAAATGTAGTCTTTCATAAAACATGATGTTAAGGCAATGGGACGATATGAAACTGTTTTCGTGGGGTCTTTATTTTGTTTTAAGATGGGAGTCAGTATAGAGTGTTTACACGGTGCCGGGATTTCCCCGGTTTCCCAAATTTGATTGATTAAAAGAAGCATCTTTTCTTTAGCAATTACTGGAAAGTTCTTATAAACTTGATAGCCTATGTTGTCCTCACCAGGAGCTGAAGTGTGTTTTGTCTCTAAGACACTTTCCAGTTCCTTCATTTTGAAGTTTTCATTAATTGCCAATTTCATATGTCCCGTTTCCTTTAAGGGGAGAGTATTGAATGCTTTGTATATTTCTACATCTATTCTGTTGTTGGTTTTATTTTCCCCAGTAAAAATAAAATACTTGCGAATTCGCCTGCTTTCTCTTTATTGTCACTCATGGTCTTATTATCAACCACCAAGACAGACATATTATTCGCTGCTTTGGTTTGCAGACCATTTAATCTCTTTACGAAGCGCCAAATGTGTGAGAGTGGTGTAAACGGATCTAATTTAGCACTATAGGTATTCCAATATTTCTTTTTGGCCTGTCTGATAGTGCGTTGAGCTTCTGCTTTCTTGTAGGTCTTAAGATTCTCTTGACATGGATATTTTCTTAACTTGTTTTTAGCCTTATTTCTTTCTCCACCAAGGGACTGGATTTTGTTTATGTTTTCTGGACTGTGGAGCAGACTCATGAAGAGCAGCTATAATACACTTCATGAAAAGGTTATAGGTCGAAGGTGAATCTAATTTGTTACAGGAATCAGATTTCAAATGTTTTTCGCATGTTCTCACAAAATGTTTCCAGTTCATATTTCTGAAGGACCACTTAGTTGGATAGTTGTTTGGGTCACATGTTAAATTTTGTTTTCTAAAATATATATCCATTTTGACGGGAAAATGGTCACTGCCAAGTTTATCTTGTAAACCTTGCCACTCACATTTATTTGCTAAAGACGAGGAGGTAATTGATAAATCAAGGCAAGATAATTTACCTGTGTGGGGGTCCATTCTGGTCCCGGAACCATCATTCAAGACAAACATATCATTTTGTATGAGGAAGTTTTTCAATTAAATTCCGGTTGCTGTCAGCCTTCGCACTTCCCCACCGAGTGAGTTGAAAATCCCCTAATATTATCAATTTTGTAGGTTCTTTTACGTGATGCAACAGTAAATTCATATCGCTTTCCTCTAACTTTTTGCATGGATTATAAGAATTAACTATCGAAATAACAGAGATATCTAGGTGTATATTTATCAATTGCATTTCAGTGCTTGTCTCCAGGCATGGATAATCATAATTTAAAGAGTTATGAACGTAAAAGGCACATCCACCTCTTCGTTGGGTGTTCCTGCTTCTAGAAATGTATAATTGGGGATTTCAATTGCATGGTTGTCTGTATACCAAGTTTCTTGTAAACATAATAAATGTACAGTTTCATTCTTTTTGCGTTTAGATAACGAATCAGTTCTTCCCCATGCCCGTACTTGCCCTGCGCATTCCATTGCACTATTAGAAGCGCGAACATGACGAGTTTGATTAACTCACTTGTGCTTGGTTTACAAGCAAAAGTCGTTCAGCGGCTGCCTTGATAAAAGACAAGACCTCCGCCTCTGACTGGTCTTAAACAACGTTGACCAGAAGTCTGACAAAAAAGATGATCAACTCTTCATTGGTGGCTGTGTTCAAGAAATTCTCTTTTTTCTCTCTGTCAATTGGGTTGATGAAAACTTTCAGGTTTGGTGATTTGGTGTCGGCTGTTGGGGTACGAAAGACAGTATTGTCCTGGAATTCTTTTTCAGATGATGAGTCCGCCCTTAGCGAAAAATTTTCCACGCTTTGGCTTCCCTCGCGTATTTTTTCGCTTTTTCATGCGTCTTCTAGATTGCCCAACAGTCTGAAAATCTCCCTCAAAATCTGTGCCCGGGGTGCCCGATGCAGAGTCCTCTGGTAATAGGGGGTATAAGATATATAGTGACCCTTGCCAATTTGGCGGGAAATACGAAACTGCGTATGTGCTATTCTAGTGTTAGTTGTGCGGAGCTATAATGTGAGAGAAAAAGCCCCAAAAATCTGCTTACCAATAGTGATCCACTATCGAAGCGGCAAAGCAAAAGCTGGATCTGCAGAGTTTACTCTCATAAGTCAGGTCACCAGGTCACCACTAAAAAACAGAAAATCAAGTATTAATCCAGAAAAATTTGCGAGCAAGGGAAAGGTTATAGTCTTTATAGTCTTTATATCATTTAGTCTTCATCAAGATGAAAATGTATTTTCTTCAGAACACATATGACAGACTAAGCCGATTTGTAGACATCATTCGGGGGAGGGGAGGTCTAGGAGATCCACCACCAAAATGTCCTTCGAAAATATTTCCACTATGATATTAATACGTATAGGTTATTAATTCCGTCTCCCCTCGCGCTGGGGGTGACGGGAGGGTAGTAGGGAAAAGTCAATCCATCGGTTCTCCCAAGACCCATATATGGAGGCAATAATCCCCCTGAAAAGAAAATGACAACTTTAAATTCTTCCCCCCCCCCCTCATTTTTGCATCCTTTACAAGGGACAAACTGCTAATTATGCAAGTTATGTTCTCATGGCCTTCATTTCTCTGAGTATAAAACCACAGAAATATGGCAAGATCAAATCGCTCCCTGTAGCTCTATGCATGGATATAAATTTACTCGAACATAGTTATATGCATATCATGTATTTTCTTCAGAATAAATAACACATACTTACATGTTGTAAATACTTCTTGGCAAAAAAAAACAACTTTACCCGACTTTTTTATTATTCACTTGATTATTGTGACAATATACGGTACGGTAATTAATCATAAACACAGCTAGCCCCCGTGGATGTCCACGGGCTGCTTCTGCTAGTCTTCTATCTATATATCTATATATATATTACGCTAAGGATTTGGGCCTTTTTTGGTTTGAATAGGCGCCTCCCCTGGCCCTTTCGGTCCCCGCCTTTTAGTACCCACGGGCGGGGAATGGTTCTTAGAGTGGTGGGAACCGTGGGCGCCAGGCAGGGGTCGAAAAATTTTCGATTTTGGGCCCCTTTCAGTTCTTCAAAAAGCTAGTAGTCATTTTTGACCATGACCTTGAGGGGTCATGGACGTGCTGTCCATATTTCATAAATTCATTTTTAAACATTGAATTTCCGCAGGGAGTAATTAGAACCGCGAAACGTGTGTATACTTCAAGCATAGACTCCAAGGCCATATCCGCATGTATGGCTTCACACGCGTTATTCATTCGCACAGCGCACAAGGACATGTACAGCTACGCATAGAGTTATACCAAGAAGTTATCACAGGTCCGTGATAACTCCTTGGTTATACATACACACAGTTTAGTGTCACGGTATGTAACTTTATGGTTTCACGGTGGTCGCCGGGGGGGGGGGGGGGGGGGTATTAGTCCGCACACAATGTATGCACATTCTCCACTCCCTGGGGAGCATTCCAGCCAGTCGCCTGTTAAGCGCACACATGCTAAGCAAAGGGCATTAACTTTCCCCATCCTACCGGGTACCTATTTAACACCTGGGTGGAGAGTGGCAAATGTAGATTAACGTCAAAGAACGCTAGTGCTGCGGTGGGATTCGAACCCCGGACCCCGTGGTTCACAGTCCGGGGACTTATCCACTGATCCACAACACCTCTAATGAGCGTTTTAAATTTAGAAATGATGACACTACGTGAGTTTTGATGCACATAACCCGGAGTTATGATATGAGCGAGGGAGCAACGCGACACAGCGGCAGATTCCCCCCCCCCCCCAAAAAAAAAGAAAAAAAAAAAAAAAGAAAGAAAAAAAAAAAGAAGAAATTAGAGTCAATTGGAATTTGAACGAAATTATGCGAGTGAGCGAAGCGACCGAGTTTTAGAAGTAGGGAAAAGTCAATCCGTCGGTCCTCCCAATCCCCCTGAAAAGAAAATGACCATAAATTCATTTTTTTCTCATTTTTGTATCCTTTAAAAGGGACGTACCGCTAATTATGCATGCTATGTTTTCATGGCCTTAATTTCACTCGAGTATTAAAGTAGAACACTGAAGAAAATCACAAATATGGCAATTAATGTATCACTAGAAATTGGGAAGCTTACAGATGGCAATCGTATAGGTTTTATGTCAACTGCGTATATGATGATTATAAAAACAACATAAATAAAAGCTCTTCTCAGCATGTGGAATATCCGAGGATTCGCCAGAAATATAGCAATGTTTTGATGTCGTCATACGAGGGATCGATCCTGCTTAAGCAGACGACGTCCCATAATGAATGAACGTAATTGCAATGCAATTATTTATCAAATTATAAAGAGTTTGGTACATTTAAACATGGCCTTATTTCACACCATTCTAAAAGGGAAAGTGAACTGATTCTGATAAATAAAACCGTTTGATTGTAAATACACAGGAGAAGGGTCAATGAGCAATGAAATAAACCCCATTTTCAAATTGAAAAGCCCTGCGAATAATAGCTGGATGGTATTCGTTCCCTCTTGAAACGCCGATAATGCCCGGTGCAAGCAGCTGAAAATACAATGGCGTCTTATTTTGTTTACAAGTGACTGATTCCTTTATTTTTTTAACGCTGCATTTTTCATCAAAATAATACCATACACGAAGTTAAGAGTGAGGCAACAGACTAACATTAAGACTGACGCTAGTCAAGTAAGAGAAATAAGTGAAGAGGAGATGACAAAACAGGCACTGAAAAATGTGTATAATGTTATGGGACATCGTCTGCTTAAACAGGACTCGCCCCTCTTGTGTCGTCACACATCTCAGCAGCGTTCAAGGAGCTTTTCAGCTGCTATATCGGGGGCTGTATTTTACCGTTTTATAATTGATAATAATCATTAATTCAAATGTTTCAAAGCTTTAAATTTGGATAACCTTGTTTAATTTATGCCATCTATGCAATAATAAGTATTAAGCCAGTATTTAAAATCATTAGTGTTCTACTTTAAACCACAGAAACATAGCAAGATCAAATCGCTCCCTCTAGCTATATGCATGGATATACGCACTGGCGTAGACAGGGGGCACAGGGGAGCCATGGCCCCTCCTATTCAGCCATTAAACAAGAAAAAAAAAAGCGAGAGCGAAAAAGCGGGGGAAGAGGGAAATTCCCCCTTCCCTGCACCCATCCCTGTTACAGTGCAGTATTACGTC
>CM046866.1:14396916-14578127 GCA_025617745.1 Heliocidaris erythrogramma | reverse complement strand
CCCCCCCCCCCCCCCCCCCCCTCCAGCATGTTACCCCCACAGGGCCCCTATAGGGCCACTCAGAGAAATTTCATGAACAACATTCATTCTTCATCTATAGAGGTATCTCCATACAAAATACCAAGTCTGAGCTATGCCTGGTTCTGGAGAAGAAGATGTTTGAAATTTACATAGCTTTTACAATTGGGGGCCCTCCCCCTGGGCCCCCCTGGGGGCCACATGTACCATTTTAGCAACTTTGGGTCCCCTACCCCTAAGGATGATTCCTACCAATTTGGTTGAATTCCATCATGGGTTTTGGAGAAGAAGATGAAAATGTAAAAAGTTAACGGACGACGGACGACGGACGACGGACGACGCACGACGCACGACGGACGACGGACAAATTTCCATCGCAATAGCTCACTCGAGCCATAGGCTCAGGTGAGCTAAAAAGTCGGGTAATTTATTTTTACCAAGAAGTATTTACAACATGTGCATTGGCGGATCGGTGGGGGGGGGGGGGGGGGGTACTTCCGGCCCGTGGCCGTCCCCACCCCCCCCCCCTTTTGGAAGGAAATTATGCATTTTTGACCATAGACGATCCGCCTTTTGTCGATTGTGCCCCCGCCCCCTTTTAGAATGATTTTTTTTTACTTGTCAGAGAATTATGTATGTCTGACGAAAAAAATAAATTCTCGCCACCGAGAAAAAGAGACATGATAACGAAGCTTTTTGACCTGCACTCATCAGGTTATCACGCAGGTATATAACAAATTACTTGAAATCAACTATATTATACTCGGTGAACCCGGACGTAACCTAGACGCCGTAATTTCAGAACAAACGCAAAGCTTGGACGAACTCCTGTTGTCTGCACAGAAGAGGTTCATGCGATTGAATGTAAGCGGCTTCGAGAAAGCGTAAATGCGCTGAGCTTCTGGCCCGGGACATAATTGAGAATTGATCGTCGGCATAGCTTTGTGCGCAGGCTGGATTGTTCAGCAAGTGGAGACCAATCGCTGAATCGCATTTGGCTATCTTTGGTCTGTTAGCGTGCATTTCAGATTTGCAGGCACGGACGGGCTGCGTGGGCTGATTGGTTGTACGGTTTTGAACCCTAAACTCCAAAGCCTTTTTTGCTTTTTTTGGATACCACAAACGCGTAACCCGTGTTATGTGTTTCAGCGAGACATCCCCACCCCCCCCCCCCCCCCCAGCGACCACCGTGAAATCATAGAGTTGCATACACACAAAACTGTGTATGTGAAGCTACAAAATAATGATGTAACTCTATAATGCAGTAGGATTGCGCTGTGGCAGTGCAAACAAATAACACGTGTGCCGGCAGCGTCTTTTTTTTTTGTAACCAAGCCTAGGCAGATTTCGCATTTTTTCATGAATATTCATGACGCAGGGTCGGGAAACGGTTCCGATTGGTTTTCATGAAAGCACGGTCGGTGGGGAAAAAAGTCCCTGGCCTGCACGTACGTACGCATTACGTGCAGCGCTATATTTCGATCGTGTGTGTTCAACGTGTAGTAGGCGCCTAGCCTACGTTAATGTATGTATTG
The DNA here is from genome assembly GCA_025617745.1 of Heliocidaris erythrogramma. Taxonomy (NCBI): domain Eukaryota; kingdom Metazoa; phylum Echinodermata; class Echinoidea; order Camarodonta; family Echinometridae; genus Heliocidaris; species Heliocidaris erythrogramma. The sequence continues at coordinate 14,576,574 of CM046866.1, read as the reverse complement.
TTTAATTCTCAACATATTCACCCCACCTATCCAATGTGACACGTAAAAAATTGGATTGAGCAGTCAATTTCAAAATTAAGTTTTGCATTAATTTATTGCATGTGCGTAGATCTAATTTAGTAATTAGCTCTTTTGAGGACACCCTCCTTTTCCGACCAAAATTGACACTGCCACTGGCATTACTCTGGCAATAGGTCTAGGCCTAGGCTAGGCTATGCGTATATTGACAATTGCCCATCGTAATGTTCTTCTCCACAAATGAACTTTACAACAATATGCAGAATCAAGACACAGACTCTAGGCTAGGTCTAACGACGTTAGAGTCTTACTGTTCACGTTAGAAATTAAATTTCCTTGAATACACACTGTAATTAGCACTTGCACCCTGCTCCTGTAACGCACATTGCCCTGAGTTAGAAGAACTGCAAGAACTGCAAGAGTCTTCAGGACTGAAAGAAGCAGACTACTACTAACGTTCCAATAGTAGTACTAACGTTAGTACCAAGAAAACAAATTATTTTGGTGACCTTTTAGCTGATGAAAACAAAGTGCGTAACTAGTTATTGTAGGTAGATCTAAAATCATCGATGTAGATCTACCCCCATCATCAATCATTTACTGGTACTGATTAGATCTAGGTCTAACTCATCATGCTCATTGACCTTAAAATAGCATTCACTTAATCTAGACTTAACTGAAATTGAAAATTGTAACAAAATTGGTCTAGTTAGAGTAGATCTAGAGTAGTTAGAGTCTTGGCTAGACCTGCAAATTTGATGATATCACACCATCACATTCCGATTCCATTTTGAAGTTGGGTCTACCACACGTCTATTATTAGGCCAGCATTTTGAGGGATACGTGGAGGCAATTCTAACTCTTATATTATTAAGATCTAACTTAGATCGATAACAGATTAAGTGCAAAAAGGTAGGCTAGGCGCCTACGTACACGTTGAACACATACGATCATAATATGCGTACGTACGTGCGCGCGTGCAGGCCAGGAACTTTTTTCCCCCACCGTAGCGGCGATCGTGCTTAACGCTTTCATGAAGACCAATCGGAACCGTTTCCCGACCCTGCGTCATGAATATTCATGAAAAATGCGAAATCTGCCTAGGCTTGGTTACAAAAAAAAAAGACGCGTGCCGGCACGTGTGTTGTTGGGCCCTGTACATTGAAGCCGTACATGCGCAGTATATATACATTGAAACCATCCATATGCATGCGGATATGGCCACGCTGTTCTAATTTGGCATACCTCCCCTTCACAGGTAAAGGGTATGGGCTTGGCTGGGCATGAAACTACAAACACACTTCATGGTTTTAGTCTGTCATTATAAGGGAATGAATTGAGGCGATATACAATAACATCATTCCAACCGTATGAAGGCCATTTTCCCCACTCATGTCAATGCAGCTGTTGATAATAGGAATGACTTATGCGACAACCACCCAAACACTACCCTAACCCTAACCCTAAACTCCAAAGCCTACCCCCCCCCCCCCCTTCCGCGGATCTTATTCTTATCATCTCTGAATTTTATATCCCTTTTTTATTGATTTTTGCTTTTTTTGGGATACCATAAACGCGTAACCCGTGTTATGTGCTTCAGCGAGACATGCCCCCCACCCCCCCCCCCCCCAGCGACCACCGTGAAATCATAGAGTTACATACACACAAAACTGTGTATGTGAAGCTACAAAATAATGATGTAACTCCATAATGCAGTAGGATTGCGCTGTGGCACTCAGTATTATTTAGGGTACGCGTATGCTTGTTCCCTCCCTTTGAAAGCACCCCCCTATCTCAGGGCTGCCAAAATTTCTGAACCCCCCCCCCCCCATCGCGGGCTTTGCGCGGGCTTTTCCTGCCTTGGAGACCCCCCCCCCCCCCCCTAAATTCAGAACACTGCTCAACAGACACCAACCCCCTCCCAAGTAAGCTGTCATTTCAATACCTTGGAAGAGATGTTTTTTTATGTTCAAAATGGTATCTCAGAACCCAATGCAGTCATAAGAAACCAAACAAAAATGAAAATCTCATGATTTAAAAGTTTTTTTAATGGTAAGATATTTCATAACCCCCCTTTTTTAATTCCTCAGGTGTCGAAGAGAGAGAGAGAGAGAGAGAAACACCCCCTTTTTTAATGAAATCTCCGGGTGAAAGATAAAAAACACCCCCTTTTTTTATAATTCACGGGCCGGATTGTGTCGCCCAAAAAATACCCCTTTTACTGGAGATTTTGGGAACACGCATGCAGTCCCTTCGACCTCCGAGTAGGGGGGCCGGGCACGTGTGTTGTTGGGCCCTGTACATTGAAGCCATACATGCGCCGTATATATACATTGAAGCCATCCATATGCATGCGGATATGGCCTCGCTGTTCTAATTTGGCATACCTCCCCTTCACAGGTAAAGGGTATGGGCTTGGCTGGGCATGAAGCTACAAACACACTTCATGGGTTGGCAGAATTATTAGGCCTACTCCCTGCGGAAATTAATCTAAGCCCGCAGTCGTGAAAGCCGCAGTGCGCTAATCCCGCATGCCGGCTTTGTCGACCAATGGTCGCATTGTGCTTGTCCGAAAGACGAGCTCGTTCTTTCACTGCGGGAATCCTGCAATCGATCTGTTCCCCTCACCAGCCGATTCGCCTAACCTATATAATTCCCTCTACGGCTAAGTTATAGCTAATGTTTTAGCGGCCTTGAAGTTCACTTGAGTAGTTTTTGAGTTCCCGGCGAATTATTATTTTATTCCTTTAGGACTGGGTCATTAACAGTACAGGATTGTTTTTAAAAAAATATGTAAGTGCTTAGATACATACAATGTATGTCTTAAGCGCATTGTAAATAACCGGATTATTATTATTATTATTATTATTATTATTATTATTATTATTATTATTTAAAAGAATCCTGTTTAGAAATGCATTCAAACTGTATGTTATGAGATCAAGTCGCAAAGTTCACTTTGCAATGTACTATTTCAATTGGAAAACCGATGATGCAATTTTCAGTCAAATTTAATTCCAAAAGAATGGAGATGCTTTTGGAGGAGTTATGATTCCAAACTTGTTTATATTGATTTCAACATGTTACTTCATATGGGGTGAATAAGAAAAAAAAATGAAAGTAAATATGAAAAAAAAAATAAAACACTCGGGACTTGATCATTGACAAGATTTTGTTCTGTAAGTAAAATGTTCAGTATTCGGCGATTAAGAACGGAGAAGACTCGGCGGAGGGGCGCGAAAATGGAGAGTAAAAGGAATAATAGGAAAGAAAAAAAAATTTGATCAAGATGAAATTGATCTTGATAAAATTATGTTTGTCTTTTTTTTCTTCGAAGTACTGGATTCAGGTATTACAGACGGCTAAACAATTTCAAGTGTCAGAGGCGGCGCCAGGGTATTTTGATTGGGGGGGGGGGGGCAGACGACCTTAAGGTGACGTCATTTTTTTTCTCAATTGAATACCAGGGGTAATATAAAGTTACACGCCCTAGACCTTTTTTTAATACTCTTTCTTTTTTTCTTTCTCTTCTGTTTTCTTCCTTTTCTTTTTCTTTTTTTTTCACTACTTGAAAAATCATAGGGGGCGGTCGCCCCATGACCCTCCCCCTTGTAGCGCGGCTCCTGTCAAAAGTGATACTGATTTTTTAAAAAAATGCCCTTGTTATCCTTAGAACAGGCGCAGAGAATAAGCCAGTATTTAAAAGAATTTACGATCTACAGATTATGCATACGGCAAACCCGTGTACTGATTCAATTCAAAATATGACCTTATAATTTAGACCATCGATTCTTAGGCCCTAATCATCCATTCGATCACCATCCTAAATGAACTTCATCTAATTTATTATTGACAATCTAGGTTCTGAAGAATTATCGGCCGTTCACTGGTAGAAACAGAATAGGTATGGATGTTTTGGAAATTTAGAAAGATGATAGAAGGTCAAAGCTTCGGGGCTTCCAGAGTCGCAATTTTGAAATGGGCCGTTACGTGAGTATTGGGTTTATTCATGAATTTTTTGTTCAAAATCACATGTCATTCGGACAAGCTCCTCTCATCTTTTTATTTTTTTTCTCTCATCTCACTTGCCTAAAAATCAAGACCCAAATGTCATGAATGTAATGAAATGACTGCCCGAATAATAAAATATCAGGCAATTGCTTTTCCACATTTATGCGTAAATGTTATTGCACAGTGAAAAGTTGGTCAAACCCACATATTCATGGAAATAATTGAGAAATTTTCAAAATTCATGCGCAAAAGGAAACAAATCGTTGAATATCAAGGAAATGCATGTGCAGTTGTGGCGTACGTAAGAATTTGCCTGCAATTTTCAATAGGAAATTAGAATCTAAAAGAGAAACCTGTAAATTAGGCTGTAACATAATGATTTTGAAATTCATTATACTTTTTATGCTTTCCATTTTCAGGAGTATAAGGTAATAGAAGAGAGAAGAATGTGCATTCTGAAAAGTTAAGATAGGTCAGATGAGTGGCCGCCAGTGTAAACTTCTAAAAACCTCGATTTATAGCACACATTGTCATAAAATGGGCTTTGCTGCTTCTCTATCCGGGTTGCTAAATTTTTTTCCCACGAACTTTTTGTCCCTGTCCTCCCTGGCGCATGCGCACCTGATCCTTTCCGATCTAAATCAATTTCGCAATCATAGGGTTTATTCCGTAAGCGATATAATGACGGTTGCTCTCAGCGTCTTGCTGTGGCGAGATGCGTTAGCCCTCGGACATTTAACCCGAGGTATGTGGGTTCGACTCTCAGTTTGGACATTACAAAAATAACGTCTTGTATTTTTATTTTTACTAAAAGTAGGATGAAACTTTGAAACCCCATCCAACTCCAAGCATTGTAGGGCTATTTCAAAGTTGCGCATGCGTCAAGGACGATAGTGACAAAAAGTTCGTGGGAAAAAAAAGTTCGCATCCGGGTTAAGAATCATGGTACGTTTCCTACCTACCTACCTAGTGCCTACAATCATACTCAAGCGAAAAGTGTATGAAGGACCGTTAAAGATTCTTTTGTATGTGACAATTCGTGATTACATAACGGACATTGTTGCCATAAATGAATGTTCACATCAACATGCACATAATTAGGTGGGGCTGGTCACTTCTCATCGGCTGAAAATGTCAGAATATAATGTTTGTTTGTAGCTTTGTGATATCCAATCACTAAGAATCGACGGTTGAAAAAGACTCAACAGCCACTACTCTTTTTTTAAGATTGGAATGTTATATTCTCGAGTATAAATCACATTATTGAACCTTTACCAAAGCTTAGATGGGCTTAATAATTTTAAGCGCATTTGCGTTTTTATTCGAGTAATTCAAATCACGAAAGTGCATATACCCCCCCCCCCCCCCAGGAACACGCCTTCCTCTGTGCACGTACGCATGACGCGCGCACACAATCCTCCTCTTTCCTTCTCGCAGCCTAAAGAGTTGCAGCTAAGTCACTATCTTGCGCAAAAATTCAGAGTTTGCTACTCTTTTAGCGCGTTTTCTGGTGACTTTTGCCAATATTTCCGTCCTAAACTTGTTTTAATATCTGTTTAGGGTCGGTTTATGTCTGTCACGTATTTATTTTGGTGATATCTGAGCTTAAATTCATACCTCACTTTTCACCTCTTTCGTGTAGTAGCCCCGGGTATTCGCTTTGGCGTATTGCCGGACGCTCAGCCCTGTTACGTTTCGTTGGTGTTTCGTGTGTGTGGCTGTTGTGTGCATATACCCTTACGAGAGTGTTCTTTTGTTCATAGTGCGTGAATGGAATTTTCCACACACTACGTTGGAAAATTCCATTCCGTTTCACTCTCGCTTATTACGCCCTTTTCTTTACAATTGTTTATTGTTTGACTCCTTTATATCTACTTACAGGTGATAATGAGTTCTTCGGAGGAAGAGCAATCGAGGTCTTGGTTGCCTCCGTGCTCTTCCAATTCTTCTTCCCTCCCTTCCACCCCACTCACTTATAAGGGCGTCAGACCAGTGAGTGTGATGGAGACCTCTGTGTTTCGCTCGCATACCAGCGAGTCTAACACGATGGTCAGGGGAGGTAAGGGTATCAGTCTGTCGGCTCGCTCTGGTATTTTTGTACCGGGAGCGTCGAGCAAGACAGGCTTTATAGGTAAGTTAGGTGTTCATAAGGTTTCGGACCGAACACCCGCCATTAGCAATTCTGGCTCCCTCCAACTCACGACCACCGCGTCTTCCGTTTGGGGGGGGGGGGGGGGGGGGGGGGAGTGGTGCAGGGGCGGCAGCTAGTATTACCGGGTCCTCTCGACCCCCGACGTCGGGAGCCTGGAGGGGCATTAACTGGTAAGACCGCTAAGCGGTCAGCTAATGATGTCACTGGGTCTTGAAGGGGGAACCTAGCGAGATTTCACCCAGTGTTACTGGCTTCCCCCGACATCCGACCACCGTCCGTGTGTCAGGGGGAATTACAGCCGGTATTGCCAATCCGCATCCCACTAAGAAGACCTCCTCCTCGAGCAGGCTCTCGCAGCGGATGAGCGGAAGACTGCTGGTTCCCGCCAGCACTGACCAACGTCAGTGCTCCGGGTGGTATTTCCAGCAATGCTGCAATGCAGCAGCCCGTCCACCCCCCCCCCCCCCCCCCGCAGTCAATGCGAATCGGGGAAGCATAGTCCCTAGAGTTGCGGCCGAATTACTTCTCCCCACTGAGGAGCCCGGCCCGGACAATTTGGGAAGTGAGGCTTCTATACTGCAGCCAAACACTTCCCGTGCTTCTAAACGGCCTTCTATTACGGTGGCTCACACCCCCGCTAAGAAGCTTAAAGCCAAGAAGGGTAAATCCAAGGATAAACCCAAGTGTGGTTAGAGAAGTATATGCCCGAAATTTTTCCCCAAGTCCAGTCGGACAGTGATCAGCCATCGCTGTTATTCAGACAGCATGGCCCATCTCCTGGTATTCCTCTCAGAGAGGACTTCAAACAGGAGTATGGGGATAGGGAGGCACTCGCCGATGCGGGTCGGGCTACCCGACGTCCCCATGGTAGTGCATTCTCTTTCTATCCGGAGGATACCCAGGGCTTCTTTTATGCCAAGGGTTTATCCCAGGAAATTATTGGTAAGGGACAACGTCTGAATGTCAATTTCAAGTCTCAGTCCTATAGATCCGCCGAGAAGCCCCTAGTGAACTTTGAAACCAAGTCAGGTCGGGCTTAAGACTATCGGCGTACTTAGATGAACTTGTTGGATGAACTCCTGCTCTTGTTAGCTGGACTTCAGTCGCAAACAGGCAAAGGAGATGGCCAGACAATTCTTGGCCACTCAGCCTGCTCGGCCCTTTCCGAAGTCTAAGTCGGTCTCGACGGGCGCTAACCGCTTAAATCATCGAGTGACTGTGACTGTCCCTCGGGTTGAGACCCCTATCCAGGCGCCGTCTTTGGGCAATCGTGGTAGAGGCTCGGCGAGAGGAAGAGGGGGCGTAAGACCGCCGCCAAGGCCCTGGTCAGGCCCAAGTCGGCCTTTTGATACCTTACCCCGAATGCTTGTGGATAGTGTAGGCGGGCGGCTCCGGAGATTCCTCCCAGTTTGGGAGGCAATCTCCGGCGACGCCTTTGTGCTATCCGTCGTGCGCGACGGCTTTTACGTAGATCTAATAGAGCCGATTCCAAACGGCGCCATCAGAATCCGCCCGCCTCCAATGTCCGCCCTTTTCCAGCAGCACATCTCAGAGATCGCCACGCTGCTGAGAAAGGTCGCCATAGAAAGGGTGAGAGATAATCCTCATCTCTGTCTCTCCCCAATTTTTGTCATTCCCCCAAGCGCTCGGGAAGTTTACGTATGATTCTAAACATGAAAAGGATCAACAGGTTTATACCTCCAGTGCATTTTCGCATGGAGACCTTGGCATCTATTCTGCCCTTGATCAAGCGGGACGACCTTGCGATCTCCCTCGATCTCAAAGACGCGTACTTTCACATTCCCATTCACTCTCTGCCGAGAAATTTGCTGGGATTCGCGTTCCAGGGCGAAACGTTTCGATTTCGTGCCCTGCCCTTCGGGCTGAGGCCGGCCCTTCGAGTCTTTACCCGAATAGTGTCGGCCCTAGCCGCGTTTCTACCGAATCGCGGCCTCCGATTGTTCGTCTGTATAGACGATTGGCTCCTAGTTGCAAACTCAAAGCCCCTCCTGTTGGATCAGTTATGCCTTTTTCTGCGGCTAGGGCAAGACTTAGGCTTTCTGATAAACTGGGAAAAATCAGAATTATCTCCCACACGTACCCCGGTGTACTTAGATACTGTTGGATGCACTGTCGTGACTTTAATTACTCGAATGGCTTGCGTAGTGGGAAGACTAGCAAAATAGGTGCATAGATTTATCTAGCAAATAATAAAATCAGTTCTGATTTTACTGATCTATCTCAAACTTCCGTGGCGTGGGAAGGCTTCCCCAAAGCTTGAGAAACAGATCAAGCAGGCTGTATCTGGTGCTTTCCCTGCTGTTGAAGAGCGTGTGGTATTTACCACACTTAGAATGATCTCGTCTGTCCGAAAGGATGTGCTCCCTATTACGCATTGCATTAATGTTATTTACGAAGTGCCAATGTGAAGCTCGGTACACAGGACGCACAACCCAACGGTTAGCAGATCGCATTAGCCAACACGTGCCCACGTCAATCCGAAATCGCCAAACTAACGCGCGTCCACAACCGTCACGCTCCTGTAGAAAACTGAATGTGCCTACTTCCGTGGATAGTGGCAATTCGGCCATTGCTTACCATTTAATGAATAACCAAGAATGCGCGGAACAATACTGTTCATCTTGGTTCAGGGTTCTCAGCCGAGCAAGAAGTTTCAATCACCTGCGCATGCTCGAGGCATCATATATTCGGCTTACTGACCCCATTCTGTGCCGTCAGGAGTTCGTAAGAACACTTGCGTTATTTTAGCATTTGTTCTACCGAACGGCTGTTACTAAACCTAACCTTGTTTAGCGTGACAGCCAATCATAGCGCGCCATTTAGCGCCCACTGTTCTTTCGGCTCTATTATATTGTTTCGTTTCTGGCGTTCTGCTCATTCATGCAAATTTACTCTGATGATTGCGTGTCGAAAATCTTTAGTATATTATGTTCGTGATCAACGCTTTTTCATTAAAATAATTATAACTAGCTGCTAATTAACTCTTCCTCTTTAATGATTATAATTTTGCCCCTATTACTCCTTCAGTGAAACTAATGTCAGAGTTTTGACTTCCTTTTAGAGAAGTTCTCTTTTTTGTTAAGAAAATTGACATTTCACTGACTATGAAAAACACCGAGGCTACTGGCGTAAAGATATCAATTCAAAAAAGATATACCCGAAACGAAATTGACAGGGGGGTTGCTTGAAATAATTACTTTTCCATCGGGTTTTTTTTTTTGGTGTTATTTTTCTAATAGTAATTCCACTGAAAAAAAAAGTTGAATCTATTTATTTCATGGAAACTCCTCGGGTATTTACAATTCGGGCAATCACGGGAAGTTACAGCTTCCCAAATATATGGACACATTTGTTCCTTCCCGCGAGAACCGTGAAGTGATATTCAAACGCATGGAAATGATCCCCAGAATATGAGGGCCAGGCAATCACCAATCTACATTTAAGGGAAATGATTGTCTAAAGAGAAAAAAGTTGGGAAATAAAATGTGCCCGAATTCGTGGAAATAATTTCCCGTACCAAAAGTCGGGCATCACAAAAACCATGTCTATGACTCGCTGCCCAAAAATTGTGGTTTATGCACGCTTGGGCTAAAACCACTTGGTCTAATTTCCAGATGGGCTACCTTCATTCGGGCTAAACCCTTTTAGTCCACTCTTCATTTGGACTAATTTGCACTTGGTCTAATAACCAGAAGGTCTAATGACCACTTGGGCTAATTATCACTTGGTCTGATTACCATTTGGTCTAATTACCATTTCGTCTACTTTATTTGTTTTCACTTGGTCTACTACCAGTTCGTTCTAATGTCAGTTTGTCTAATTCCCAGTCAGCCTAAAACTAGTTGGTCTACAGGCATTTCGTCTAAAATCCACTTGGTCTTGTATCCATTTGGTCTACAGGGCATTTATATGGTCTAATGTGCACTTTCATTTAGTCCATTTTCCATTTAGTCTATTGTCAGATGGTCTAAATGGCAATTTGTCTAAACATCACTTTGTCTAATTATCACTAAGGCTAATTGCCTGTTGGGCTATTCCCTTTTCGTCTACGCACCTACCATAACACTATGCGTCATTTTGTTGGCCGTCCCTGTAAGAAAAAAAATCAGCTAAATTTAAGTCAATTAGGCCTACCAAGGTTTGAAAAAGTTTTTACAGCTATCAAAACATATTATGATATGGATAAGTATATATCAAAGATAAATCTTAAAGACGATAAGTTTGAGGAAAAAAATGTTTTCATTTCACCAAATGTTTCTGAGAGTCTACGTTCTCTTTGCCTTTTTTGTATGTAATATATTATTGTACACAACGTGTATTTTGTCAAACCTATCCAATACACCGCTGTGTGGCTGCATATTTTGTTATATTCAATGGTAAGTATTTACATGACAAATCATGGGGGAAATATATATATATATATAATGTGAAAGAAATGCAAGAATAACGTTGCGTAGCTCAATCAAGTTCCCCAGAGCTGTCCTCCCTTTTTGAAATTTTTGGAAAGGCTGAAAAAATGTCTCCGCCGGGAATCGAACCGGGGTCGTTGGCTTAGAACGCCAATGCCTTAACCACTAGACCACGGAGACGGGTTAGTGGTTTCGGCGACACCAGATTCAATTGACCGACAGATTGACAAATCCTCAACCTTATTAATTAATTCCCCTTGTCGGGGGCAGATGAGTTTTTGAACAAGACAAGCCGCTAGTGCCTCAGCTGGATCCAAGCGAATGCTTTGAATACATGTATACATTAGAATAAATTATTATTAACATTATTGTAAGGAAATAACATATACATCATATATATATATATATATATGTACCATCTTTTGTAAGAATTGTTATATTGATGATGGATGAATAAAGGAACTCTGTAGAAGGGTAAAAATATAATTGAATAAAAAAAATGCTGCAAGGTCGCTTCGCTTCCTCGCATAACATACTTTGACTCGGGGAGGGGGTGGGCGCAAATTCACTCTTTGCCCAGGGCGTCATAATACCTAAATACGCCACTGCCTTAAAAGAAGAAAAAGAAGGCAGTGAACAAGACTAAAAAGCGGCATTTTTGTGGGTAGCAGGAGACACTTTTTGGGTGCTTGAAAAAAAAGGGGGGTGATTGTGCACCCCGCCAACGAGCGAGTTTATTTACGTTTTAGATGAACAAATAATAATGATGATGATGATAAGGATAATAATAATAATAATAATAATGATAATAATAATAGTTGCATACTCTTCTTTCTTCTTCTTTCTTCTTCTCCTTCTTTTGTCGTTTTTCTTCTCTCTCTCTCTCTTTCTCTCTTTTAGGTCACTTGAAAAATCATAGGGGCAACCGCCCCTGCTCCGCAGAGCTCAAAAGAATCAGAAAAGCTTAATGAGAGTAGTTCTTGATATGACAACAGTGTGACACCTTTGAGCAGGAACTTAGCCAGAGCTGGGAACACAGTCCCCAAAAGTTTAATAATATTGCAGCAATTAAGATATCCCCCGCCCGAAGCTTGCTCGCTGCGCTCGCACCCACTCGCTTATTGTAACTCATGGCAGTAACATAAAGTCCTAGCTATCTCTTTTATTGAGAGATTATGCTTGAAATTAAACGCTTTTGCGGCATCTTCGTCATGAAATCAATATAATGCAAGCATCATGAGGACCTTCAACAAGAACATAATAATTTTGGTCGCTCGCTTGCAAGCTAGGAGTAAGGCAGAATTGCATATTATGCAAAGATTAGAAAATATATCCTAAACATTTAATGCGTGTTAAGTACAATGGAGGGGTACGGCAGCGTATCAAAACGCAATTTTCCCATTCTTGTCTTCACCTTTTTTAATTAAGTTCCCCCTTTTCCAAAAACGGTACCCAGTTCGTTGAAACCGCAAGTGTGTGGGTCGTCTTGCCCCTCCTATGAAAATACCCTGGCTCCGCTCCCAGCTTTTATTGACTACTTGCACAAACAATTTTGTTTGTACCCAACAAACATAATTTGAAGTGCAATACAAAATCAGGTTCTTCTACTTAAGTCATGAAAGAAAGAGAAGACCTATAAGATTTTTTTAATTACTAAAAAATAATACTAAATAATTGAGTTTAATAAATTAGATAATTAATATATAAAATATAGGGATATTGATTGACTTGATATAAGCAGCAGCAAGGTGAATAACTCTTTTAATGCACATAATTTACGTATAGATGACTTCTTTGAAGTTTCATTTTTTAAGGTTTCATTTCCATTTCCTTTCTGAACTTGCTACTAAATGGCCAGAAGAATAAATAGTAATTAGACCAAAATGGTCATTACACTATATGAAAATTAGACCAAATGATAAGTAGACTAAATGGAATTTGACCAAACGATAGGTAGACTATATGGTATTAGCCAAAGTAGGTGTAGCCCAAATGATTATGAGACCATGTGGCTTGTAGACAAAATGACTGTTAGACTATTTGGAAATAGACGAAGTGAAAATTAGCCCAAATGGGTTTTAGACTAAATGGGGTTAGCCAAACTGTGTATTAGACGAAATGGTAAGTAGACAAATTGGTTGTAGACAAAATGAAGTTAGACCACGTGGAGTTCGACGAACTGATGATTAGACCAAGTGGTGGTAGACCAAGCGATAGTGTACCAAAAATTGTAGCAATGATTGCCCAATATATAAACCTCGGACAATCACGAGAACTAATATAGACTCTCAAATTTACAGAATTATTGCCTGAATATTGAACTATACCTCCCAGATGTATTGAAAATGCCCAAATATCGAAAGATATGTCAATCACATAAAACATTATTGCCCGAACAAGCAATTGAAAACTGAAAAGTGGGGCACCAAGACCTAATCGCCGCCAAGACTTATGTGAAAGATTGCCCGAACGAAGAGGACAAGTTGGACAATCCCGAGAACTAAACACTGCCTCAATTCGTGCAAATTAATTCCCGATCGATCTACACCAGACTGACTGTATTTCTCTCCTCTGAAAATGAAAAAAAAATAGTTCCTCACAAACAAAAGTCGAGGGGGTTTTTATGGCGTTAATCGCTAAAAATGTATGCTAAATAATTGTTTATATGATCTGAAAGAATTTCTGGTAACTTTTGCAGACAAAATCGTTCATTTCCAGTCAGACATATATGCGTTAAAATAAAGCTCATACAGCACCAGGAAGCGTCAGGAACCCCAGAGCTTCCAGTGCCCTTAAGAGGGCCCACGCCGTAATAAGAGACTTCGCGCTTCGCGCAAGTTATCGCCGGTGCTGCACGTGATATTCGGGCAAAAGCCTTCTGCCTTCCTAAAAATTTAGCCCATACGCCCATGAATTATGTATATATATAAAAAAAGGGAATTTTTTTTTTCAAACACAAATTAGGACCACTATATACTCGTCCGATTTTCACTGACACCCAACTAAGACCCCTTTTACATCACCCAAAAGTCGCGGCCAGGCCGCGACTCAGCCACGGCCTGGCCGCGACTTTTGGGTGATGTAAAAGCAAAAGGGGGCCAGGCCCGAGGCCAGGCCGCGGCCAGTTTTCGGACCAGCTCAGGAGGTAGTCTGAGCCCGGGCTGAGCCGCGGCTCGGCCACGACCCGAGGTAGTGTAAAAGCAAACGGGGCCTGGCCGTGGCCGTTTATGCTAATGAGGTGCGTGCAACGTCACATTTTGAGCGATGACTTCATTCTTTCCCCGCACGCCCGACATAGTTTTATCATCGTAAATCATTTTATTCTTCGTTTCCAGCGTTCTGCGTATACGTACCGATCTTCTCTGTTGCCTCTTTGTATTGAAATGACGAATTCTACGTCGAAAATCCTCCATTTTAATATAGAATTAGAAACGTGATCAAGAGAAACTTTGCAAATGAACGGCGCGCGGGCGGGAAGAAATATTATTTGTTTACAAGTAGAGCGCCACAAACGGCGCATTCACGGAAGCGGGGCCAGGCTTGGCCGCGACCAAGCCGTGTAATGTAAAAGGGTGAATCGTTTGGGTGAGGCGAGTACCACCCACTGTGTTGGTTGGGGCCCTGGCCGCGGCCGAGCCACGGCCAGGCCTCGCGACTTTAGATGTAAAAGGGGTCTAAGATATGCTTAAGCACTATACCTGTCATGCCTGTACTTATTGATGTACGCTACTGACATACATGTATATATTTATAATTGATTGGTGCAACATAACAAATGAAACAGTGGGAAAATTTGCTGCAACTTCAGTTAAGCTTAATTTTCGAATTTTCAAATGAGTGACTGTTCAATATTGCCCTTTCTTTGCTTAAATAAACAATTTTACACACCTCATTTAAAAAAAAAATTCTTCAAGCACAAAGAAATGACTGTTGTTTTCAAACATATTCACTGTACTTCCTCTTAATGAATATTCATATTATGTAAATCAGACGTTATTTGAAAAATGTTAGTGCATTCAATATAAATATATGAGTAATTTGCATGATTTCTTAATTTGAGTTAAAAATTATTAATTGAAATGAGTTCGAATTACTTCAATTTTCTTAGACGTAAAAATATCAAGTAAATTCCAATACACTGAAATTTTTAGTTAGTGAGAATTAATTTTAATGTGTGAGGGGAAATACTGTTTTTCTCTTTTTTTTAAAGTAAAAACTACAAAAGAAAATCAAAATGTTACAAATGAGCGTGATATTTCTTACAGTCTAGTTATGAAGCTTCATTACTCTATTTTAAAATAATTTTCAGACTTATTTGCCCGTGGGTAATCAATACATGTATCTCATGGAATATGTCAAACTATATACATTTAGAATTATTGATCTTGCACTTGTTAATGTATCGTACAAACGCGATAATTTTCATAAACCGGCCTGGCAACGATGTTAACGCTTTAAACGTATAGCCAAGGCAACTATTTACGCTAAAAAAATATCGATCGCCATCGCGCTGAAAGAAGAGGAAGTATATTCAAAAGTTCAGAGCTGTTGTTCTAAATCTTAGCCCAAGATCTATAGTTGTTGAATGGACTGTCGGCTGATTTGAAGACAATCTTCAAGCGAACCATCATTGTCGGCATATTTGAACTCGAGGATAGTAGCTGAGGGATTCCTGGAGTGAAAGAAAACAATAGGTGGATTTCTGCCCACTTGGTACGCACTTTGTTATGATCGGATGTGTATTTGAATATAGGCGATGTTAACATTCGCATCCATTGAACTACTCTAGTCTTCGGTGTCACATATTTAAACGATTATTGTTGTCTATAAATAAGTATTATCCTCATCATCCTCATTATCATGATCATCACCATAAATACATAAATATATTGCGTTTCTCCATATCCATAACGTGTCCCCCCCCCCCCCCCCCCCCGGGATCGCCGCCTATGATGTGAGCATACGCAAGAAATTTTGTCGTATTTCGCGACAAGCTGTTCGCATCGCGGTGCGGGCCCACACATTTCGACTTATACCGGGAAATTTTGGGGCTTTGCCCATCTTGACAACAGACACCTGTTACGCCCCTTCATTATTTTTATCAGGATCAAGTGGTATTTGTTTCTTCTTTCCTTCCCCATTCCTATTTTTTGAGGGGAATCTGAATTCACGCTCTACATTGAGCATGTCGAAGCAGATATTTTACACTTAGCTACTGACTGATCTATTATTATTACGATTATAATCACAATTTATTATTTATTTGACAAATTGCAAATATCATTCAATGGATAGAATATAACAGTGTAGTAGAAGATCATGGATGCAGGGGGACAAAATGCTTAACTGAACCGAGGGTCTTCTTTCAGAAACCATGTGACTGGAGGTGAAATGCGGGCAGTACACGATAAAGACACAGAACTCCTGAAGACATGAAATGAACCTTTACTTCTTGGAAACAGAGGGCGCTGAACTAAAATCAGCTAGCGGAAGAGAAGAGCTTCGCACTCTTTGCCCAAAGAAATTTGGAACGCCTTCCTGCTTAATGCGGGAATCCCTCGCTCAGCTTTTCAAAAGAAGGATTAGGATTAGCACGGCTTTCATGATATGGATGTGTACTTTATATACAAATCTGGATAATTTACATAATACCAATTTACCAAGTTGAGGTATGGGAAATGTGAACATGGGTATTTTGATAGTCTTTGTTCTAGACTTTGCATTGACTAGGATGGAATGTCTAATTTTGGAACCCCAGCGCTTGGATGTCAAGTTATTATGGATTATAGATTATACATTTTCTGATGTGATTGAACTTGTAGTCTCCACAGATTTTAGGTCATCTCCTTTTGGGTAATAAATATTATACTTTTAGATGGCGGTTACAACATGGTTTACAACATTGATTAGGGTACAGATTTCAGTTTACTCGAAGATTGGTTACCCGATGAGCATCCGGTTAAGAAATGTCAGCTGGATAATTTCTGAGGGTTCCACTGGTACGAATAACTTCAGATTATAGTCTGGTCCTACACCGAGCTTGGGCAACTACAGATCCTTCAGGGAAGGATAGCAACCATCACTTCAGGGATATTCTCTGTATCATCGCCAACGAGGTAGAACTCATTTCATATAATGCTTCAGTGTCAACTTCAGTGGATTGTTTTCAAGGATTCACACAGGAGATGACTTCCGTGTATTTGAATTGTCTAGTTTTTCATGACCTTTATTATACAATCCGGATGATAAACTTTAAATTGAAAGGGGGTAATTATTGTGCACATTAACTCATACTCTATTCTGAATTGCTTATAAACGCACTTCTCAATAATGACGATTTTCTGTGAATGGTTAAATTATATTTTGTTCCAGTGAAAGATTTATATATTCCCAGATAAGGATAATATCTTCAAATTTATGTAAATTGTTTCCTACTTTTTATTTCTTGTTTTTTTGACAGTTGGTCAAAACAACCTAAATTCTAGACTAACATGTAAAAAGGTTCTGGTTCTACACAGGTGTGGCATAGGCCAAATGGCTATTAGACGAATTGACTATAGACCAAATGGTAATAAGACTTAGACCAAATGGTAATTGGACGAAATGATGATTAGGCCAATTGGTTATTGGACCAACTAATATTAGGCCGAATGATGTTAGACCAATTGGCTATTAGACCAACTGGTTGTAGACCAAGTGGCAATAAACCCTTTATTTTTAATCAAAACAACAGCGTGCGTCTTATAGTGTAGGTCCTCTACATTTGTGTTATATTTGATTATCACTATAGATTGAAACGATAACATCAGTTTCAGGCATTTCTCAACCATTAAATATTTCATCATTACAAATCGCGTGAATAAAAAAATATTATTATTAACCATATCAAACATCTGAGCAATGCAATTTTTACATTGTATTGCCCGGCGTTGCCAAGCTAACATAATTGCGGGCCGATAAATTGTGTATTGCGCGGTTTGGAAAGTCAATTGGATTTTGCGTGTTAAATATCGGGCGATAAATTTAATTTTACAATATTTTCGAGTTCGCTGTAGACGTCTGATTATGTTAATAATAATGATATGGCCTGGCTACTTTCAAGGGATACAACATTAATTGCCATCACTAGAATCGTTTTAGTAATAGTAATCTAGACGAGACAAGACAAGATATCTGACGGCTGCATGACAAGAATCTTTATGAACTTTCTTATTCTACTGATGTTAACCATGAGAAACCACATCGATCATCTTTGTAAGTCAGCACTCATGGCCATTAGAAAGATCAGTAAAATTCGTCGTTATCTTGATGATGACACTGTATCTCGATTAGTTCATGCCCTTGTCACCTCCAGACTTGATTTTTGCAACTCTCTTCTTTTTGGGTCTCCCTGGTAAAGATCTTACTAAACTCCAACGTATCCTAAACATAGCTGCCCGCCTCATCTCACGCGTCCCTCCATCTCACCACATTACACCTATTCTTCAAAATCTTCACTGGTTACCTATTAACATGCGCATCACCTACAAGATTAACCTCCTCACCTTTAAGTCAATGGCTGGACTCTCTCCTACATATCTATCTGATCTCCTACAACCTTATATCCCATCACGGACCCTACGCTCTTCATCTCAATCCCTCCTTCAACTTCCACGCCGCATTTCATCTACATCCTATGGACGAAGATCACTTTTACATGCCGCCCCTGCATTATGGAACGACTTACCACTTTATATTCGTACAGCAAACAATGTGAACACTTTCAAATCCTTGTTAAAAACCTACTTGTTTAATGTTGCCTACGCTTGAATGTACTGTTTTATAAATGTATCACTAAAATGTTTATGTTGTGTATTAATTATTCAATATAATACATGTATTTTCTCTTCACTTCTAAAAAGCGCTTAGAGGCTTTAGCATTTTGCGCTATATAAGTATCTATTATTATTATATGGTAATTAACATACTTATGGGGTGTTGCAAGAAAGTTGCGATTGATTGCAAGTTGCAACTGATCGGTACTGACCAATCAAAATCATTGTTGAAAGCGCATCTTCTTGAATGGGCAGACCCTGAACCATTCAGAATGGTTGTTCTAATTTGCTTTAGAATTTGCAATTGATTGCAACTTTCTTGCAACACCCCATTAGACATATTTGAAACATGTTCTGACATATTCATAAACTTGTCAAAGGTAACACCTAATATGCAGACAGATGACGAAGGTACAATGATGGTATGTTCGTCAGTTTTATAAAGCTGGACATGTTGTAGCTGCTGGTGGTGCTCTGGAGATGCTGCAATCATAAATTCAGTCTTGTTCTGGTTAAGTTTATTAGCCAGCATCCATGACTGAACATCAGACATACACTGTTGTAGTTTGTCTAATGATTCGTTGACGCTCTGGGAAACCTTTGGATTACATGCACAGTATGTCATCCGCATAAATATTATCTGACACCATGTTTATTTAAAACATCTACCACTGGCTGAAGGTACATATTAAAGCACTGTGGGCCGATCACAGAGCCTTGGGGACGCCGTGTTCAAGACAAAATTTATCAGAGGTTGAATCCTGTATTCTTACATGATATCTGCCATGTTGAAGGTAGGATTAAAACTAGGCTAGTGCAGATCCAGTGATCCCATACCGTTTTTTAAATCTGCTGAGAAGCAAGTTGTGATCCACCGTATCAAAAGCAGGGGATAAATCGAGAAGGATCACAAAGACTGCTTGCTGACTGTCCAAGGCCCTACAAATAAAATATCATGGATGCAGACCAGAGTAGTTTCTGTGCTATGCTGAGCCCTGTATGCTGACTGATGTGCATGCATGAGTTGATTGGACTCGGCGTGTGCTGTAAGCTGACTTGGTAGGCTGCATTATGCAAGCAATGAGTTTTTATATTTGCGGTCTACATGTTATGACATTTGTGGTAAAAATGGAAATTCGTACATGTGTAGGCGAAATGTTTTTACATTAATTTGTGGTTAAACCGATTTTTACATTGTGGGCGATTTTTATGACAGTTGTGGTTATAATTACATTTGTGGTTGACATGTTATGACATTATTTCGATTAAAAAAATGGAATTTCCTCGCAGAGCCGATCTTTCCCCGTACTGTACCGTCGATTCAAATGACTCGATCGCCCGGTGCGTAATGTGTTCCGTATACCGTCGCTGACTCGATCACACAGTGCGATCGAGTCATTTGAATCGACGGTACAGTACGGGGAAAGATCGGATCGGCGAGGAAATTCCATTTCTTTTCATCGAAATAATCGTTACATCGTAAAATCAAAGATAGATAGTTACAGTAATTCTCTTAGAATGTAAGTTCAAATTTCTATCTTACCTGCCGAAATTAAGCGATGCGACTAGCCATGCTAATGGGCGAGATCGACTTTGGTTATTTGTACACTTTCGCATCCTACTGGATACCCATTTAACACCTGGAGTTACTCTCCACCCAGGTGTTAAATGGGTACCCAGTAGGATGCGAAAGTCATTTTGGTTTGTTTAGCATTGTGAGCGTCTGTAGAAGGGCGCCTGGCTGGTATCCTTCTCCACTTAGTGGAGGAGGAGCATACATTGTATGCGGGCAAGCCTAAATCCGATGATTTTGGTAATGATAGTGTATCTGTTAAGTGCCTAGAGACATCGTAGATATATTAATAAATATCCGTAATATGGATATTGTTATTCATTTGGCACGTGCTATTTCATATACATGAAGACAATTGAATATATTCATATAAATGAATGTTATAAAATCATTTTCTTAAATGTAATGTACTGGCTTATTCATTCATAGTTATACTTGAGTTAAGTTGAGTATAAATTCAAATGTAAAGATTGGAAAGCCTGATGGGTGGTATAATAAAGAGGAAACCTAGTTAGCGGGTTGAGGAAATAACAGTGTTGTGTTAATCTAAGTTACTAAGCCTCCAAAAATCACATTGTTTCAGATTAATGACTGACCTAATCCAGTGGTTGTCACCCAATATTAGGTGAAACAACTGAAAATCAACTTCCAACAACGATCCGATGCTGGGATAGGAAGCTTAGCATCCATCATAGGAAGGTTCCCTTACATCCAAGAGCTGGACATATCTTCCTCGACGAACAGGGGTGAAAGGAAACTTTTGACCTTGAAAGACAGAGTACTCATTGTCCAATCTCTAACGAATGTGCATCCTATCCTCTCGAATCTTCACCCTGATGTCCTGAAGACTGTGAGTGTGCAATGGCTGTTACAAACAGTCGGGTCGCGGCGTGGCGCGGCGCGGCTCGCTGAATAGAAATTGTCCTACATTTTTTCAGGAATTTTATGTATGGTATCTTCTTTTCTGAACAGGAAAAAAAAAGGGACCCCCGATTTTTATATATGATTTCTATTTTCTTTTCTTTTTTTTTTAGCAAATGGAAATAAGCTGCCCGGATATCGTAACTTTGACAATCTTGAGGGTGGGGGCTGCAGCCTATTGCCGAAGGAGGACGCCTTTTGCCCGAATATTAATTTCCACTTTCACTTGCGAGCAAAACATTTGGCCAGGTTTTTTCCTTTCTTTTCTTTTTTCCTCCTTTCCATTCCTTCTTTTCTATTTTTGTTTTCCTTTCCTTTCCCTTTCCTTTTTTTCTTTTCTTCTCCTTTCTCTTTTCTACTTTTACGCTTTCCCTTTACTCTTCCCTCTCCCTCTTTTTGGCCGACAGAGGTGGCGCATTGGCCGACTGCAATTTTGAGTGTGTGTGTGTGTGTGGGGGGGGGGGGGGTGACATCCCCCATCCCCTCTAGCGACGCCCTTGTTTATACATCTTATTGAAATGTCCCAACTTAAATACAGGCTATATATATATATATATATACGTCGTGCAACGGAGCTGAGATATCAGGAAAAGGTGGATAAACCCTTATTTATCAGCTACTGTCAGTTTTATGCCGAAGCAATCATCAGGCTGATGAGTTTCATTCGTTGAAGAAAATATCATTAATAATCCGAAAGACGCAAAATAAACAGTTACTAAAGAAAATCTACGTTTACGTTTATAATCGATTGCAGAGTTTAAGAAATAGTAGCTAACTTCAGTTGACAAAGACAAAGGCAAAGGAACGATGAATCGATTAACTACGAAATGGAGCAATGCGTGTGTGGAAAAACACTAGACTTATATTTATCTTTTCGGGCGGTTGAGAAAGAGCTTTAACTTGAACTTATTTCTGTGTCTACATGTAGACACAAGCTCTGTTCTCTTGTTGAGTGATGTTTCTGGGTCCGCACACGCAATGCACAGTTTCTCAGCAAGGCATAGATGACACTTTTTAGTTGAGTTGCTGTAAGGCCGGGCGTGTTGGACAACGCTCCAATCGATGTCAAAGTTCGCCTTGGTGTCCTTGAGTTGCCATACGTACTTAGACAGTTGGGTTGCATTGGCATTTGACCTGTGAGCTAGTGAGTGCTTGTGGTTTGTGTATCTGGTTTTTTGAATGTGCCTTCGGTGAGGCCAATGTATTCCATCTGCTTATCAGTTGTAGAAACGGTTGCTTTGTAAATGATTGATGTACTCAGGCATTTACCGTTGAGGGGGCATTCAGGTTTACGGCGGCAGTTGCATTCTTTATTGGGTGTTTCAGATGGGGCTGTCTGGATCTTCTTGTTGTGCTGAGAGATGATGGAGCGCATGTTCGCAATACAGGAGTAACCTAGCTTGATAGTGTTTCTGTTAAATATCTTGTGGCAGTGCTTGTTGAGCAACTGGAGGAAAATTCGGCCGATGTTAGTGGTGGTGTTTTTGCTGAATGGGGGGTTGAACCAAATTATGTTCCTTTGGCGTCTTTGGGCTCTTGGGGTGTTTCGGTATAAGAGAAGGCTGATGATTGCTTCGGCATGAAACTGGCAGTAGCTGATAAATAAGGGTTTATCCACTTTTTCCTGATATATATATATGCCCAGCTTAATTAAACTTTTCATCAAATGAAAATTTAACAACTATTGCAACTGGGCCGTAATTGCGTAAACTAAGCTTGTGAGAATTTGGAGAATTTTGGCCTGGGTGCCGGGAGTGCGGGGTTGAGGGCTTGTCCGAGATTTTTGGACTTAAAAAGAGACACTGAAATGCTGAAGACCTATTTTTTTTTTGCTCACGGCACCCCCAGTAACAAAATCGTTCCCAGGCCCCTGCATACATACATAAAACACGCGCACATACGTACCCACCCACCCACACACTCATACATGCACTGACAAAATATGACTAACATAATATTGTAAGTAGATTTGTAATTAAGTTTGTATATCTTTTCCAAACATATTACTTATGACCCAGGTATTCGACATGCAGATACCAGTTGTAGTTGGAGAAATGTCTCCTTCAGTTGTTAGCAATATCTCATCTTCTGTCGGGCAATGTTCTGGCCTTACCAACCTGGAAATATATAACCCTGCCAACGAGGTGTTTCAGAGAACTCTACTGAACGTGTCTGACAGATATATGTGCTGGAATGATGCCTCAAAGGAATTGCTGCCCATAGTAGCCGGATTACCTCACAACTTGCTTGATAAGGTAGTAAATGTTGTTCTCTTTCCCTTTATACATTGTGTATAAAACATTTGCAAAATATATATTAAGTGGACAAACAAAAAATAATCACTCGGTTAAACACTCAAGGTATTTTTTTATTAAACATTAAACAAAATGTCATCAATATCTTCCATCTAGATACTGGGAATAGAGGTTATTTCATCAGATTTGCCCTCTGACTTGGCTCATGAGCTGACAAAAACTATCGGTATGTTCTGCAGCGTCTCCGACCTTTCAGTGACAGTTACTGGAAACACCGGCGAAGCAGAAATGCTGAGGGTGCTGCTACCTCACAGTATCAAGCTCACATGTGCATCGGGTCAGCTACTTCCCGTTGTTGCTGGGCTAAGCCACGGCAATTGGACAGTGGTGAGTTTGAAATCGATATTTACGTTGATGAAGTATTTGAACATTAACAATAAATGTACATATTTGACAATGTAACAACCTTTATTTCTTTCCGATTTAGATTCAACATGTTCAATTGTGGGTGCCCCAATTGACAGATGACATCGCATGTCACATTCCATCAGTTCTCGAGGCATTCGTAAATGTTAAGACGGTGTCGGTAGTTGTTGCAGAGGGCACCGCTGATAAGGCAGTCTTTTTGTTGAAAAGTGGAAAAGAAGCTGCGATACCCTTGTCACCAACAGCATTGCCACTCCTTGGGAGATTGCATGAGGGGATATTGAACAAGGTATGAAGTCAAATAATTAATGCTATAACTCAAAACTTTCAAATACATGTACTGCATAGTTCTGTATCATCGACTGTACTCTCTATGGTGTCCCTTTTATCATTTTATAAGAAATAAAATGTAGTCACTATTTCCGGGGTAATATCACAGAAGATGGATTCCAATAAATCCATTTAAAACATTTTTTATATTCTAAATACCGATAAAGTTATTTTCTCATTTCCACTGCAGCATATCAAACCCTTTGATATGCATATGTATAGTAGTCATGGTAAGTAACATTGCAAATTGTCAATGTAAACTGTATAATATACACAAAAAGTACTTTCCCCTTAAAACAAATCTCTGTAATTTCTGAATCAGGAACCTTTGAGGAAATCTGAATACAGAGGCATGTAGCTGTACTTCTCAGCTACCTTTCATATAAAATTTAGGGGAAACCATTCAATCACGCTTCAGTAAACACGCCCTAACGGCAAAATGGCCATTTTTAAAAGTTCACAAGCACAATGTCATAACTTTAAATGATATCGGAAAAAATCAAATTTTCAGCATGAGAAGGCATGCAACAAACATCAGAAAGAAAAAGGGCCGTGATTTATCATAAGTGAATTAAAATATATATTTTATGAGATATACTAGAAAAATTGCGCTGACTCAATATCTAACCGAAGTGAAATTTGGCATTTTTTCATTGATGATTAGTGTTCATGCTACCAAGAGATATTGCATGAAATTGTCGACATATCTTCAGGAGGTCACCAATAAGCAGAAACTTAGCGCCAAATTAATATCCAACAGCAAGATCAAAGCGGATTAAAGCAGTGGTGTATCTAGGGGGCAGGGGGCACGTTGCAAAATTTCCTGGGTAAAATGAGCAAGAAATTGTGTTTTTTAGGGTTAAAAATGCAAAAAAATGCCGCTCGGAGGCCATGCTCCCTCGCTTGTACAATAACGTATATAGGTTGGGGCCCGGGGGGGGGGGGGGGGGGGTCGCAACTTCATTATTTGCCCCGGGCGCCATAATCACTAGATACGCCACTGGATTAAAACCCTTAACTTCTCATTTTAATATTTTGCTCATCTCTTTTGCTCACTGAAGCGTAAAATATCGGGATTTTTATCAAAATGAAATCAGACGAACACCTCAAGAGGACTTGTGATAGTTAACCAAATGAAACAACTGAATTTGAGTCCATTAGCGTAAAAAGTTTTTTTTTTCAGATATCGTTGGCCAAATGACTTTTTGGTAGCCCTGGTTCATATTGTCTTTTTTCACTCATGCGTAAAGTATGCATCATAATGAGTGACATCAAAGGAAATAAGAGGATCCAAGCGTTACACATATGCGTCATTATTAATCATAATTGTGATTTAGATATGATTAAACAGTATATATATACAGTGTATGTGCATATATTTTTTTCTTTAGTTTTGTGTCCAAGACATTATATTCTGTATATAGGCTTATATACATCAAGTTATTTTGCAGTCACATCTGTGAATATCTATATATTTTTAAAGGTGGGGATCGATATATGAAAGTAATTTGAATTTCTCTGTTTCAACCGGCTTTAGGTAAAGTTGCTCGAAATTTCGGCTCCCCAGATGACAGAGGAGGTTGGAAGCAGGCTTACAAATCTCACAAAGATGTCTTCAAACCTCCGAGCTGTAACCTTGAATTCGTGTACAGCATCGGACGTAGAGCTGGTCTTGACTGCGCTTCATGAAGATATCATTGGCAGGGTATCTACTTCATATCGTTAATAGGCTCTTTTAATATTTTGTGTCGAATTTAAACCAAGTTATGAGAGATAATAGGCTTTGGAAAATGAAAGTTATTCGCTAAAGAAGTAATGCACAATGTAATTTCGAATAAGTACAATGCAAAGAAACGAAACAAATGATAAAGACATGAATCAAAGATTAGTGATATTTCATTATGTTTCGTTATTCATCTTATAACATGTATGCATCATATTCCTTTCCCAATGTCCGTCCACATGACCACCTTGTCTTTCCAAGGAAGTGTTTGGTCGAGTCACCATGGCTTTCTTCGCACGTCTGCTGGCGTAGACCGTCAAACTCCTTCACTATGTGGTGACGAATGTCGTTGAAGTCTTGTGCTGGACAGTCACTATACATGATGAAACCCCTTTTTCAAGTTACATTATAATCTCAGTTTTTCCGCAAACCTCATACATCAGTTTCTCAATGATTTTCTGGCTCAGTGCGACCTCACAAAAGAATGTTATGCATAGGTTTTCAAGCAAACCTTCAAAATGAAACGTAACGGGAGGTCACGCGACGGGAGCGATAAGAGTTTGTGCTGGACGTCGCGCACAACTTCCCGTCCTGTCCCAGTAAACCATTTCGCTTCACACGGTGCTAGAACGGAGACGCCTAATAACAGAAACGGAGAGATGGCGCGAGAGATATAAATACCTGCTCCCGCGCGCATATTTTTCCCTATGTATTTCCTTGTTTTTCCTCTAGTCTATCCTCTTCTCTCTCATTATGTATTTATTTGTTTTTCCTTTTTTAATCTTCTTCTCTTTCCTTTTTATGGAAAAATAAAGAAATACAAAAGGACAGAGATGAGGATAGATTAAAGGAAAAACAAAGAAATACATAGGGAAAGAGAAGATAACAGAATAAAGGAAAGAGAAAGAAATACATAAGGACAAGGAAGAGGATAGATTAAAGGAAGAATAAAGAAATACTTCAGAAGAGAGAAGAGGATAGATTAAAGGGCCCCTGCAACCTAAACGCAACCCAAATGCAAGTTTATTCATGTTGATGTGCAGGGATGCATACAACTACTAATTCTGTTATTCAAACATCTAGATATGTTTCATAGATTTTTAAATTTTCTTTGAAATATTTTTCCCAACCTCCAAAGCTTCACTCTAAAAAAAGCTCCAGGGCCCATGTGCATAAAAGGCTACTAGTTTAGCTGGCAACTAGTGCTTAGTAAGATTATAAATTCCCTAGTTTACACCTACGGAGTTGGCAACTAATTTGTGTTGCATAAAACCTCACTAGGCACATTGCTTACTAGTTGCATACTAGGACAATTTGGTTTGTAAATGATTTGGGTGCTATGGCCTTGGAGAGGAGGTGATTATGTCAGATACAATAGGCTTGTAGACAAGATTATTGTGTTTGAGCTTCGAACCACATTCAAAATGAGCATAACTCATTTCTAAGGGTCTTTGTAACATTGCATTACTGCCCAGTACTTACATTTTGTAGAAATTCATAAATTCTCTATACAAGGTTGCTACAGCTAGTACATAAAGTGTCCAAAGGCAGACTTATTAGTTGTCATCTAGTGACTTAGAGGTACCCCAGATCAACTCTAACTTTTGCCAGAATTTTAGAATGTTATTATATCTAGTTGGGTTTTATGCAACACAATTAGTAATCATCCAGGCTTAGTAAACAACTTAAGTCCATTTTAGTTGCCAACTAGGCCTAGTAGCCTTTTATGCGCATGGGCCCAGATCTCATTCCTGCAATGACATAATCTGGTAATCATCAGTCAGCTACACTAACATTCTGCAATAGACAGTGGAACGTAACTTCCCCCAGCTCAGCACATGCTAACAATAGAATTGAGTGCTTTCAAACAATACCTCCTCAATACCATTCTTTTCCTGGTGATGCTACGTCATGTCTGACATAGCAATTCCTATGTAGGCATTGTATGATCTATTAGAACAGATGGTCATCTCTGGCAAAGCTACATACCACAATGTCTCCTTAGCTCACTGACTGAAAGATGATGTCATGGCAGGAATGAGTTCTGGGTTTTTATTTATTTTTATTTATTTTTTTTTTTTTGGGGGGGGGGGGGGTGGAGCTTAGCGGTTTATGCACGCTTGGGCTAAAACCACTTGGTCTAATTTCCAGATGGGTTACCTTCATTCGGGTTAAACCCTTTTGGTCCACTCTTCATTTGGTCTAATTCGCACTTGGTCTAATAACCAGAAGGTCTAATGACCACTTGGGCTAATTATTACTTGGTCTAATTACCATTTGGTCTAATTACCATTTCGTCTACTTTATTTTGTTGTCACTTGGTCTACTACCAGTTCGTCTAATGTTAGTTTGTCTAATTCCCAGTCAGTCTAAAACTAGTTGGTCTACAGGCATTTCGTCTAAAATCCACTTGGTCTAGTATCCATTTGGTCTACATGGCATTTATATGGTCTAATGTGCAGTTGGTCTAACTTGCATTTCGTCCATTTTCCATTAAGCCTAATTGTCAGTTGGTCTAAATGCCAATTTGTCTAAACATCACTTTGTCAAATTATCACTAAGGCTAATTGCCTGTTGGGCTATTCCCTTTTCGTCTACGCACCTACCAACAACACTATGCGTCATTTTGTTGGCCATTCCTGGACATTTGACATAATTTGACTCGGGGAGGGGGGGGGGGGCGCAAATTCACTGTTTACCCATGGCTTCATAATACCTAAATACGTCACTGCCTTAGAAAAAGAAGACAGTGAACAAGTATAAAAAACAGCATTTTTGTGGGTAGCAGGAGACACTTTTTGGGTGCTTGGAAAGCAATTAAGATATCCCCCGCCCGAAGCTTGCTCGCTACTCGCCTTCTATCTTTTTTCTTGAGAGATTGTGCTTACTGCTTGAAATTAAACGCTTTTGCGGCATCTTCGTCATGAAATCAATGTATAATGCAAGCACCATGCATGACCTTCAACAAGAACATCGTATTTTTGGTCGCTCGCTTGCAAATTAGGAGTAGAGCAGAACTGCATATTATGCAAAGATTAGAAAATAATTATATCTTTATAATTTAATGTATGTTAAATACAATAGGGGTACATCAACGTATCAAAACTCCATTTTGCATTCTTGTCTTCACCCTTTATAATTAAGTTTCAAAAAAAGGTACCCAGTTCGTTGAAACCCCAAGTCTGTGGGTCGTCTTGCCCCTCCTATGAAAATACCCTGGCACCGCCCCTAGCTTTTTACTGATCACTTGCACAAACATTTGTACATCGGATATCAAATAAGAAACATGAATAACAGATTATCAACCCAACAAACATAATTTGAAGTGCAATACAAAATCAGGTTCTTCTACTTAAGTCATGAAAGGAAGAGGAGACCTATGAATGTTTTAATTACTAAAAAATAATCGTAAATAATTGATTTTAATAAATTGATATATGAAATGTAGGGATATTGATTGATCTTGATATAAGCAGCAGCAAGGTGAATAACTGTTTTAATGCACATTTACGTAGATGACTTCTTTGAAGTTTCATTTTTTTAAAGTTTCATTTCCCTGTCCTTTCTCAACTTGCTACTAAATGGCCAGAAGAATAAATAGTAATTAGACCAAATGGTCATTAGACTATATGAAAATTAGACCAAATGATAAGTAGCCTAACTGGTTATTAGACGAATTGGATATTAGACCAAATTATCATTAGACCATATGACAGTTAGACTAAATGATAAGTAGCCCAACTGGTTATTAGACTAAATGGAATTGGACCAAATGATAGGTAGACCATATGGTATTAGCCAAAGTAGGTGTAGCCCAAATGGATATTAGACTATGTGGCTTGTAGACAAATTGACTGTTAGACTATTTGGAAATAGACGAATTGAAAATTAGCCGAAGTGAAAATTAGCCAAAATGGGTTTTAGACGAATTGGTTATTAGGCAAAATAGAAATTAGACGAAATGGTAAGTAAACAAACTGGTTGTAGACAAAATGAAGTTAGACCCCGTGGAGTTCGACGAACTGGTAATTAGACCAAGTGGTGGTAGACCAAGCGACAGTGTACCAGCTTAGCATCTTTGAGAAAATGATTTTAAAATATTACAAATAATTATGAAACACTTTTAGATGTTTGAATAACAAAATATAGTTGTATGCATCCCTGCACATCAATAGGAATCAACTTGCATTTGGGTTGCAGGGGACCTTAAAGAAAGAGAAGAGGATATTATCTTCTTTTACCTTATGTATTTGTTTTTTTTTCTTTCATCTATTCTCTTCTCTTTCCTTATTTATTTCTTTGTTTTCTTTTTTATATCATTTTCTATTTCCTTATGCGTTTCTTTGGCTTTCCTTTCATCTATATCCTCTTCTCTTTCCTTGATGTATTTATTTTCTTTTTTCTACTTACGTATTTCTTTGTTTTTCATTTTTATCTTTCCCTTACGTACTCCTTTGTCTTTCCTTTAATCTACCATCTTCTCTTTCATTATTTTTTCCCTTTTTTAAAAATCTATCCACTTCTCTTTCCTAATGTATTAGGTTTTTTTCTTTAAGCTATCCTCTTTTCTTTCCTAATGTATTGTGTGTTTTTTTTTCTTTAAGCTATCCTCTTTTCTTTCCTTATTTATTTCTTTGTTTTTCCTTGGCTATATTTTGCAGAACTGCACACGTAGCATGAAATTATCACAGAACAATAGGATGATAACTCCTTGCATGTAGTGCACCGCACTGTGTGTGCACGCCATGGTAGGAGCAGGAAGGACTGTACGAGTGTTGTTACAATTTTCACAAAATAACGCTCCGTCCTGTTCACAGACCGGACGCTATTTTGGCGGAAGACCGTCCTGAAAACCAGGACGCATTCCATATTGCTCCTCATACCCGTCCAAAGCGATACCTTCTGTCGACTTGTGTTCTTGTGGAATTTGAAAGGTGGTGGGTTGCGTTGTGGAGCATATTCTCTATAATATTGCTGTTGTTGACTTTACTGTCCACGAAGCCTCGTCTCAAATCACAATGTCTTCGATGAAACGTTCATGATGGTCGGGTAGCCACACTCTCTATCGAAGCCGTCTCAAGGAGTTGATGTCGGCAGAGCATTCTATATGGATACCAGTGGATTCTCTCTTACAATCCTGCGAAAATAATTCTGTGAGAGGCCAATCCCATTCTTCCTTAGTAATACTTGGGCGTTGTCGACTGCAGCAATGTTCTGATTTGTCCGAGCTGACCTTCTTGGACCCGAACGTGTCTTGTTTAAAGATTTGTCCCTTCCCTCTCACACTTTCTAATATTCTGCCAAATGGTTGATTAGTTTGGAACACCTCGATATGGAAATCGATGACGGAAAGGCTCAACTTGCTGAAGGCTCCAAAATCTGTTCCACTCGGTCACGAGAAAAACATTTTGCTCGGTCTGCAGTTGCATGGCCAGGCAAGGCACTAATTCTAAAAACCCCTCCATGCTCACATATGAAACATTTGACAATGAACAGATCAACTTGACGATGGGACTGATAGACAAATAGGTAAACCAGAGTGAGGTTCAATGTACTGTGTTGATGAATTAATTCCACACTCGTGCGCAAAATCAATGTATACATTCCTGGATTTAAATTGTTTTACTTCGGCCGCCTGGGAAATCCCCATATAAAATCAATTGTGGTGTCACACAATTTCTGTACAGATCAAGAAACTGCAGATACAATGCAACAATTCAACGGTGTCATTCGATTACGAGTTGGGATCTGCAATAGGCCGGTTTCCAGCCTTAGATGAATTCTACCTCAAAAGCACGGAGGATGGACAACCTTGCGATGTAATAGAAGTCAAGCATAAACAGTTGATGGTGAAGGGACCTGGATGTCAAGCAGGGACAATTGCTGTATCTTTGCACCAAGAATCTTTGGACAAGGTACATCGAAACAGATACGTAACCAATTCCAAGTGGTCTTTAAAGAAAGTACTCGTTTCTGACCAGAGGCATATGTTTTACATGTTTCATATGGTGTGAAAGGGAATGCCACATTTTAGCCTCAATATCTCAAGAACAAATTTCAATTAAACTACTTGTATGTAATATGTTCGTTTTGTTGATTAGACTTAACCTTTAATATGACAGTTAAAATAGTAATTTATAAAAATGATCATAAATGTTAGAGCAAGCATTTTTTTTAAACAAGTCAGTGAGATTAGTGTATTCCCAAGTTTTGAATGTTTGACCTGCCTAAGTTTTGGTTGAATAGTCACCCTCATTAACAGTTAAAGCATCATTGGACATTAAATGTAAATGTGAAAATAAAAAGTATTGAATGTATACATATTGTGATGACAATTAATCCGGTTAATAATTCAAATGGTCGTATACAATTGAGGGAAACATGCAATCAACTAGCAAGTCATAAGTAAAGCTGGTGTGTGTGTGTGTGTGTATGTGTGCACGTGCGAGCGCACCCACTAGGTGTGTGTGTGTGCGTGTGTATAATATTCATCATGAAAAAAAATCCTAGATATGATTATGAAAATGTCGTCTTGTCTATATTCCCGGAATAAAACTTTTTCTGAAGCTTTTAAACTTTTACGCATTAATGTTTTTGTAACACATTTAGGTTAGGGGAGTTCATATTTCTGGGTATTCACCCGATGAATTATCAACTGGTCCGCTGGTAAGCTGTATTGACATGTGCTCCAACATCCAACAGTTGGCAATCGACGTCACAAATAGCAGTGATGTGGAAGGATTTATTCGAACGCTAAATCAGAACACGTTATGTAAGGTATATGCTCTTTCCGTACGAGATGATTACGGTTTATTGACCTCATGTAAGCATATACGATACCAAAAGAAAGGTAATGATATTGCTATATTTAAGTATAACCACTCAAAATGATGTTTGCAATAAATATGATATTTGGAGGAACTTTATTTGTATTATGAATTACAGTAATTGTTTTTCTAAATGAAGTACCTAAAATAAAATCCGGGTATGATTCCTCCTTGTTAAGCAAACGCTGTATTCTGGTGTCAGATATCATGAAGTCCTTTTGTTTTGTTTTCAACAGATTGAACATTTGCGGGTTCTGTCTTCTGATTTACCGACTCAACTTGCCATGCAGCTATCATCTATCGACACGTCATGTCCGAATATATGCAGCATTGTTGTTACCCAGAAAAGCGAGGAGGTAAATAAATTGTTTCATGCACGATATATGCAATGTGTATAGGTAAAATGGTATTTCATTCTCAGTTGAGGTCAGGGAGTTAAGGGCAACACATACCAGGCCTATGAGTTAAATTCCAAGCCAGTTTTGCTCTAATCTGCATTGATTTGTATGAAAAGGGATTGCCTTTATATATTCAAACAATATGCTCCATCGAAATAGGAGTGGCTAATATTACACATACATCAATACTTTATGATTTCATGTTAAAACCATACACATTAGAACTAAAGAGGTAATAAATGGACAATCACGCTGACCAAAACTCTTGTGATGAAGTTTAGATTGGTAAGTATATTTGCTTTCAAATCTGAAACAATCGTACAACTACCCTCGTGTGATATTATTGTCACACAGAGAGAAGACCATGGACCTCCCGAAGACCTTCCAGTGATATACCTCCACGGCAATGCACGTTTAACTATCCGCCTCTGTTCGGAAGCTGGCGAAGTTATCTTGGTCAAGACAGAGCCGATGGACATCTCGACCCTCCTTGAAGGACTTCCGTTACACACATTAGAAGAGGTTAATGGACTAATCAGTCATTTGAAAATATATATCTATATATTGTTTATAATTATACTAATGTATAAATGTATCTCAAAGCATTCGCTTGGATCCAGCTGAGGCATGCAGCTTGTCTTTGTTCAGAACTCGCCTGCCCCCGACAAAGGAATTAATTAATGACGTTGAAGAATTGTCAGTATGTTGGTCAATTGAATCTGGTGTCGCCGAAACCCCTGGCCCGTCTCCGTGTTCTAGTGGGTAAGGCATTGGCGTTCTAAGCCAACGACCGGGTTCGATTCCCGGCAGAGACATTTTTTTTCAATCTTTACAGAAATTAACAAAAGGGAAGACAGCTCTTGGGAACTTTGATTTAAGCTACGCAACCATTATTCTCTCATTTTCATTTCTCACAATTATATATATATATATATATATATATATATATATATATATATATATATATATAAACGACTAATGGGTACATTAGGAGGACAGTTTTTGTTCCTTTTCTTTGTTCAACTGTCGACCTAATGTAGGGGTCGCTATTATGACGGAATAAACTGCATTGTTAGGTGTCGACTTAATGTACCCGTTAGTCAAATATTGGTATGTATATATATATATATGTGCGTGTATATAGACATATATATGTATGTATATATTATGCACTGATTCTATTCAATGCGCTCTCCTTGTACTTTATAATGCTGCATCTTACAAAAACAATCATAACTGTGTAGTTCTAGCTTAAACATTGCAAAGTACACACAAACTTAATGAGATACTACAAGAGTACATACAAAATTTCATTGAGGATGGTTGAACGCTTTTTAAGATATTTCAAAATAAAATCTCTTTGCATTTTTTTTTTTATTTATACGTTTGATAGTAATCAGGTTTGATCTCAATTCATAATAATTATGATAAAATCATTCAGTTTAGCTATTTTTGTCTTCATGAACAGGAGATGTCTACCCCAAATTCCCTATATCTTCATTTTTTGTCATTTTCTTTTTAGTTTTAATTTTGGCTTCATAATCCATATCACTGTTTTGCAAGGTCCAATCGAGAAAAACATTTATGAGCAATTTTCTGAATAATTACTTTGCACTGAGTTCCTTAATCAACTTAAAGGTCAGTTATTATTGATCATCTGGGCCCCTTCGAAAAAAGAATAATTTACCAAAGGGTGAGAGTTCTAGTTTTGTTTTTAAAGTAATTACCGATTGTAGCATGGTCAAGTTTATGTTTGACTTGGAAAGGAACTCTCCAAAATCTGAATCCAACTTGGAAACGAACATATGAGAAATAGTTTACGTAGAGACCACGACGTTAACTTTTTCGCTTGCAGGTGAAGTTGATTATGGTATCTGCTCCTTCGTTGGATCTCGGGGTGGTTCGAAAGTTAGCATCTTTCATCGGACAATGCTTTTCGATTAGTAGTTTGTCCATTTGCTTCGACAAAGGAACCGGGAATGAGGGATCAGTGAGAATAGACAGGCACCATCTGCGATTGAAGAATATGTCCATAAGCATGATCCCCATCCTTGCAGGACTGCATGAATCCATTAAGGATGAGGTAAAAGTTCTTAAATGCATTGAAGATAATTATGTATACCTACGTAAGTTTTTCTGGCCAATTTCAAAATGTTGTCACTCAAATTCATTTAAGGTCATTCAAATTAACACAAATGTCAGCCTCGGGCTAAATCCTTAATTCCAATTCATAATACAAGCGTTCAAATTCAACTAACTATATGCAACCAATATCACCTTAAATATTCTTCTCACGTATGTTTTTTCTTGTTACATTTTTTCATCCATTTCTTTCGTCTCTTCTTATCTTTTATTTTTTCTTCTCATTCTCAATCTCAATATCATAGGATATTTCGTCTCCTACATAAATAGATAAATTCAACACAGGGGAAACGGGAGAACCTCTACACAGAAATCACGAGTTTTTATACGGAACACACTTATTCAAAACTGGATAGCTCATTCGCGAATATGAATACGGGAAGAGAGCTTGTGATTAATATGAATGCCCGTTTCATTAAAATAAGTGCTCATAGTTTAAATTTGAATGACGCGAAATAGTGGTTGCCCGGATAGTGATGTTGAACGAACGAATTCAGATTTAAAAGGCGATTTACCAAGTCGAGCGCGGCTCGCGCTAAATTGAATGTTCCTTATATGAATTTGAGTGACAAAATTATTAAAGGAAAACTTATAGTTAAAAAAAAGAATCAACCAACTGTATATCTGTTTCAGTATAATCGGGCCCTGCCTTATTTGAACCGCCAATGACCGGTGCTTATATTTCAACGTTTTCTTATAATTATATATATCTATATCACTGCATTCGTACTAAGGGGTAAAGTCGCAAGTGTGCGTTACTTTTCAAAAAAAGCTTCTTGATGCCGATGTGACCCCGATATTGCACATCTCATAGACTTTGTACTTGCAATAATTAATGATTGAAAATAAATGTACACAGGAATTTCCCAGTTGACAGACGATTTTCAAGCACAAATTTTGACACTTTAATGGACTGTTTGACATCGTGTGAATAGAATGACTGGACACGAAATTTCCTATGTAATCTAAAATACTCATCGGTTATTTTGCATTTACATATGAGAGCAAAGTCAGGTGTCAAGTCGATTATAATGGGAGTTTCAAAAAGAGAACCCCACTCCAAAAATATTTTACATGTACAATAGCCTGTAATTATGTTTACTGCAATGTAATTCACACCATCTAAAAATATCAGTGCAACCTTTGTTAGGTCTAGGGTAAATTCAACAATGTACACCATGATCTTCTTAAAAACTTAAAAAAAAGAAATTCCCGTTATTTCACATTGATATTCTTGTGAAATACACCGGTGTTGGGAACATGCCAACCAGCTCACTTGTTCTTAGTATCCATCCGTCAGCGGATGTCATCATGGTTCAGTTTACGCCATAACATTAAGTGTTATAGAGAATGAACTCTTCAGAGAGCATGTATGACGGCGAAGAACGACATAAATATGCCCAACTATACAACTATACAACTGTCGAGTAGATGTATAGTTTTAACCAATCAGAATACAGGAAACCATACAACTATACAACTGTGCAACTGTTAGGAGCTAAGCATTTATAGTTGTATAGTTGTACAGTAAGCGGGCCAAAGTGCCATAATTACGTGCAACTATACATCCGTACCGCTGTAGAGTAGATGTATTGTTTTAACCAATCAGATCACAGAAAAATATACAACTATACATCTACTCCCGCAGTCTGGAGTAGATGTATAGTTTTAGAGTAGATGTATAGTTTTAACCAATCAGATCACAGGAGACTATACAACTATACATCTACTCCCGCAGTCCGGAGTAGATGTACAGTTTTAACCAATCAGAACACAGGAAAATATACAACTATACATCTACTCCCGCAGTCTGGAGTAGATGTATAGTTCAACCAATCAGAACACAGGAAAATATACAACTATACATCTACTCCCGCAGTCCGGAGTAGATGTATGGTTTTAACCAATCAGAGCACAGGAAACTATACAACTATACATCTACTCCCGCAGTCCGGAGTAGATGTATAGTTTTAACCAATCAGAGCACAGGAAACTATACAACTATACATCTACTCCCGCAGTCTGGAATAGATGTATGGTTTTAACCAATCAGATCACAGGAAACTATACAACTATACATCTATTCCAGACTGCAGGAGTAGATGTATAGTTGTATAGTTTCCTGTGATCTGATTGGTTAAAACTATACATCTACTCGAAAACTATACATCTATTCCAGACTGCGGGAGTAGATGTATAGTTGTACAGTTTCCTGTGTTCTAATTGCTTAAAACTGTACATCTACTCTACAGCGGTACGGATGTATAGTTGCAAGTCTTGCAACTATACAACTATAAATGTGTAGCTCCTAACAGTTGCATAGTTGTATAGTTGTATAGTTTTCTGTATTCTGATTGGTTAAAACTATACATCTACTCGACAGTTTTATAGTTGTAAAGTTGGGCATATTTATGTCGTTTTCGCCTGTCATAAGCATGTGCGCATGTGTGTTTGTTCTTCTCGAATGCTGCAGGCACCTTCCGCCGATTTCCGAAATGAAAAACAGACATTCGTGAAAATGAGTAAAGACGAGTCTTCAAGCATACATATCGGATTTTAATATTTATTTATATGCTCAATTGCTCTTAGCCTTCGATATGCATTGGTTTGAAAGCACTGGTCCCTAGTATACAAACTTGCTTATTTTTGCCGATATTGACTTATTTGCAGAATGCTTCAATATAAAAAATAGAATGATGAGAATTAGAGCGCCAAGGCGTTTTTATAAACAAATGGCATCTCATTAACATAATGCCTTTTGTGTTTTCAAAAAAAGTGACAAGTGAAAATGGAATTCAGTGATGCATGACCCTTGAAACCTAACCAAGGGTCAATTTCACAGTAACGAAAGGACAATCACACACAAACTGTATCTAAATGTCCTTCCGTTACCGTGGAATTGACCCAAGGTAACGTTAGGAACTGGGAAGTGTATGACTTATTCTTTCCGATGTTTTGAACTTGTTTTCGGTAAACATAAAACCCTCCAAAAAATTCAGCAATTGAAGTTTGAGGGATGATGTTTATCTTCTTACTGATTTATGAAACAAACAAAAAACCGGTATCACTGAAAAGCTTGATGTATTTTTGTTCATAACTTTTGGAGATTAGCAAAGCTATACATTTTTGGAATCGGTAGAACATGGGGAATCCAAAAAATTGATGTTGGCATTTGCACAAAACCGGGACCGATCAGCCATTTTCGATTTTCAAAATGGCAGCCATATTATGTAACTAGTATTGAACACTTTTGAAGATATTTTTGTAACAGAACCTCATTCTATAATTTTTGTGGTAGCATATTAAAGGGCATTCAATTTTCTCCATCATGATACCACATTCGCCAGGTTTGGTGATGATTTACATAACAATTTTGGGCTGAAAATGTATTTATTATTATTTTTTTTCAAACATATGAATTGCTTCCAAATACATATTTCTCAAGTCCATTTCATGAATGACTTCCAACTTTACAAAAAGCATCCATATATAGGGTTAATATCATATGAAAATTACAAGTTAATTGCTTATCTGACTTAAAAGTTATTGTACTCTAAACTTAACACTTTGATATTTGCTAAACAAAGAAATATTGGCAAGGGCTTTCTTCTAGTCAGGTTCACTATGAATATTTGTTCAAAAGTTTTGGAGATTAGCAAAACTATACATTTTCGGAATTGTTAGAGCATGGATAATCCAAAAATTGATGTTGGCATTTGCACAAACACCGGCATGGTGACCATTTTGGATTTTCAAAATGGCCACCATAAAATACATAATGTGCCTTTTCTCGGCTTCTTTTAATGGTATAAAGGTAATGAAATGTACCCATCCTACTATTTGTGGGTGCAGAAAAGAAATGGTGACATCGCTAGACATCTTCTAACGATTTCTCGCTTAATGGAGGCCATTTTGGAATTTCAAAATAGCCGCCATGAAATATATATACAGTATTACCCTATCTCTGCTTCAAGACAACCCAGAAACCTATTGGAATATTCTAATACTATGCTTCCAGGGTGAGGAAAAACATTGGTGACGGCATTAGACTTCCCATCTCAACGCTTCATGTGGCTTCCATCTTGGATTATCAAAATGACCGATATAAAATGCATATTTTGCTCTTTCTCTACGTATGGTCAACATAAAAACTACATGAAATATAAAGATAACATTTAACAAATTCATAGTGACGAAGCTTTTCGACCTGCACTCATCGGGTCACAACGCAGGAATGAGAGAATACAAGAAAATACAAAAGTCAAGGAAGGGTGTGTACAGCGACCCGGATATGATCTAAGAAGCGAAGATGTTGAAAGCTGCGTGCTCGGGCAACAATAATGAACTGAGCCGGGTTATACGCCTTGGAACAAGCCGGACTATTCAGCAAGTGCTGACCAATAGCAGATTCGCTGTGACTCCGGCATTGAACATTAGGGACGCTAGCAGCGGTTTTGCAATTACGCTTCGGCTGTGCTCGGCTACCAGCTGATGTCTGTCGTACCACGGAGGGTACGTGCTGTTTAATGCGGTCCGCTAGACGCTGAGATGTACGGCCAACGTAGACGGCTTCACACCGACAATGATACTGATAAACGACATTGCTCATTTGGGGGGAAGGCAGTACATCCTTGCGAACTGCGGGTAGCATTCTATTGGTAGAGAACACGACACGCGTAGCCACGGCAAAGTAACAGCGCGACACTGTATGCTTAATATCGCGCGCATACTTATCAGACACTTTACCTCGCCAAGGTAATTTGAGGTAGACCGGACATTTATTAGGCCCATACACAGGGCGAGTCCGCGAATCAATGGTACGCTGCACAACGCGATCAATGACAAGGCGTATAACCCGGCTCAGTTCGCTATTAGGGACTTTTAGAATTGCACGTCCACTTAGTCGACTGGTACGCAAGGACATCATTCTACGCCACTGCGCATGCGCCACTCGCCCTCTCCCTGTCCTCCTCCCTGACTTGCAAAATGGAGAACGTGTTCACTTCGTTTTTGCGGTGCTCCGAAATCTTCGACGAGGTTCACGTATATGACGTCATCAGAACAGCTCAACTATCACTATGAACATGACGGACAAAGAAGCGGACAATTTATGCAGCTCCTCATTGTCCCCTTCACAATTGCACTGGTTAACAAAAGAACATCCATTCATTGCTATCCTGTAAAAATATGTAGAACAGGTGTCACATAATAGCAGTGAAGGGATGTCCTTTTGTCTACTAGAGCTATTGTGGAGTGTAGAATGAGGAGCTGCATAAATTGTCCGCTCTCTTTGTCATCGTGTTCATAGTGTATTATGCTCATCCGTTGAGTGTGTACTTCCGGTTGACGTCGACG
Source organism: Heliocidaris erythrogramma (assembly GCA_025617745.1). Classification (NCBI taxonomy): domain Eukaryota; kingdom Metazoa; phylum Echinodermata; class Echinoidea; order Camarodonta; family Echinometridae; genus Heliocidaris; species Heliocidaris erythrogramma. Next base: position 14,536,199 of record CM046866.1, on the reverse strand, counting down.
GTACGTACACGTCGAGTGAAATCTAAAATAATCAGAACTGTAGTCAACATGGGCAGTCGACGACGTTGACATGCGCGAATTAGTCGACTGGGACGAAGTACTAGTCCACTGCTTCTAAAAGTCCCTATTGTTGCCCGAGCACGCAGCTTTCAACATCTTCGCTTCTTAGAAGCGTTGTTCATTCAGTCGAGAGATCCGCTAGTAGGGACTTTTAGAATTGCACGTCCACTTAGTCGACTGGTACGCAAGGACATCATTCTACGCCACTGCGCATGCGCCACTCGCCCTCTCCCTGTCCTCCTCCCTGACTTGCAAAATCGAGAACGTGTTCACTTCGTTTTTGCGGTACTCCGAAATCTTCGACGAGGTTCACGTATACGTATATGACGTCATCAGAACAGCTCAACTATTATGCTCATCCTCAAATTCGCATTGAAAAAGTAAGTTTTCAGTACCTTTTCTTTAAATCACTGTAAATTCAACGATGTTTTCTCTTTGTCGTGTTTTAAATTATCGTCTGAAGTCTGAAAGTTGTACTGGCAAGTTATAAATCTGGAATTAAATCAAGTGAAGTGCAAGCGTGCACAAGTTGAGTGTGTACTTCCTGTTAACGTCGACGGTACGTTCACGTCGAGTGAAATCTAAAATGATCACAACTGTAGTCAACATGGGCAGTCGACGACGTTGACATGCGCGAATTAGTCGACTTGTACGAAGTACTAGTCCACTGCTTCTAAAAGTCCCTATTGTGCCGACAAAAGGATTTTGTACAAGCGCTTCGATTATTTTAGGGTGCCCGGATCATATTCGGGTGTACACACCCTTCCTTGACTTTTGTATTTTCTTGTATTCTCTCATTCCTGCGTTGTGACCCGATGAGTGCAGGTCGAAAAGCTTCGTCACTATGAATTTGTTAAATGTTATCTTTAAGTTTTGTAGTACCAATCGTCTGTTTGTACATGAAATATGATGAGCTTATGGTTACTTGATAAGGGAAATCTTTGGTGCTATCACAAACTTATAATAATAACTCTTTTTCCAGCGTTAGGGGGAATCCTTTTATCTCAGCCTATTAGCATTCCCCTTAACGCACGGTTTCTTTCCCCGTAACGTCGAATTTGTATTGTGACGGAATAAACCGCATTATTCGGATTCCCCCTAACGTAGGAAATAATGTTGTAATCTTGAGTCTTTCTTCACTTTAGGCGTTGGGGCGGCTAGGGTCCTCAAATTTCATTGCGTCTCTAAACTGAAACTAGCTTTTGTCCTTGAAGTCTTGCACATATTCTGACACTAAATTTTAAAATATTATAGAGTCAGTTATATTTTCGTTTCTAATTTTTCTCTTCAGGCAAGAATTTATATTTGTGTACAGTTTGAATAAAGAAGAGCAATTTGATTTTATTTCTCTGTAGATCATTTGTAAATTCTTCTTCTTTTATTATTCCTTTTCTATCTGAATGTTGATTTAGAAAAAAAAAACTAATAACAGACCTCAAAAGCAAGAAATAAGGTTGAAAAACAATAGAATGCGCATGAAATAAAGTCACTTTTGATGACTTTTGTTTTTTCAGTCTACGAACTTTCCCATCGACTATCATCACTGGTCAACTATACCCCTCCCCCGGATAACTACCACATGAATTAAATACCAAGTGTAGTTCTTTAGCTTTAGCTTCTTATTGTAATCTACTAATCAATTATACTGTATCAAACTAGAGATAGACTTCCTGTTCTAATATGTCGACCAAACTAAATAAATGTATTTTTGGTATAACAAATTATTACATACTTTACTTGGCCCGAAGACGTTTTCGGGTACTCCAGTTAGGCTAATCTATTACAATTGTATGCAGGATCACGCCATTACAGCACAGACGGCTCACATCCTTTAAAATGCCCATTTCCTACATTTCATATTGTTTATCAACTTTATTTACACTCAGTTCTCCTTTTTAAGGTAAATAGTAAAGCTTATAATAGCATAAATAAGGAGAAAAAACAGATAATACAAATATAATTTTAAAAATATTGCTTTTTAACCACTTTGTACAAAAAAAGACCAAAAAATCTCCAAAGATCAATTTTTTATGCTTTCAGATTTGCTATTTGAGGTAAATAGTGAAGCTAGTGAAGTAATACAATTAAAAAAAAAAGATAAGCAGTGGTAGCAAAAAATATTGTGTTAAACCACATTTACTCAAAACAGAAAAGGTCTCAAAACTTCAATGAAGTTTAGAAAGATATTTCGTGGCAAAAGATTTTTGCAATGCTGAAATGAAGAAAGTCAAAATGTAGATTGGTGTGAAAAGCGCTGATTGATGAACTTTGTCTTTAAGTTATCGGGGGAGGGGGGTAAGGGTAAGGCATTGGCAGATATTTTCCAGTATAAACCATATACCGAAAGATTTGTTAACAAATTAAAAAGTATAAACCATGTTATCTTATATGATTTGTCAAGGCTCATTGATTTTTCTACCATTATACCAAGGACTTCATGAATATTACTTTGCACCAATTTGTCTCGTTTTCAAAACGGAAAGGGGAGGGGAAGACATGGACACGTAGGGGGTACAAGTTCTGTATCCTATCATCTAGTATATACGTGTGTTGGAGCGTGAATCATGATTATCACTTGAAACCAGGTTTCCTCATATATATTATTGGACAGTGAGCCTTAATTGGTTTCTGAACACACATCATCGATTATTAGACACATTTGTGTCATAGCAACGTGGACTAATAAACAATTGTATGTCACTAATATAATTATGATCGTACTGAATAATCTGACACCACACTTCCTATTAAAATATGAATTTGCATGACAATAGCATGTACTACCAAAATAATCAATTTCACGTCTCCCACTGTTACCATTGTTAGGGACAAGGCAGCACTCAGTAACCAATTTTGTTATCAGTTCTCTACTTTAGCTAATATCAAAGTGTCAAATTTAGAGCGTTATAACTTTTATATTTGATAAGCAATGAAGTTGTAATTATTAAATGATATTAACCGTACATATGGGCAATTCTCTGAAAAGTTTGAACTAATTATTAAAAACAACTTTTGATATAATGAGAAATACATATTTAAAAAAACTCATATTTCGTCGGCCTTATCACTGTATAAAGTCTATGGCCTTAAGGCCCTTTTGGCATAAGGCTGACGATTTGTGAAAAATTATGTAAACAATCACATTTTTGGCCAAGGATTGTATTGCAAATCATCCCCAAACCCATTATTTTAGATCATGTTGTAGGAAATTTAATGCCCTTCAATTTGAAGATACATACACAGTAAGATGAGGTCTTGTTAAAAAAATATCTTCAAATTTGTTCAATACGAGTTACACATAGCGGTCATTTTGATAATCAAAAACGGCCGCTATGCCGGGAATTTCTTGAAATGCCAACATCAATTTTTGAATTTCCCATGTTCTAACGATTATAAAAATGTATAGTTTTGCTAAAGAAATTTGAACGAAAGCCCATTTTCTTTCATAGTGAACCAGACTTTTAGGGAAAACTAGATACAGAATTTAAAATGCAACAACCATTCAGCCAATTTCTACTTGTAAAGCTCATAACTTCTCTTTCAAATATTTCATAATTGTTTTGTTTTTATCGAAAGGACAAATTGAATTATTAAAAAAAACACACACACAGCTCCGACTTATTCTGATTCAGTTTCAGTGAATGCACAGTCATCCACGCACTGACTTCTTCTATGCACGCCTCAAGGCGCTCAAAGGCAGCATAAGTAGCATCCTGATCCGGTCTGAAGCGCACATAAAGCTGCAAATCATCTGCATAAAGATGATAATTTACAGAGTGCTGCAGAATTATGTCGCCCTGACAGGTCAGGTAAAGTGAGAAAAGGGTGGGCCCACCCACAGAGCCCTGTGGAACACCACAGCTCAGTGGCTTTGCATCTGAGCTATGATCATTGATAAGTACCATTGGTTTATGTCAATCCAGATATGATCTAAACCATTGTAGCGCTTGACCTGACACACCAAGAGATATTAGAGTGTGGAGTAATATTTCATGATCTACTGTGTCAAATGCACTTGACATGTCGAGCAGAACCATGACAGTTACGTAGCCATTATCCATATTGTACAAAATATAATTAGACACGTTCAATAAGATGTTTCAACACTGTGAGATGGCCGGTAGGCAGACTGATACTCATCATGTAAGTTGTTATTCATCAAGTACTCAGCCGAGAAAACACGACCCTCTCAAGAATCTTAAACAAGTACGGTACAAGGTGGAAGAGCAATCTTTCACTAACTTGGATGGTATAGGGTCAAGCTGGTATGTCTTGGGTGGCAATGTATGCAAAAGTTGCTCGATCTCATCGGGAGAAGTTAGTTGGATGTCCTCCAAACGTGCCTGCGTCAAAGATACTGGACGAGAAATATTTATTTTATTTATTTATTTATTTATTATGGTATATGATGATTGACCAGCAGCACAGGGGCTGAAGGGGTCAATTTACAATCAGATATATATGTGCATATATACAATAGAATCACATCAAATATATGAAAAGATACATAATTGGAAGCAAAACAAAAATACTAAGATTTACGCTACACAAATAATAAGATAACAAGTGTGAAAAGTGAGAGAAAGAAAGAAAAAGTAAAGAATAGGAAAGAAAAGGGAAGAGAAAGAAGGAAGGAGATAGATAGAGAGGAGAAGATTTGGGAGCAATACACAAATATAACCAAGTTAGAAAGCCATAACCATGTAAAATGAGTCATTACATCTAGGTATGGAATCTGAGAAGTGAAAATGTTTGGGATGCAAAGCGTGGGGGGGGGGGGAGTTTATTTCAAGATTCTGGCAAGGTGAGGGATGGTGGATTTTCGATATCGCTCTGTATTGCATTTAATTGTAGGGAAGCCAGTCATGTTACGAAGCTGTCTTAAATTTGAATTACATCTAGGGACGGGAAGAAGGTGTTTGTGGTGATCAGAGTTTTTGATTTTTTGTCCAAAGCTTAGCAAAAGGGAATCTCTTCTATCAGATAGAGTAGTGAGTTTAGTTATGGCAAGGGCATTGGCATAAGTCACGTTATAGCCTACAATTATTTTGAGGGCCCGCTTTTGAACAAATTCCAATTTATTATTCTCATTTAGGGTAATTGAGGTGTGCCAAACAGGGGAACAATATTCGAGTATGGGTCTTATGTACGTAGTGTAGACAGTTACCATATCCACCAGGTTTGCCTTAGATTTCCTAAGGATACATAGTGTGTACAATCTTCTGGATGCTTTTGACACAATATCTGAGATATGTAAGTTCCATTTTAGGTCATTCTGAATTGTGATTCCGAGTAGTTTGAGATTTTGAACGACATTGAGTTGAGTTGAGTTAAGCTGGAAGTCAGTCCTGGGGTTTAAGTTCCTTAAAAATGATATGGTCATGAGGTTACATTTGGATGGTTTGGGGAGCACATCATTATCATTACACCATACTGAAAGACGATCTAATACAAATTGCAATGTAGGTTCAGCATTACGCTTCACAATTTCTCCAAGTGTTAAATCATCAACGTATTTCCATCGATTCTCGCAATCATTCACAGCATCATTAACCAGAATCAGAAACAAAACCGGACCCAACTTGGTACCCTGTGGTACTCCACAGGATACCTCTAGTAGGGGAGAGTAGTAATTACAGACTTTGGTGCTCTGAGTGCGTGCAGTTAGAAAGCTGCAAATAATTGGGATGATCGATCTGCGTACACCTAACAGGATGAGTTTCTTGACTAAACTGTTGCGAATGTTGCCGATCTTAGTTTGGAAAAACTGCAAAAAGATTTCAGCAAGTAATTTGCTATTTTCATGTGTGGGGAGAGGTGAAGGCTGTAGGCGATTTAAGAGGCGATTGGCGACAGCAAATAACCGTTTTGAGTCACTACCACAGTCTTCAATTAGACCAGACAGATGGGATCCTTTGGCTTGTTCAACCAAAGAGTTCACAAGGTTTCTCTGTTTATAGTACAGATCCCACTCAGCCCGACACTTGCCATTGGTACGCCACTTCCTCTCAAGTGCTCTGCGCTTCCGTTTGGCAATAGTTATGTCACTGTTGTACCATGGGCTATCCTGGCAGTTTCTAGCACGTCTGGTCTTGGGAGGTGCATGACGGTCAAGAAGAGAAGAGAGAACAGTGTTATATCGAAGAACAGCATCACTGACATTGTCCGAAACAGAGGGCATGATACTGTTTACAGTGACATCAGTAGTGAACTCTAGCCTGTCGAGGCATTTAATGTTCCTTGAAGTAAATGATTATTGATCTGTCGAGGCTTGTCGAGTCGAAGAAAGCAGGACAAAGCAGAGTGGTCGGATATTCCAGGGATCATTGTGATACGTGAATGGACCAGCTGCTCATCAGCGTCTCTCACGATGAATATGACCTTTCTCATGTGCTGCATATGTAATGAGCTGCGCCAACCCATAGGTGTTGAAAATATCGTTGAATCTATGAGTGTTCGCAGAAGCTGAATTATCCATGTAGATATTAAAATCCCCTGTGATAATGATATGTGAAGGTCTGAAGATCCTGTCATCGAGCAGTCTGGAGAAGTCCTCAATGAAATGAGCAAAAGATGACTGTGTTCCAGGAGGGCGGTACACGAGGATGATCTCCAAGTGAGTTGTATTCTGGCTGATGGTTCCAGACATGACTTCCAAACTACCATAGCAGTCAGTCATATTGATGGATAAAGTCAACTCCTGCCGGTAGAGAAACGCAACTCCTCCCCATCTCCTTCCAGCTCGAAGGCGTTGTGAGAATGAATAACCACTGGGACGCAGATCAGCAATCACAGCATAGTCGTCAGAAGATAGCCATATCTCAGTAATACACCCAATGTCCAGATGATGATCTGTAACAAAGTCTTGGAAGACTGTCGACTTGTTTCTTAAAGATCGGGCATTAAGCAGAGAGAATTTCAAACCTTGGTTGCTTTGTACACGTAGACTACGTCCGCACCTTTTGCCTTTGTGTGTTTTATGTTTTCTACATATTCCTAGAGTAAGAATCCTATTCCACAAGTTATGGTTTATTACACACCACGTTTTAGTTGGGACAGAAGGCTTCAAAGCATGTAATGATTGGCTGTCATATAAAATTCTACGAACAGAATTGGCACAATTCTTAGAATCAAAACAAAGAGGACCTGGGTTAGGGTTTACATCCCCAGATATAATCAATAACATTTGGCATGTTGCCACTGCATTGGCATAGTATGGAGCAGGGCGACCCACAAGTTTTGTCTTAGTAAGATGATGGTCAGCCTGTGTTGTTGTAGCATTAACACATACATTATAGAGGTAGATATTTACACTACCTGAGTGGGCACTGGCACTCACATTGTACAGGCAAGGATCTACACAACTTGTATAGACTGAGTGGCACTTAACAATCAGTAACAACACAATGAACACAATGAACTCTCCACTGATTACCTTCATTTTCAATAGCAGACTGTCAAGCCTAGGTGAACAGAGTGAATATAAAGAAATCCTCTGTGCTTGAACAGTAAAACATGGTGTCATGGACCTAGCAAGCACAAAGTAAGAATGGATCCAAAGAAAATTAACTTCTGTGACACGAAATACGCGATTCAAAAGATTAAAAATTGTCTTGTAATAAGAGTGAAACATAATGGTAAGGATATTACTATTAGATATGCACTCACTGACCAGACACAAGAAAAAAATCAATGAAAATTGAAGAGCAGTGTGGGCGGGCAGCCACCTGGCGCGCGCAACCCTCGAAAAAAAATTATTTATTCATTCATTTCAATTCTTTATGCAGAGTAGCCTGTTCAGTTACAATGATTATAAAAGAGTACAGAATTCATATACAATAAAAATGAAACAGAAGATACAGTAAAAAGATCATCCACAGTTCTCTGCGTATTGCAAGAATGAATACATACTTCATGAACACAATGTTATATCCTCTGCGTAATAATATTATAAACTCATTCAATTTTAAGAAACAATTTGAAGAAAAAAAAAAAGAAAGAAAACAGGTGCTTAGGGACAGAGGGAGAAAGATAAAGAGAGGGAGAGAAGAGAGAGATGGGGAGCGAGAGCATAATAAAAGGAAGGAAGGGCTGACCAGAAAGGGGGGGGGGGGGGGAGAAAATTGAGAAAAGGCATTAGTGACAAGGGCAAAGAAGAATAAAGAAAGGGGAAGACAGAGAGAGAGAGAGAGAGCGCGAGAGAGACAGAGAATGAGCCAGAAAAGAAAGTGAGTAAGAAAATGAATAAATCCGTAGCAATAGATAGACCCACACAATGCGAGATAATATAAATATAGCATGACTTACATATACTAATTAGTTATGAACACACGCATAAAATAAAATAAACGTTATAGAATCTGTTACACAGGGAAGAAACATCAAACAGCATGAATTATAGAATGGGTTTCAGAATCCCTGCAATCTCATTGGTCAAGAGCTGTGCCTTGAATTTTACTGGCCTGCACGTTCGATATCAATAATTATTACGATCACTGACGATAGCCACTGTAAACATGCTATCGATATTTATTTTAGCGAATGCGAGAGTCTGAGCTGAGAGCCGCGATATACGACTTTTTAATGACGGAGAATTGCAAGATTTGAGACAAAATTCAGATGTTAATGATAGTTGACTTCGGATTCTGATGGTAAGCCCAATAAAATCCGATTATAGGTCTACCTGTTTAAAAACAAGCAAACTGAAAAGGCGATTAAATGAAAATTAGTGCAGTGTGAAACTGAAACTTCAAGGAGAGGGTTAGGCCTACTGTGTAGTACCGTACGCTGCACTGCACTGTGCAGTGCATACGGTACGGTGATTCACTACAGTCTACAGCGCAGCATACACTGGTCTGGGCTGGCCTGGATTATGGGATGACCAGACTTAAAATTTGTTGATGCAAGACTAGAAGTTCTCTTTGCATTAATTCTTTAAATTACTTGCTTTAATGTAAATAGACTAGATTATATCTAACTTGGGCTTGTTGTTGACACTGACAGATTCTAAAATAAAAAAGTTGACAGTCATGACAGTAGTTAGCTTAGCCTTAGGGTCAAGACTCTAACACTGAAATAAAATGAAATTCTGAAATTTAACCTTAAATTGGATCATGCGTCCGGTAAAATTTGGCCGGTAAATTGTTGCATGATACCAGTAATAATGCCATTTATCCTGTACGCCCATTCTATAAAACAGATGATGCACAGATTTATTTTGTGGGTCGGTAGAATTGTTTGCATTCGGTAAATTTGGCCTGGTCTAAAACCATGCTTAAATTTACCTTATGCAAACAATTCTACCGACCCACTCATATCTGTGCATCATCTGTATACTGTACTCGATACTGGAATTGGTTAGTTAATATAATTAATACATGTATTTCTATATCGCACTATATAGAACTGCCAATTTAAAGAGGAAATCAGAATCCTAAACGTTATGTGACTCGAGAAGAGATTTGAACAAGAAGAGTCTGCTTTCAAGTCTCGTACAATCAGGAAGGTTTTTCCATCTTATAGCTCGAGAATACAGAAAAGAATTCTGATAAAAATAGTGCGACATTTTGGAATTTCTCATAAACAGCGAATCGAAGGCAACTATTCTATGAGAGGGGATAGGTGCAGCAAGATTATGAGCAAGTTTGAACATTGTACAGCAAGCTGTTATCCAAAAGAGTGTGTCCAAAGTTGGCCAAGATAATTGCTTGAATACGGCATTAGATGGAGTCTCCCGTGTTAATTTTGATATTAAATATGCCGCCCTCTTATGGAGGCGGTTAAGAATATCGTAGTTTATATCACTTCTCCCTGTCCATACGTTACAACCAGGGGGTCTCAACTCCGCTTCGGAGGGCATACTGGTATGATCGAATCTCTTTGGTTACAACAATGAAGCATGTGAGACATGACATATCCCCAATGTATCTGGGATAGTTGCTGTGTGGAGAAAACTTTTCTAGATCTCCTCAAGATACCTAACTTTTGTTTGACTTCATTCGCAACTTTCCATGTATGACTTCTGCACAGGCGTAACCAAGACTTTTCAATAAGAGAGGGGGCAGACGTGGAGGACCCAACCGCGTAGCCAGGAATTCATTTAAGGGGGCGTTGTGAGTACGTGAAGCGTGCGAAACAGGGGGTGGGTGCACCGGCCAGGGAGGGTCCAAGTTTTCCACCTTCCCGCGCGAAGCGCGAAAGCTCTGACGTTTAAGCAAATTTGAGAGAAAGATAACGGCTCGTTGCAGACAATTTTTTAGGCGGAAAGTTAGTTCGACGCCCGGGTTGCTTTTCAATTATTTGGCCGCAATACTGCACTGTATGTAACAGGGGTGGGTGCAGGAAGCGAGGACCCCCCCCCCCCCCCCCCCCCCTCGCGCAAAGCACGAAGGCTCCTACGTTTTATAGCAAATATGAGAGAAAGTTAACGGCTTGTAGCACTTTTTTTAGGTTGAATGTTAGTTCGACGCCCAGACTGCTTTTCGAGTATTTGGACGCAATACTGCACTGTATGTAACAGGGCTGGGTGCAGGGAGCGGGGAATTTCCCCCTTCCCACGCGTAGCGCAAAAGCTGTGACCTTTTAGCAAATATGAGAGACATGAATATAATGGCTCGTAGCAGACATTTTTTTAGGCGGAAAGTTATGTCTCGACGCCCGGACTGCTTTTCAATTATTTGGACGCAATATTGCACTATATGTAACATGGGTGGGTGCAAGGAGAGGGGCGTTATTTCCCCCTTCCCGCGCGAAGCGCGAAAACTTTGACGTTAAACTTTTACGTTTTAGAAAATTTCGAGAGAAAAAACGGCTCGTAGCACTTTTTTTAGGCGGAAAGTTAGTTCGACGTCCGGGCTGCTTTTCAATTATTTGGACGTAATAATGAACTGTATGTAATGGGTGGGTGCAGGGAGGAGGAGTTTCCCCCTTCCCGCGCAAAGCGCGAAAGCTCTGACGTTTTAGCACATTTGAGAGAAATATAACGGCTCGTAGCAACATTTTTTTTAAGGCCGAAAGTTATAGGTCGACGCCCGGACTGATTTTAAATTATTTGGACTCCGCATTGCACTGTCTGTAACGGCTTGTAGCGCCTTTTTAGGCTTTTTTTCTCTCACTTCCCCCTCTTTTTCTCTCTCATTTTTTTAGGGGCTGAATAGGGGAGGGTGCATGGCCCCCTGTGCCCCCCTTGCTACGCCTATGGACTTCTGAAATCTATATATGAGTCAATAATAACCCCAAGACATTTATATTCATGTACATGCTATGGTTTTGTCGTTTACGATGACATGCAAATCTTTGTCCTGCATTGTGTTTATTCTTTGTCGTGAGCCAAGTAACATTACCTTAGTTTTATCAATATTGATAATTAATTCATTACGTTCGGGTGGTCATTGATGAAGTCCAAAGACATGAACGATGTTATCCCCTTTTGTTTGGAGATGAAATTTGCTTTGAATAATGTTTGAGTTAGAGCTAGAGTTTACTAAGTGGTCGTTTGTAAGATGTAAAGATGCCACGCTTATCGAATCTCCTATTAAGACCCAAGCAACTGGGCAACTCCAAGCAGGTGTACCTCAAAACGATGCTGCGGCCAGGTGTGGGTGGGCGCAAACACCGCTATTGACTTACTGAGATGTAACTGAGATGTAATTTCTAATTAAAAGAATGAGAGAGAGAGTGAGGGGGACAATTATGTGTGTCGTCATTGTTTTGTGGATGAACACACTTTCATAATTTTAACAAGAAATGAAACCAACATCTTAAACCTTTTAAAATGAAATTATTCCAAACAGCTTTTATTCACGTATATGCAGATGAGAACGCGCAACACCCCACATGAACATCATTCAAACTCAATCCATCCTCAAAACAAACGAATTCACTATTGAAAACAATGAATTTTGCAACACTTCATTTATGACCTTGCTACATATTCAGAAGGACAGCACATTTCATGATTGCATAAGCATTGCAAATGATACGCCATTGTAAAGAAGAAAAGCAGCTTTCTAACGATACATCATTGACGTATGATAATGAAGCAATAATCTATATATATTACCCATCAAACTTGAATTGTGTAACTTTCTGAGGGGTTTATATAGCCTATGTGACATAATTTTGTTCAGAGTAGGGTTTTCTTTTGTCTTTTCCCTTTGGATACTCCCAGTACATTAGGCTCATGGCAACAGACGAGGGTATAAAGAATCCCCTTTCAAAAGACAGAATACCATTGCATCAGTTTTTTCCTCAAAGATTTCATACTTTGTATAATACCTTACATCTTTTAGCCTCTTGGTAACCAATTGGTTCTCTGACCTATATTGACGCTTTGCAGATATGTACGCTAGAGATTAGGGAATCCACTTTTCAGCCTGAATGTTCACGCCGCTGGCCTTTCATCACATCCTTTGATAACCTGTCCAGTGTAGCCATCGAGACGTCTTTCCTCAACCTGCATGGTATGTGGCCGTCTCTTTTCTCACTTATCGAGCAATGCAGGAAATTAACAAGCATGAGACGAATCAGGTTAGTAGAAGGCTTGTTGTTCAGTAGAACAAAATATATATGGCTGTAATACAAAAAAATCGATATAATTTAGAGTCCTTTGGTACCACAGGATTATCATAACTGTTATCATCAAATGTAATCCCTCCCAAACTTCTTTGTATATACGATTATTAAATATTAAAAACATCTACATTCCTTAGACACTAAGAGTTAAATGACGAATGAATTATAGCTGTGCATTATGTCAAACATTCGGAATGAAATAGCTGATGACGAGCATTCATAGAAGGTGCTTGTTCTCTTGCAATGTTTCCATCATGTAGATAGAGCCAATTTCACGAAACCGTCATAAGACTAAGTTCTTGGACATACCATTTGCAGGCGTTCAGTGGGATGTCTACTAATTTATGACGGTTTTTAAAAATATACTTTTTAAACTGACATTATTTGACTTACAGCATCATCAATAACTTTACATAAACAATTTTCCAATTTTGGTGCAGCTATTAATATCGACTATGATATACTTAGATACATTTAGGAAAGGCATTATTTAGACAAGGAAACATGAACAGGGAAGTATGTTTATCTAAGGAAATATTAACCTATTTACAGAGCTACCCTACAAATATATATATATATATTTATATATATCAATTCAATTCAATTTCAAAAAAATTATTTCCAACTTTTCAATATAAGTGTACAAAGTATATATATATAGAGAGAGAGAGAGAGCACACAATATATTGTATTTTTTGTGTGACCATATGAGTATTACAAACGAACTTGAACTTGAAATTAAATTAAAGTTACAAAGAGGTGAAAATATTTAATGTGAGTGCTTGATCTGGATGTGAAGGTTTTACCAATATTTAGGCTTTCTGTTGCTTCTCTTTCTTAATCACATCATATAAGTCAAATGTAATTTTTAGCACAAAGTGCAGCCTTGAAAAAAAATATTAGGAACAAGAAAGGTTAAGGATAATATTATATCTGTGATTATAAAAAGTACCAAAATAACAAGGTACAATTGATTTAATATTTTATTTATTCAAAGTAGTGCAAAACACAACCATTTTTCTAAGTTTGTATTCTTTATAAAATACCTCTATTATATGAGCTTGGTCCGATAATTTTTCCAGGGCTTTAGAATGAGAACATTTTTATTTTATTTCAATATGCAGAATATAGGAAGTAGAATGTACATTTTATATGACACAATTGTTTTATAAAAAAAATCAAATTAATTGTTGCATATGGTGGCCGATTTATTTTAAATTTTCATTTAAAGTGACATCATTTAAAGCATTTCTACTGGTGTTTGTAATATTTTTTGCCGATAATTTTATTGTGTACATCTCTGACTCAATATCACTTAAGTGATACTGAGACCAAATCACACTGAAGTATGTATAAATTGTTTGTTTGAGTTTATTTTCTTCCGCAAAAAATAATACATACGTACTTGAAATAATATTTGGTAACATAATAAACATTTAAAGAAGTATACATTTGTCAGTTGGAGTAATTACCAAAATTACTTTTGATATATATATACAGAAGAAGGACTGCCACTGTAAGCATAGGCTTGAAAACGTGACAGCCCAACAAAAGAGCATAAATATATTTATTGTGCAAAACGGAGAAAATGAAGTATAATAACCTTTTTAAAAGGCGTCGATGATGGTAAAAATAATGATGATGATGATGATGACGATGATGAAACTGATGATTGGTGGGGATGAGGATGGTGGATGTTCAAATGATAGGTATTAGCAGAATAGTAATCACAGAAACATAGTTTATAGTATGAAAAAAAAGTGGTTATAACTGTCAAAATTTCAAATGCTATACTCTGATAGTAAAATTTTCTTTACTTCTGTTTTAAAAAAATTAAGAGTTCTACAAGATCTGATATTATCAGGGAGTGTATTCCATAAGTCAGGACCATGATGCCTTATGGATTTATGTGCAATCAGTGACTTAGGATTGACTAAATGAAAATTTAATGAATTCCGAGTAGGATACGAATGAATAGTATTATTTAGTATAAAAAAATGTTGAAACGATTGAGGCAATAAATTATTAGAATATTTAAACATAAATATCAGATTTTGCATCGTATTTACATCAAAAACTTTAAGTGTTTTTAATTCATAAAACAATGGATTTGTATGAGCTAAATACTGCGAGCCAGTACAAATGCGTAGAGCTTTCTTTTGTAATAAAAATACGGGGTTAATTTTGGTCTTTCCGCAAGTGGCCCATACCAAATTACAATAAGTAATATATGGTAGTATTAAAGAATTGTAAAGCATGAAAAGAGTATTTTTAGGAATATAATATTGTATCTTATAAAGTATACCAATGTGCCTAGAAATACAAGTAGTTATATGCCGGACATGTTCACTCCAATTTAAATTTTCATCGATGAAAACACCTAAAAATCTTGTATATTTTTTACGTTCGAGAGAAATATTATCAACTTTTATATTATAGGGAAATTCATCTATCTGATTACTAAGTTTGAAATGTATAAAATTTGTTTTATTTATGTTAAGGGACAATTTATTACATTTAAACCAGGAAGATATTTTCAGTAATTCTAAATTAAGTATTCGAACTAATGTGTCTAAGTTTTCATGAGAGTGAAAAATAATAGTATCATCGGCAAAAAGGATAAATGATAAAAGGGATGTAGAGTTGGTTATATCATTAATGTATAAAATAAATAGAAGCGGACCTAATATCGACCCTTGAGGGACACCACATGTAATTGCAAGAGAGTCAGATTGAATTCCATTATATACTACATATTGTTCTCTACTAGATAAATAATCTTTAAACCATGAAAGTGCAATACCTCTAATCCCATAGTTTTGGAGCTATGATATAGATAACTAGTATAATGATGATTGTCTTGAGTTTAATGTTGCCAAGGCAAATATTAAGCTTTATCTCTACCCTCAATGATGAATCAAATGGCAAACTAAATATTTACTGTTACTGTTATGGAAATAAAGTCAGTAGATGTAAGATACCTTGGTGTTGAAATTGATAGTAATCTGTCGTGGGATTCTCATGTTATACAATTATGTATTTCAATCACATCAACGCTCTTAGATGGCTATGATCAGACGACTAAAATTAAATAGTAACAACCATACAGCCCTGCATCAATTATGCTTGTTCCGTTTGGGGCAAACGCTCACTTTAAAAAGAGAACTCATTACAGAAAACGGGCAGACCGTTTCGTATTGAAAGACTATAATAATAATAATAATAATAATGGCCACTTATATAGCGATGGTATCCGTCACGCAGTGACGCTCATGGCGCTTAGACATTATCACCCTGGTTATAGCCGAGCCGCCAAAGTAACTAGCGTTCAACCATATCAGGTAACCATTTACACCCAGGTGGAGAGTGGCAAATGTAGATTAGAGTCTTGGCAAAGGACGTTAGTATCGTCGTGGGATTCGAACCCCGTGCCTTCTGATCTGCACAACAGCTCTATATAAATATGGGTTTTCTATGGTTTTTCAAAAAAGTAGTACTACTTTGCTAAACCAATTAAAATGGCAAACATATTTTGTCAAAATCGTAAAACGGAGGAATTATTTTCTAAGCACATCAGTGTATATACAGCCTTGCACCTTTAAAGGTAACTTGAGTTTTGGTCATGCGATTACTTGGTGTAAGCAACTGTCCCAAATCAATTGGGAAAGATTGATCATGTCTACATAAGAATTTGTCTATACTTTGAGGTTTCGGAATCACCAAATATATTGAGAAATTGGCCAAAATTCGCTGAAAAGCATAATAATGGGTATATCATGTGTATGGGACTGCACACACATGTGGCATGAATATTCGGCCCGAGCACTTTAGTTATTTCTTGTCATATATCGAATATGAGGGCATTTAAAAAGCAGTCCTTTTCTACTATGATGTTCTTCCAAACTGACATTAAAAGATTTTTTTTAAACTTACAAATCATTTTCCCCTGTCCCAGAACTCACCTTCTCTTTAAGACTATCCAACGGAATAGAAATGTACATAGGTAGACATGGATTTAATACAGACTAGAAATGCAGACTCATTTAATGCTGTTTTACCCAAACTAAATATTGAATGCTAACGACCCTGCACGTATTCAGCAATCAGGGTATGGAACTAATTTTACACAAAAAATCAGAACAAACACCATCTTTCACATCCTTCAAGCGCTCATGATAAGAACGTGTATTTTAAGTGAAATTTAGAATAATGTTCAGATTCGTTGTGATGTTAATATCTTGATTATTGTATTCATTGTATTCTATTGCACCTTTCTTTATCCATGCTATTTCTCCTTCATTTTATTTTATCCCCTTTTCCCCCTTCTACTTAACAAAATATTTCGTTCATTTAATGTCTTTTCTTTCTCTTTTCCTTATTTGCCCCCCCCCCCCCCTCGCTCTCTCGCCCAAGTTTCCCCCTTATTCTCATCCTCCTTCTCTTTACTTTTCTGTATCATAATTTGTTCTCATGCCAATACTCTAGTATAAATTTAGATCCACTGTTATATTGTGCATTTATGCCCTTTTTTATATTTTCTATGATCGTATTAAAAATGTTTTAAAGTTGTACTGTGTCCCTTAATAAGGACCGTAGTATAAAACGGCCTTTGATGATCATGTTTTATCCTCAATATATGTTTCAAAAATAAATAAATTAATGAATAAATAAAAAATTATTATGAGCTACCCGAAATGCTTATTTCTTACCGCGCTCCAGGTAATAATTACTAGATAACATGAATCATCAGTTGTTATAAGTGAACAACTATGTGATATGGTGAAAGGTAAAATTTTACAAAAATCACCAAGGAAATATCTCATTTTAAATCGGCGTAAAACTCTTTAATGCAAGTTAAATAAAGTACGATTTGCTGGAGTAGGATATGTTGGCTCTATTCTACCAATACTAATTAATTTTTAAATCATGTTTCTAGCATCTGGCAATGCGGAACCGTTGGACTAGACAGGCTGGAGTCATACTTGGACAGCCACACTCTAACCAAATTCGGAATAGGAGTTGATGTTCGAAACGTAAGATTTCTTCCACCATTTCTACTTTTTTTTTACAATTCTACTCTACATGCTCCATGAAAAAGGTGCATTATGATGTACAACTGAATCACTGCTTACGGGGAATAAGAATTACGACCAAAGGCGGAACTGTCAGTCTATAGACTTATATCAGCGTTTTTCCGATACAATTTCTATTCTGGCAAGCATGTTGAATCTACATACTTGATATGAACACGATGAGCAACATCCAGTGGCGTATCTACGGGGGCAGGGGGGCTGGGGGGGGGGGGGGGTGGAGTGGGGCAAACTGCGTAAGAAATTATGTTTTATAGGGTATGAAATGCGAACATTTCAAAAGCTCGGTCGCTTTGCTCCCTCGCATATAATAATGTTCAAGATCTAGCTATTTCCCTGATAGCAGAAAGTGGTAAAAATTACGTGATATTTACGTCGTGGTTTTCGTCTTTTTTACGTCCTGTAATTACGTCAATAAGACGACAACTTGCACCAACGCAAGACGTCAAGAGGACGTCTTATTTTGACGTCATCTGTACACTGTAAAAACCGAAGTGCTGTATATAGCACTTTTTGAGGGCATGCATAGGGACTGCACTCAGAGTGCTATTGAATGCACACAGCGTGCTATTTCACCACTTTCACGGGAGCTGGACCGGCTCCTTAAACTGCTAAACATTCATTAAAAAAAATGATTTGGGTGAGCTTCGAACCAGGGTCCGCTGATCGAGAATTGCTTGCATTACCGTACGATCACATTGTACGATTTAGAGCAGATCATATTGTCACATAGTGAATTTACAACACTACATAGTTCATGTTATCTACTTGACTCCCATGACTAAACTGAATTGCAAGAAACATTTGTTAGTCCATCGGTAACGTCAGCGCCTCTCAATCAGCGGAACCTGGTTCGAGTCTCGCCACCGTCACATTTTTAAAATTTTTTTTGCTGGTAACTTAGCATACTACAAGTGCTATAAACAGCATTTCAGGTGCAGTCACTATACATGCCCCTAAAAGTAGCACTTTAGTTTTTACAGTGTTCAAGACGTAGAGATGACGTCAAAATAAGACGTCCTCTTGACGTCTTGCGTTGGTGCAAGTTATCGTCTTATTGACGTAATTACATGGAGTAAATAAGACGAAAACCGCGACGTAAATATCACGTCATTTTTAACACTTTCTGCTATCAGGGAAGAGGAATGAAGACGTAGAGATGACGTCAAAATACGACGTCCTCTTGACGTCTTGCGTTGGTGCAAGTTGTCGTCTTATTGACGTAATTACATGACGTAAAAAAGACGAAAACCGCGACGTAAATATCACGTCATTTTTCAACACTTACTGCTATCAGGGTTCGTGCCCCCATGGCATTTTTAAAGTGTTAACCATTAATTGCCTCTTGTTGCTTTACCCCCCCCCCCCCCCCGCATAAGGCAGGAGCTTTTTACATTTTGCGCCCCCAGATGGGATATAATTATGTGCCCAAAAAGCACTTTCAAATTATAGAACATTCGATAGAAATCATAAATTTGCCTTGCAATTGCCTTACTAAATTCCTCACATATAATGATTTCTTCTGCGTTTTCATTCATGTTGCGCCCCTCAAATAGGAATGTTCAAAATATCATAAAAAATCTATTGCTACGTCGCTGTATTATACTGGATTTTCTTTTTGTAAGGGTAAAATACACAGGAAATTTCGATTTGAGCGTTGAAAAGGGGAAAAAAAATATGCCGCTCGGTCACGGGCTCCCTCACTTATTCAATCACTCATCAAATTTGGGCTAACAACCCCGGGTTATGTGCATCAAAACTCATTTACCCGTAGTGCCATCATTTCTAAAATTAAAAACGCTCATTAAAATATATTTTGGGCATGGGGATGGGGGCGCAGATTTGATAGTTTGCCCCGGGCGCCAAAATACCTAGATACGCCACTGGCAACATTAGGATTGATATATCTAATAATCTTCATATAAGCGCGTAGATCTATATGTATATTTAGTGCGAGGATTCATGAGACAGCTAGGAGACAAGCTGCTGAACTTCTACTTTATTGGATCAAGCTTTAGGCCTTCCTGGCCTTCTTCAGTTTCTGAAGATAATAATACAAACATATAGCATATACTTCAATATACACACATGTAATTGTATGTTTTTCATATTCCATTTGATAACAAAATATACATTTGCATATTGATATCAGCATATACCTTCATAGCTACAGTTTATTAAAAGTGACTTAATGAATGAATGATAAGAACACAGCTCGGAAAAATGGACAGAAATTTAATGTAAAAGACCGCTTACCTAAAGTGAAATTTCGTTGAGGGTGACTAATGTACATTATGTGTTTGATATCTTGGTGTGTGTAAAATTTGTGCGGTCAAGTGTGAATGAATTACTGACCTTTGACATTGTCTAAGGTGAAACTGGCATAGCAGATAAGTGTGGGAGGAAGAAAGAGAGAGAGAAAGAGATGCAGGATGAGATAAGGAGAGCAGCAGGATTCAGTTTGAGTGAGACGTAGATAAGAGAAAATATAGTTGATCACAAACGAACTATATATATATTGAATCTGGTGTCGCCGAAACCACTGACCCGTCTCCGTGGTCTAGTGGTTAAGGCATTGGCGTTCTAAGCCAAAGACCCGGGTTCGATTCCCGGCGGAGACATTTTTTCAGCCTTTGCAAAAAATGTCAAAAAGGGAGGACAGCTCTGGGGAACTTTGATTTAAGTTACGCAACCATTATTCTCTCATTTCCTTTCGCATTTTTTTATATATTTCCACGAGAGTTGCCAAAGCTGATGTATATGTTATTTCCTCACAATATATATATATATTTATTTATAATTGCGAGTAATAAAATGAGAGTATAAGGATTACATAGCTTAAATCAGGTTCCACAGAGTTGTCCTCCCTTTTTTAAATTGTTGAAAAGGTTGAAAAAAATATCTCCGCCGGACTTAGAACGCCAATGCCTCAACCACGGAGACGGGCCAGTGGTTTCGGCGACACCAGATTCAGTTGACCGCAAGACTGACAAATCTTCAACCTCATTAATTAATTCCATTTGTCGGGGGAAGTGTAGTGGTTAAGGTATTGGCGTTCTAAGCCAAACGACCCGGGTTCGATTTTCGGCGGAGCCATTTTTTCAACCTTTGCAAAAATTTCAAAAAAGGAAGGACAGCTCTAGGAACTTTGACTTAAGCTAGGTATTCATTATTTCATTTTCATTTCTCACAATTATATTATTTCCATGCACGAGAGTTGCCAAAGCGGTTGCATAATGTATTTCCTTACAATTATTATGGAAAACGGCGTTGAAGAGAGACATGCTGAAGCTTTTCGTCTTGCACTCATCAGAGTATACCGCAAGAATGAACAGAAAGCCGAAATCGAACAATATAACCGGAAGCTAAAGGAACAAAGCGCGAGAAATATTAACCAGATTTTGACTGGCTGAACATAACGGGAAATTAGGCTTATTGTCAGCCGGTTTTGTAATAACGGGAGCTAAAATAATTCGAGCGTCCTCACGAACTCTTTCTGTCGGCATTGAATAGGGTCGGTGAGCTGAATGTATGTGGCTTCGATCATGCTCAGATGTGTAAAGTTTCTCGCTCGGCTAAGAATTTTAAACCAAGATGAACAGTATTATTCAGCGCACTCTTGATTTGTTTGTTTACGCGAACGCAGGGGTTGTGACCGCGCGCTAGCCTGGCGATTCCGAATAGAAGAAAGTAGTGCTGCTTTACGCGATCTGCTAGTCTTTGAGTCGTACGCCCTATGTACCGAGCTTCACATCGGCACTTGAATTCGTAATGCAGGCGTCACACTGTCCGGAAGTCGAGCAAGATGGACACACGATAAAGGAAATGTTCAAATTCGGCTCTGATCGTATAAACATCGGGTCATTCGTGAGGGCATCTTAAGCCATCGTGTGTCCGCCGGTGGAGTTTCTCAGGCTGCGGCAACAACTTCGTGAGCGGTGGCAAAATCTTTGGCATGCCAAAAATATTGCCCGAAAACCATGCGAAGGTTCATTTTGGTGTTGAACTCGGGTGTCCATTTTGCCCTTCGGAAAGCCATCGTGAGGGCATCTTGTCAAATCGTGTCATCTTCGTCTTTCCTTCGTGTGATCATCGGTGCAATCGGGCATTTTTGCCTCTTCTTGTTTCCTTCATATGTGACCCGCCGCCTCAAAACCTACAATAAGTCGCACGGACCACAACTTAGCAAACAGCCCAAAATAGTAAATTTGCTTGGATCAGTCGATTTTCTGTTTTTGATAGAAATGGGTAGTTTCATTATCATTCTATCATGTCTCAAGTTTGTGAGTCGTAATTCGACTTAGAAATATAATTTTGGGGCATTTTAAAATGACTCCCTTTTTTCACACGTCGAACTAATGAATGTTTGGAGAGCTTTTGTAATACTTTCATTCAATGCCAAATAACTACTTACCTCTAAATGTATTAAATTGATTTTTGGAGTGACTAATGAATAGGTCCTCCTGGAGCAGCCTGCCAAAATTCAGCCTAATCTGATAATCCCTTCATACCGGTTGCTATGGCCATTTGAATACCCAGTTTTACTTGTAAGCACACAGAGCAAAGGTTTAGCACTCTTTTGTTCCAAACTTAAATGGCCATTTTCTCTGAATAGGAGTTATTGATTGCTGGTTACATACTGATTCTAAATGTGATATTTAAAGGCGTTATCATTGAGTAAACTAGACAAGTGATATACCATTGGAAAGCTGAGAATCTCTACTTTCAGAAA
Organism: Heliocidaris erythrogramma; assembly: GCA_025617745.1. Lineage (NCBI taxonomy): Eukaryota > Metazoa > Echinodermata > Echinoidea > Camarodonta > Echinometridae > Heliocidaris > Heliocidaris erythrogramma. The sequence continues at coordinate 14,513,744 of CM046866.1, read as the reverse complement.
ATGTATAAAACAAAAAATATAATTTTGGCGACTTATTGTAGGTTTTGAGGCGTCGGGTCACATATTGTCTTTGTGAGGCTACCTACGGCCTTCCCGGCCTTCGGGTTCTGAAAATGACGATACAAACATATTATAGCCTATACTTCAATGTACACACATATAATTGTGTGTTTTTATAAAAATTACATTTGATAACAAAAAATATATTTGCATATTGATATCAGCATATACTTTCATGGCTACAGTTAATTACAAGTAACTTAATGAATGAATGATAACAACATAGGTCAGAAATATTGTACAGAGATTTAATGTAAAATACCGCTTTAATACCGAAGTGAAGTTTCGTTGACGGTGACTAATGTATATGTATGGTGTTCAAAATGTGAATAAAGTACTGACATTTGACATTGTCTAAGGGGAAACTGGGATAGTGGGTGAGTGTGGCGGGAGGAAAGATAGAGAGATGAAAAAAAAGAGGGGAGCGGGATTAAGTTAGAATGAGACGTAAATAAACAACTATATAGTTGATCACAAACTAATGTAATTAGTTGCAAACATACTGCTTGCGACTGGGATTTCAAGCCAATGGTAAGTAAGCATTGAGTGGTTTGAACAGGGTTAAATCTTCCTGGTTGAACATGGTGAGGGTGTTAAAGATTTATCGTAATCCATATTTCGATATCCGTAAGAATTAGATAGTTTACCCAACGTGTATATTACAAACCTTTTATGACTGAGATTTCAATCACGTCACGAACGGTAACAATAAATAATACAGCGTACAGATACGTTTTGTCTTTGATCACACTAACACTATCCCAGTTAGATCATTATGTTAAAATCATTTAATTCCAACTCTTAGATATGAAAATCGTACCTAAGTTAATGGTTTGTAAACAAATTTTTAGGCATTTTTACTCCCAGTGTTAACTTTTCATGTACATTGGCCAATAACTGGTGACACTGGCTATTTATTGGTCAACATTAATACCATTTGGGTGTAGGGTTTTAATTCCCCACCATCCCATCTCGAAGAAGTTCAAAAGGCACTAAAAGAACAGGATGTAGACGTGGAAACACAAAGAGGTCTGATACCTGAGAAGGCAGCCGGTCCTATTCTCTAGTTTCTTCCCAAAATCCACAAACCCAACAATCCAAATTACGCCCCCTAACGGAAGAACTGCCCTCTCACGTCAAAGACAGTAGATACCACACACATTTGAACCATATTCAAAGAATAAACGCAGACCACCACCCACTCTCCCCCAGAACCTTAAGTAACAGCAGATGTAACATCGCTGTACACTAACATACCACACAGAGAAGGCATTAAAGCCTGTCAAGAGGCTCTGAACTCCAGAAAAGAAAAAAATCCACTGACAGACCAGCTAATAAGATTGTTAGAATTAATCCTGAAACTGAACAATTTCCACTTTAATGGAAAAAAAATCATCCAGATAGAAGGGACCGCGATGGGCACTCCTGTTGCCCCAACCTATGCAAAGATCTTTATGGGCTGTCTAGAAGAAAAACAATCAACAACATCACCCAGCCAACCACCATCGCTAAATCATGGAAACGATTATAGATGATATATTTTTCATATGGGACTTCTCACCTAGAAGATTCCTCAAACTCCAAGAAAAAATAAACAAACTACACCAGACCATAAAGTTCACATTCGAATCATCCAGGGACAAAATACGTTTCCTAGATATTTCACTCCAAAAATTGCAATAACAAATAGCGACAGAACTTTAAACCTACATACTCACACACATATCTCCTTCCAACCTCATGCCTTCCAGCTCACATCATAAAGAGTATACCAACAGTCAGGCGTTGAGAACCTGCTTACATCCTGACAAAGAAGAACACCACCTTAAACAACTGCAACTTGAAGAACGTAACTACAGCACAGAAATGGTCGAACAACAAATATAAAAAAGCGAAAGGAAAGCCGAGAAAAGAACTGTTAAAATACCAAACACGCACTGAAAAAACCAAGAACACCGTCTTCTTTCCCGTGCCTTTCACCCCCGAACCGCCAAAATCCAACAAATAATTAAAAAAAAAACACCATCCTCTGCGACAACAGTCAAACAAAGCGAAAACTGCTTTCCCAACACCCCCAGTAACTTCATTGCGCCCAGGTCGCACCCTCCGAGATCTATTCGTTAAAGCGGGACACCCCTTCCATCTCCACACCACGCCCGAAAACGATCCAGACTCCCCCCCCCCCCCCCCCCCATGGATTCTTTCAATGCAAATTAAAAAATGCGTCATTCATAAAAACATCATGCACAGACGCCTCAAAGTTCAAGAGCACAGCAACCAACCAAGAATTCTCAACCACCTCACAAGTAAATTGTAAATCCAGTTCGGTACTATACTTAAACACCTGCTCCCACTGCACTCAGCGATATGTCGCGAAACAGAAACAACACTATACACACGCTTCAACAACACATGATCCGAAATAAAAACAAATCCACTGAACACAACACAAAATTACCATACACCACATACTTCAAACTCCCATCTCACACACTATACGTTCAAATAACTGGCATTGATATCATCCGTAACAAATGACACAATTATTGGACAATGTACATGAATTTTTTTCCTTGTAATTATACCCTCGCCTTGACAGTTTGGGTTTTATCTTTGATCCCAGTAACACTGTCCCTGTTAGCTCATTTTATGTTAAAATCATTTAATTCTAACTCTTAGATATGAAAATCGTACATTAGTTATTGGTTTGTAAACAAATTTTAGGCATTTTACTCGAAGTTAGAAAAATTGGAACCACTGAGAGTAAAATGTCTAAAAATTTGTTTACAAATTAAAATTCCTCCCATCAAGCTTCTTCATTTACTAACCATTGTCTACGGCGGAACGTTGAATATTAATGAGTCAGAAAGAAGAGGATCTTGGGTATTTGATTCCGGTTCATCGTGACTTGGCCGTGAACCAGAATAGCCTGGTGGTTAAGTCGCTGCCCGGCAAGCAGTAGATGACATGTTCGAATCCCGCTGGTTCCAATTTTTCTGACTTGTGTTTTCATTACAGATCAAGCATACGATCTTTAACACTGGGAGTAAAATGCCTAAAAATTTGTTTACAAATTAAAATTCCTCCCATCAAGCTTCTTCATTTACTAGTTATTGGTTGTTGGTTATTGATCAACTATATAATTGTTTATTTACGTCTCATTCTTTAATCCCGCTGCTCTCTTTTTCCCATCTTGCCCCCCCCCCCCCTCTCTATCTCTTTCTCTCCTGCCGCAACACTCACCCACCGCACAAATTTTAAACACGACACAAGGAGTTTTCGGATATGTCAACTAGAACGCCGTCTTAGATCGTCCTAGCGACATTAGGGACTTTTAGAAGCAGTGGACTATTACTTCGTCCCAGTCGACTAATTCGCGCATGTCAACGTCGTCGACTGCCCATGTTGACTACAGTTCTGATCATTTTAGATTTCACTCGACGTGTACGTACCGTCGACGTCGACCGGAAGTACACACTCAACGGATGAGCATAATACACTATGAACACGATGACAAAGAGAGCGGACAATTTATGCAGCTCCTCATTGTACCCTCCACAATAGCTCTATAGTAGACAAAAGGACATCCCTTCACTGCTATTATGTGACACCTGTTCTACATATTTTTACAGGATAGCAATGAATGGATGTTCTTTTGTTAACCAGTGCAATTGTGAAGGGTACAATGAGGAGCTGAGTAAATTGTCTGCTTCTTTGTTCGTCATGTTCATAGTGATAGTTGAGCTGTTCTGAGGACGTCATATACGTGAACCTCGTCGAAGATTTCGGAGCACCGCAAAAACGAAGTGAACACGTTCTCGATTTTGCAAGTCAGGGAGAGAGCGAGTGGCGCATGCGCAGTGGCGTGGAATAATGTCCTTGTGTACCAGTCGACTAAGTGGACGTGCAATTCTAAAAGTCCCTAATGGACTGCTTTGTATTGACTGCATACAAAGTGGGTGAAGCATGAAGCTAACAATGGGTGAAGGGAGGTTCACGTTTATTAGAGAAGACGGCAAAACCATGTTTGTTGCGTTCTCGATCTGACTAGTGAACGAGGGAGAAGCCAGTGGACGGGTGAGCCGTTCTTGCACAAAGCGAGGTATGCAGCTGACACAAAGCAGTCCATTGTAGCTGGGAAAATCTAAGACGGCGTTGAAGTCCACACATTCGAAAGCTCACTATTAGTCACCGTCAACGAAACTTCACTTCGGTATAAGCCACTTCGGAGATGCAATCTGAGCTTGAGCAGATAAAGGTCATCTGTACCAAATTGTAAAACCCACTGACACTAATATTCGATATGTGCTCATGAATGTCATGTAATCATTATTCAATTATGCACTAATTGTGCATTCCATGATATCCAGGTGGAAGTATTCTTTTTAAAGGGGGAAACAAAAGCTATTCATGAGGCACCTCTATCACTCCCAGAGTTATTTTTCTGAAGTGCACATAAAGGGACCCTCCATGTCTAAAATATCTGTGGATATTTGGGGTCATTTGTACCATGCACTAACCCCGAACTGGCTTATTAAAGCGGTATTTTACATTAAATTTCTGTACAATATTTCCGAGTTATGTTTTTATCATTCATTCATTAAGGTACTTGTACACTGTAAAAAAATTATGCCCATTAGTAACTTTTACTTATTTTTCCCATGTAGAATTTACTTAAAAACGTAACTTTTGCCACTAACGCACTCGATTTAAGTCATAATGACTCAAATTTTCAATTTAGTAGAATATACGTAAAAATTTTAATACAGAAGAACATTTAAGTAATTTCAACTTGTAGTAATTTAGTATTGTTAACTCAAAGTACAAATACGTAAAATAATCAAGGCAATCCGTTGACGAACTTTGTTGGAGTAATTTCAACGATTTTTTTTACAGTGTAATAAACTGTAGCCATGAACTTTAATATGATATACAACTTGTCTTCTATAGACTAAGCAAACCCTTATAAAGTACAATGAGAATGAAAGAGTGTCAGACATGGTAATGACCAAAACAATAGAGAAAACGAGCTCTAAAGAAGCGTGACCATTTAAGAGCGCCTAATCTGTGTCCTATTGTTTGTCGCACAAAAGGTTGTGCCACAACTCCAAATCTTACACTGTGAAGTACTCATTGGATTGGGTTGAAACTTTCCATACTTTCAGAATATCTTTCCTTCTGTAGATTTTGAATATCAGGCAATGCAAACTTTTTGAGTTATACCAGAAAAAAGCGATGTGAAGTACGATCCCAATAAGCTGAGTCACAAAGTTTGAATGTCCATGAAAAAAAATGGTCATTTTGAAGGAGAGTAAAAACATATTTTAATATGGTATTTTACTCCGAAATTGTGTCAGATGCTACATTAATATCTATACTTTCAGAAAATACCAAAAACTTAAAGGAGAATTAACCCCTGATTACAAAATTACTTATATTGGAAGGTGTAATATATTCCTACTTATTGGCCTAAATCATTTTCTAATAAGATATCAGAAAAGGGTATAAATAAAGATATTCCAACACCCGGTATCGTCTCCTCATTTACATGGGGGCTGCCATTTTCTTGCTGATTTGGAGTTGTACATGAACCGCTGAGAAATGTTCCAGTCAGGAAGATATTTTAAATCCAAATCCTAAATTGATTTTCTTCATTACCTAAAATCCCATATGTGACGAAAAATATAAAGTGGGTGTTTACATGTATTATAAAAATTAAATCTTTATAATGATACTTTTAAATTGTCTGGTTTTGCTTAACAGAGCAGAACATAATATATGCAGCATGCATTCTGACTTTTCAAGTCCATTATCCGAAAGCAGGTGAATGCATAGTTTGCCGCTATAGATGCTCAGGGAAGAAGCATCCATAAAATTTGAATTAATTTGCTCCGTCCCATACGTCCAGTATCGAGAAAATAGATTTCTATTAAGCGAATATCGATTTTCAATAGAAATATATAAGGAAATCTTCAGTTTAAAAATAAATTGACATATCTATTCTATATTTTTAATCTCAAATGGGTTTTTAATTTTGAAAAAGGCAATTGAGCATTTGGATTAAGAAAATCTTCTTGTACACATAAACAAAATGGCAGCCCCCATGTGCTGCTAGCAGACGATACATATAAGCCACTTCGGAGATGCAATCTGAGCATGAGCAGATAAAGGTCATCTGTACCAAATTCTAAAACCCACTGACACTAATATTCGATATGTGCTCATGAATGTCATGTAATCATTATTCAATTATGCACTAATGGTGCATTCCATGATATCCAGGTGGAAGTATTCTTTTTAAAGGGGGAAACAAAAGCTATTCATGAGGCACCTCTATCACTCCCAGAGTTATTTTTCTGAAGTGCACATAAAGGAACCCTCCATGTCTAAAATATCTGTGGATATTTGGGGTCATTTGTACCATGCGCTAACCCCGAACTGGCTTATTGCTAGCAGATGGTAAGTTTTGCTCAGAAAATCTTGATTCGTATCGATCTCGTATATTTTGACGCGAAGCCATATAGTCTAACAAGTAGGAATAAATAACACCTTTGAACACTATCATCTTTATTTTTGAGCGTAATTCTCCTTTAAAATATATATTTCCACCCTCAAAAACCTTTTTCAGCTGTTTACTCTAGAATTCCCATTCCCAAAACTTATTGGTCGTTTTGTGGTGGAGAGTCACATAATTATGCAAATGTATATTTTGTCTATATCATAAAGAAAGTAAATGTGAGAAAGTTACAATGCCCCGACCGGGATTCGAACCCGAGGCCCTGGATTACATGACCAGTGGCTCTACCAACTGAGCTGTCCGGGCTGCGTAGGGGTTACACATCCATACCAATTCCATGCGTACGCTATATCATGGCTTACCAATGAGACAGGTCTTCCCTCTAAAGTCGGGCAAATCTCCATGCCAACGAATTTCTATAGAGGACAATTTGAATTCGTAATTAAATATCATAATTGATAGGATTGAAGTAAATTGAATATACACAAATAAATTGAATGTATCATAAAGAAAGTAAATGTCAGAAAATTACAATGCCCCGACCGGGATTCGAACCCGAGACCCTGGATTACATGGCCAGTGGCTCTACCAACTGAGCTATCCGGGCTCCCGTCGAAGCAAAGTAACAATCTCACATATAGCCCCTCTCTTTCCATCGAGCTTAGGGGGTACATCCATACCAATTCCATACCAATTCCATGCGTACGCTATATAATGGCCTACCAATGAGACAGGTCTTCCCGAATCCCGGTCGGGGCATTGTAATTTTCTCACATTTACTTTCTTGATGATGTATTCAATTTACTTCAAATCTATCAATTATGGTATATTTTGTTATTAAATGTAGTATAAAAATACACAATTATATGTGTGTATATACTGAAGTATATGCTATGTGTTTGTATTATCATCTTCAGAACCTGAGGAAGGCCGAAAGCTTGATCCAATATAAGTTGAAGTTCAGCTACGTCCTTGCCTCAAGTTCCCCACAAGTGCATGTATGTGAATGTGGGCGTGTTTAGCCGTATGTCCGAGAACTTTTTCGGACAGAGATAAAAAAATGAGAACAATGTTCCTCGGAAGCCGGACAATAGTCCACGAACGTCGAACAATGAATTTGTGCCTTATTCCGTCGACTGTCCGAGGACGGAGGAACAATAGAGGAACAATACTTGTCCTCGGAAATAAAGCAATACAAGACTCTGTGTGTGTGTGTGTGTGTGTGTGTGTGTGTGCTCTACATTTGCATATACATATATAAAATTATACATGTAATAATGAAACTTAGAGTAAACAGTAGAAACCTATCATTGATATTGATGGAAATGGCTCGCATTCAAATTATGGGTATTTCCATTAACATTCAGGATAACGAAAAATGATTATTTAACATCCCCATAATAGGTAGGTTGTAACTTGATAGATAAAACAATTCATTCAACAAAGTGCTTTAATGTGTTTTTATATGAGATGTACTGAAAGGTATCTGACTACTGATTGCCAAATGCTTGATTGTAAGTAACGCTATACCCTTCGAAAAGTATACATGGTATACGTGCATCGGTTGTATGCACCAGGGATGGTATTCTGAGAATAATTTTATCTTGATATTAGTGAAAAGAGTTTATTTGTCATAACAAATTTTAAATTGTAAGAATTAATTGGTGTTTGCGCATATGAATTCCCCGGATGCGTAGATTTTGTTATGACAATTAAAATTTTTTCACTAAAATCACTAAAAAGATAAATAAAGCTCAGAATACTACCCCAGGACACTATGTTCTTCTTAAAGTAACCACGGTCACGGGGCTCTATCTAGTAGAAAAATGCTATACATACTCATCAGCTAATAATCCTTTATGTAAAGTTTTGTCTCATTTTGTTTTATGACATGTTTTCATCATTTTCCATGCTACTAAATTCTTAAAATGCTTTTTGTCCACCAGGTGACACCCCATTACACATTCCATCGAACTCTTCCATATGCTTAGGTGAAGATGTGACATTTTAAACCTCGGATCGCGGAGTCTCCGAACATCCGGTGCAGGTACAACAAGCTTAACCACACCAAATGTTGAATGGAACGATAATAGTTTCATTGAAGAATTCGTATTGAATATCGTCTTTGGTTAGCTCAAATCTGGACTTTGCAATATCATCTTCCTGGAAATATCAGCGTAGTTGTTTGATCACAAATTTTGCTAAAGTGTCGATCATTATTTTAATAGCCAACAGTACTGATCTAATACTTTTAAGCAATATCAATATTGGCTAGAGCGGTTGAAAAAGTTCAGGAGGCTAGAACCTAAAGCTTGCAGTTGCAGACTCCGCTGCACACTGTTGTCTTAATCTTTTCTGTCTTGTCCACTATCCGTGTGTTTCCATTCTATTCTGTTTCTATTCTGGTTCACGACCAAGTCACGATGAACTGGAATCAAATACCAAAGATCCCCTTCTTTCTGACCCATTTAACACTGGGAGTAATGCCTAAAAATTTGTTTACAAATTAATACATTTTCTTGTTTAAGGTAATTGATTTTGCCCCCTCTATATAGGCCCCTCGCAAGACAAAAAAAAGAGAAAGAGAGAGAGAGAGAGAGAGAGAGAAAGTACATTACATGGAAATATGATTGTCATATAAACTATGACCATGTATAATAAGCATTTTTCGCTAAGTCTAGGATGAAAATTTTCAGCAATAAAGCATAAAAATTTACTTGCTCATTCGCAGATTCTTTTTATATCCTGTCTACCACAAAGCTCCTAAAGAGGTGGGAAGGGGAGCTCCCCCTCTAAAGACCAAACAGCATTACTAGTATAATTATGACATCAGTCATTTTGCAGTATAACAATGGAAACTATTTTAGCGCTCTAAGATACACAATTCCAACGTTCATAAGATCCAAAATTTCTCACTTGGTCGCTACGCTCCCTCGCATACTAATAGATGCAGTTTTTCTTAGGCCTTTATAGGAAAACTGTAGTGACCCAGAACCAGTATATATCTAGACATGGAAGTCTTGGGCAGGGGTTCTCCTCTCTAAAGTTGGAGAAGGCAAACTCGATTTGCTCCTGCATGCCCCATCAAAAAAAAAAAAAATTATTTCGTTTCATAAATTCTGAAGTTAATAGATGCAGTGTGGTACAAAATCTCTCTGTATATATATATATATCTGTAAATGTGCATGTTCGATGGGAGAAGGGGGGGGGGGGGGGGGGGGTTAAAAACGTAGTAAGCATGGCACATTTCGAATGCCTTGTCGAAAATCCCTTTGAGGTGGACCCATCTCCCCCCCCCCCCCCCCCTCTTGTGTTTATCCGCCAAATAAAGGGTTTCGGTGCGCCTGTATTGATAAGTTATCAGTAAATAGAATGGCAGTTAAACGATCAACACTGATAAAAACAACTACTAAAACAATTCAGTAATTTCTTTTTTACTCTTCGTTCTCAATTTTGTAACTACCAGTATATGTCTCTCTGACTTCCCACGTCTCTTCTCTGAAATGCTTAGAAAAAAACGTATTTTCGGCAAAGTTGGTCTTCGATCTAATGTGATAACTGTGGAAAATAATAACGCGAGCAGACTACCATGTTTCGTAGTTATCGTAGAGGGCGTTTTAAATATGAAATAAAGAAAAAACCCTACATTATTTGCATTCATTATGTATTTTTCTGCATAATTTCTTCTCGGAAATCATCTGCAATAATATACCTACATATAGTTTAGGAATTTACACCCCTAATGCAGTAAAGAATAATGTTTAGACATAATCGGTACAAATCATAAAAAGGCCCCAAATTCACTTAGCCTACAACATGCCTGAAAAGTCACTTTAGACCCATTGCAAAATTGGAAAGAACATTCATGGTTTTTATTCGTAACATTACCTTTTCCAAAAATCATCACAAAATTGCATTCTAACCCACCTGTTTTTGAACAATTTTAACGGACTATAATCTACATTGAAAGGGAGGTACTAAGAAAATTCAGCGATTTACACGACCTAACAGACGTACTACCATGACTACTATAATCACAAAAATACATTATTTTTTTTAGCCAGAGGGTATATAAAATGGATATCTTTTCTTTTTATATTTCTTTCTTCGTTCGTTCGTTCTTCCTTTCTTTCTTTTTCTTTCTCTCTTTCTTTCCCCCTTCTTTTCTTTTTGTTTTCCCTTTCCTTTTTTATTCATCGTAGAACCTTTTTATTTTTTATTTTTTTTTGGGGGGGGGGGGGGCTGCAGCCCCCAAGCCTTTCCACCAGTATATGTATATTGGTACTATAATCTGAGATTAATAGGTAGTTTCATCTTTATCGCTCAGCGGAAATACACAGGAATTGAATTTTAATCTGAACGTGTTTGTAAAGATAACCACTCTCCACTTTTGAATTATTCAGCTTTATTATAATGGTTTACTTTATATTCTCTTGTCCCTTTGGGGTCTAATTCTGTAGAGCTCTAGATACTTTGACCACTGACGAGATTGTGGTAAAAATGAGAAAAAATGTCATGAATGGATAAAAGCTAATTCCAATATTGTAAATACGAGATTCCGTCCTTGATTTTCCTGATTTTTCTTAGATAAGTTGACTTTTGAAACATCATATATCAGCAGTAGATTTTTAAATTAAATACGGCGAAATGCATTTCTTATGCATTTTACCCGGAAAATTTAACATTGTAATTGTCCACTGTAAATGACGGGTAGAGATTTCAATTGTAATATTAATAAAAAGTTTTCTGCTCGCTTACTTCTCAAATGTGGAGGATAAAAAGAGATATAGTAAAGGAGTTTAGCAAGGTAACCGAAGGTGAGATTCCTTTCAAATTTGTAACCTTTTGGTATGCTACTTTTTTTTTTTTTGAGCGCCCTGCGTGGCTGCCTTCCACTCTGTGCTCTTAAATTTTGTCATATTTTAGTGTTGTTTTAGGATATCATTCTTGTATTCTGTGTCACCTGTATTGAATGTGTTTTGTGAATCTCCTGGACCAATTTGGTGTTAAGTAATTCAGAAATTTGGATGTATATCAGTAATTTGAATTTGAGGTTTGTACTTTCTCATTGCTACTTGATTATACAGTATCCATACTGCAGCCTTCTTGTATCAGGTATGTGTATGTGCACTCCACTGTGCCCCTGTAGTGCAATTTGAATAGGCCTCTCTCACATTGTTGTACTTGAAAAAGCTACTAAGTATCTAAGAGCTCTGTTTCTACTTAATACTAAGTGATAAAGGATCAGTATAATGGAAGGAATGAGGTGTCTGTTTATTGTGAGTCTAATGCTCACTCTTCTTTCATTTACAAATTACCTCTGTACAGCTACATGTACTTGTAGTGCATTTCCATGTATGAAAAACTGTAAGAACACGTCATCTGTTAGAGTAAAAGGCTACTCAAATGCATGTATCTTGTATTATAAGAATGCATGTCCCACGTTTCACATCCCACTTCTTACTAGTGGGGATATTGAAGTTAATCCAGGCCCGTCACCCAATATTTCAGTAGATAAGGAACATGCTATTTGTAGTGATAATACAAAATATCTGTATAGTATTTCAAACCTCTTACAGCCCAACCCTTACAATGTCCACTCAACAATGCCTTTTAGTAAGAATCTTCGGATCAGTGAAGTGACATGGCAACTGATCACAACACTACAGATCAACAGAGTAAAGAAGACACATAGAGGAAAGAGAGCAGGTAGACAGCAGAGGGAGAAAGCTGAGAAACTGTCAACCAACAACACTCACTTGAACACTGATTTTTCGAGCACGAACATAAAATTTGCCATGTTGAATGCGAGATCAGTGAAGAATAAAACCGCTGAACTTGCCGATTACGTTCTCGAACATGATCTGGACATTGTTGCTATTTGCGAAACCGGGCTATCACCCGATGATGCTGCTCCGATCGGCCAGCTGACACCACGTGGCTTCACTTTTAAGCACATTCCCAGAACTGGCAGACGAGGAGGGGGAGTAGCTGTGTTGTTCAAAAGTCACCTCGTTGTCAGAATCCTGGACTCCGCAAACATCATTTGAAATGATCCAGATGACCATGAACCATAAACAGAAACTGTTACATTTGATTGTTGTGTACCGTCCACCAAGTCCATCACAGCTTCAGACTTTCTGGAATGAGTTCTCCAATGTTCTTGATGGACAGCTTCTATGCTCCTCTGACTTGCTCATCACAGGGGATTTCAACATACCCATGGACTATCACCTCCAAGCTCGAAGTCGTTTTCCGAATTATTATCAGGCTATAATCTAGCTCAACACGTAAATGAGCCAACTCATAATCGTGGTCATGTATTAGATTTGCTTATAACCCATAAAGATAATACTGTACAACTTATTAATGTTGGTGTCAGGGAAGGTATATCTGACCATGCAGCAGTAATGTGTGAATTGAACATTCCTAAACGATCTACTAAGAAAAAGATTGTTACAACACGGAACTTGAAATCTGTAGACCCAAAACAGTTTGTAGATGACACTCATGTAAAGTCTCTTATATCAACCTGTTCTCATGCAAATAGTGTAGATGAGGAAGTGAATATGTATAGTACCTTACTCACTTCTGCGCTTGCTAAGTTGGCACCTGAGAAACAGCTCCATGTTACAATTCACCCCAATACTGAATGGTATAACCAAGAAATAGCTCAAGCAAAACTGCTTCGTAGACAATTAGAAAAGAAGAGCAAGGTCCACAAAACTGGAGATTCACAGGCAGATGTATCGTACCCCAAAACAACATGTAAAAGCCTTGATTAAGAATGCTCAGTCAGACTATCACTCAAAACAAGTTGAGGATTGTGGGAAAGATACAAAGAAACTGTATAAAGTCGCTAATAATTTACTTCATAGAAAACAGCCATCTGCTTTACCAGAACAGCTCACTCATGGTGATCAGTTGGAGCTCGCCAATCGTTTTAATCAATATTTTGTAGATAAAATTCTAACAATCCGACAGTGCTTCCAAACTCATGTTGCACAAAACTCAAACACAACTTTATTTTCAGCCAATCTGAAGTGCGCATTAAGGACTTGTCTGGAAGCAACTGGGAAATGTTGATTATATTGCACATAAGAAGCACTGTATGTTGCGAGGTTTGGAATCACCAAAATGAGAAGGAATGAGAAGAAAATACAACGCTCAGAGAAATTGGTATGGGACTACATACGCATGTTGCATGAAAGTTTGGTCTAAACATTTCAGCTGTATGTCGTCATACACTGTAAAAAAAAATATTTGTATTTTTACAGGGGAAAAAATACAGATTTGTTCTGTTTATTATAAATACAGCAGTTGTGATGTTATTTTTTCATTTTTCCCGTAAAATTACCTCATTTGTAAATGCGAAATTGAGTTACATCAGAAACTTGTGATTTTAAGGAAAAATAGGTTTTTTTACATTTTTTTGTGTAATTTTACAGTTTAATTTTTTTACCTTAATGTATTGTAGGACTCGGGTTTCAACGCAATTCCAGCACACTTTTAAACAGAGCATAGACAGCACAGCAGAGGTGTTGTTCAGATGCAAGTCTACTGGCTCTCTGTAACCAGGTTTTAATGTGTAATCGGATTACATAAGATCCTGTCAGTTATCTGACTTATAGATCTGAAATATATGCTAAAATTACATACAGCATGTATTTTTACAGCAAATTTCTGGCGACTCTGCTGACATCAGATTTCTGTAATTTTACAGTTTTTACAGTTTTTTTTACAGTGTATTAGGAATTTGAAGAGCAATCCTTTTCAGGGGATTGTTTTCCCCTTTAACAGAACGCCACCCACATTTGGACGTTAGGTACTATGATGTTAAAATGTGTTTCTAAAATATGTGTATATTAATTCCTCCACTGTTACTGATTTATTGTGGTGTATAGGTTAGTATACTATCACATACATAAAACCAACCTTAAGGAAAATAGTTTACTGAGTTCAAATTTAGAAAATGTGTTGATAGTACATGTATAAAGACTGTACAAAAAAAATAGTTTACTGAGTACAAATTTAGAAAATGTGTTGATAGTACATGTATAAAGACTGTACAAAACAAAATAGTTTACTGAGTACAAATTTAGAAAATGTGTTGATAGTACATGTATAAAGACTGTACAAAACAAAATAGTTTACTGGGTACAAATTTAGAAAATGTGTTGATAGTACATGTATAAAGACTGTACAAAACCAAATAGTTTACTGAGTACAAATTTAGAAAATGTGTTGATAGTACATGTATAAAGACTGTACAAAACAAAAAAGTTTACCTGGTTCAAATTTAGAAAAATGTGTTAATAGTACATGTATAAAGACTGTACAAAACAAAATAGTTTACTGAGTTCAAATTTAGAAAATGTGTTGAAAGTACATGTATAAAGACTGTACAAAACAAAATAGTTTACTGAGTTCAAATTTGGAGAATGTGTTGATAGTACATGTATAAAGACTGTACAAAACAAAATAGTTTACTGAGTTCAAATTTAGAAAATGTGTTGATAGTACATGTATAAAGACTGTACAAAACAAAATAGTTTACTGAGTTCAAATTTGGAGAATGTGTTGATAGTACATGTATAAAGACTGTACAAAACAAAATAGTTTACTGAGTTCAAATTTAGAAAATGTGTTGATAGTACATGTATAAAGACTGTACAAAACAAAATAGTTTACTGAGTTCAAATTTAGAAAATGTGTTGATAGTACATGTATAAAGACTGTACAAAACTATAAGAATCGCAATTTTCCATTGTTCATTTTACATTTTTGAGAGTATTTGCATATCTTCATATTAAATTTTGTCGATCTAAGTTTTTTTATTTCTCATTGAGAACTATTGATAATTTTAAATAAAAATGTACTAATATAATGTTTTACTTCGTTGGTTTATAGATCTATAATTGTTTGTATATTGAATGTATTTTGTCTGAATGTCCTTGAATGGTGCAATAGAAATAACGCCTCTTCATGTACAACTGGGCACAAATAATCAGAAAGTAATGGATGGAATGTTAAAACTTAAATTGGCAACCCCTAACAGATATTCTTGGCCTGATAAGATGCGTAGTCCAGGTTATAGCTATCACTGTGTCGGGCGAAGCAAAGAGCGGCTGTACGATCGCAGTGACAGAGAGCGGCGGCGCATCGAGGCTGCTTACCTGCCAAAAGGCTGTCAAAGAAGGAGTATTGATGATGGTTGGCTGTAAAATAGAATGTAATAAGCAAAAATCATGTCATTAATTCGGTGGTCCATCATCAAAATTCATGATTACTGTCAATAAAATGAAAAGTCGTACCCTTCATCAAGACTCACACTTCATATCTTCACGAAATAACTTGTTTTATAAGTCCATGTTGATATACATTATGTCTAAGGGTTGACCCATAACATTTTAGACGCGAAAAAACAATGAGTGCGTCCGGTACCCCGAAGTATTGTTGTGGGCAACCTTCATTTTTTTTTTTCAAATACTCCTCCCCTCCCCCGAAATGCAACCGAACAGGTTATCAGCTGTGCAAATTTTCGTTACATAAAACACAGAAGGGAAAAGGAACAAAACATTCTTAATATGAATATCTATCTAAAAGAGGGAAAATTTTCCGATAACAAAATCAGATGTTCCGACAGAACTTCAGAAATTCATGAATGAATTGGGCATCACCCCAATCTCTAGCTACATCCTTTGATGTTTTGCTTGGCCCAGAAGACCATGGCTACTATCCTAATTACCCCTTGAACCACTCGACTCGTGCTAGTCCCTCTAATTTCTGAAAATTGTTTTTTTACAATTGAATTTAACTTACCACACCAGATCTTAGCGTTGCGTGTGTCACACTGGTTCATATTGGACTTGTACCAGGTTAAATACACCGATTTGTCCCCTTTACAGATGCCTTGCTGCTTCAGTTTACTGTAACACTGGTCGTGCTGGTGACAACACCTGAAAGAAGTACCACAAAGGGTAAAATTACAGAGGAAAACAATATCAGCATCTTCATCATTCATAATTTACTGGCATGTAACTTACAGCGAATCTACAACCAAAATAAAACAACAAATGAATAGAATACGACACAAAATACTTTTATGGAATAAAATATTGACTTGGCTTGTAACTCATCGAGAATCTACAATCTAAATGAAACAACAAATGAATCAAAATAATGTATATCAACAACACAAAAAGAAAATTGATATACGGTTTAAATTTCTGAATCTGTAGTTTTCTACAACCAATTTTTCAAAATGAAACACCATGAATCAAATGGTATTATACAATGCAAAATGTATTTATCATATAGAAAATTGATTTGGCGCGCAACTAATCGATAATAATACAACCCAAATGAAATTACAAATGAATGAAATATATGACGCAAGACAATTTTATCGAATCCAAAATTGATCTGGCGCGTAACTTAACACCGAGATTCTACAATAATAATTTTTGTCTTGGCAGTGAATGGATATTATTGTTCGTAACTGGTCTTTGCTCAAGTCTAACCTATATTAATTTTGGGGGTATTCTATTTTTAAACATCAATATATCTTGTATGCTGTTACTATTGAATGTAGTGTTTAGTTTTCTGGGGTTGATTTTATGTGAGCTAACTGTACAAAAAATGTCTGGCCTCAGGTACCCTTTAAAGAAGTGATGTATGTTAATACCCTGTATATTGTTTGTAACTTTGAAAAATAAGAAGAAGAAATGCCGAGCTAAGGAAAACAGGAAGACATCGGTTGGTAGGGACTACGATAGAATTAACATTATCCCACAATATCCGGGTTAAACTTTGGACTTTCAGCGTTTATGATTTTAAGAAAGATGATGATATGAATGCCCATTTGAATGTTAAATGGTTCTCAAAGTAAACACTCATCGATCCAACTTAACCCTAATCCCATTGGGTTATTTGGAGGACTTGAGTCCATTGGGGGGGGGGGGGGGGGGGGCTTTTTTGGCCCCCCCCCCTCAGATCTCGGCAACGAATAGACCGATTGACTTGAAAATTGGCACAGACGTAAAACATATCAAGTAGAATAATTTTTTTTTTTTTTAAATGGACCTTGACTTTTTTTTTTAAGAATTATTTTAAATGATGAATATGCAAATTTTTGATGAATTTTTTGGGGAAAATCTGATTTTCATCTAAAATCATGAGAAACAACAGGTTTTATTCAGGTTTTTTGTAACACTACTTTCAAATGATGTAATTCATCCCATCCATGTTTTTATGGTGATAAAAATATTACTAATTTGCATAAATTAGCATATTTGTATTCCCGATTTACCCACAGAAAGAGATATTTCTTTTGTATTTCATTGTTTTTATTCTATGTATTTTATTGTTTTTATTGTTTTTTCCTTAGAATTTATCTCTGAAGTATATGAAAACTAATAACAAAGAAATAATCCAACTTCTAATTCATCATATCAATTATAACAGATCTGGAGTTTACATGGCATTGGATATATGAATTACATAGAAACCTGTACAAAAGTCGCTGTTTATATATATATATATATATATTAAATATGAAATTTTGTGTGCAAAACATATGGAGAGTTGTACTACTAAACCTGTCACTTTGAAGCAACATCGCCAATTTGAGGATCGCCATAGAAAGTAAATTTTCAAAATTTTCAATCTTTCATAACTTTTCATTTCGTAACCGATTTTGACGGAACGTTTTTTTTAATTTGCTTTTCTTTATCCTCTATTCATTAAAATTGATTTTCCCCAGAGTTTCATTCTCCTTTATGCTTAGATTTGATTTTCAAGGCCTGCATGTATTCACGGCGTTTCAACAACAGTAGCCCAAGGTAAGTCAACTTTACGTCACTGTCGGAGTTTGCATCTCTATGAGGTCATGCTCATTCAAAAACTTTGAGTTGAATGAATAGTATTTAAGTTTGACACACTGCCAGCGTTTCACAGCCAAATAAATAATTTCCGAACGCGATGGCTGTAGTATTAGGAAATTTGTTTGGCGTGTCAACAATGCCATGCCCTCCAATTATGAAGTATGTGGGTATGAATTAACTCTTAACTACTTCTCCAATTATTTTGAAATTGTTATCACGCTAGGAGTGACGCATCAAACGAATGAAACCTTAAAGGGTGAAAGACTTGTATGAAAGCAATTTTAAAGCATATTAATGAGAGAAAACTATCGATCCATCACGTAGACGAGAGGATAACATTTTGATAAATACCTGTGCATTTTCAAAACTTCTACTCGATTTGCAACGTGGTATGTTATCAGTTTAAAACAAAGCGATGTCCAGAAGATATCCCTAAAAGATGTGTCAATTAATTAATTTATTTTCGAAAATGGGGTTATAAAGTCATGAAAAGTGTTGTTTTGCTCTTCAATGTTCTGTCTTTGATGTGGAAACTTATTTCATGATATATATTCTGATATGTATAAAGTGGTGAGTCGTTACTGCGTGTATAGCTCTATATATCACCATGATCAAGGTCAATGTATTACCTACCTGCAATGAGTGGCGAAGATACAGTGGGAATGGGGTTACGCCCCCCCCCCCCCCCCCCCCCCCCCCCCAGCAAATGAAGGTGAAGGAGGAAATGAGAGAAATGGAAGGGAGAAAGGCAAAGGACAAGAAAGGAAGACGATAGAATAGCCCGCACCTTCCCCATAATCACGCTGATCAGTGGCCTTGTAAATTCGCAATTCATTTTCCGAGTAAGATCGGTGCCCCTCCCCCATGATGTCAGTGCCCCCTCAATGGTTGGACTCACGCTTCGCCACTGCCCAAAATTATAAAGTAGCTATACATCTTATTTACAAAGTAAGATTGTAACCAACAGTCGCATATATAAATAATAAGGAAAGTTTAAATTTTAATTTTAGATCAACGAATCCACACTTACACACCGTGAAGTCGTTACTATTTCTCTAAGTAATAATAGGGAGAATATAAGTAATCAAATTTGCTAACTAATCCATATCTAAAACTTAAGTACCTATAATAATTTAGAAAGGAGGGGTCATATTAATTTAGCCAAATGGCATCTTGTCAAAACGTATTAAATGATAATTCTAGACACGTTTTCCCCAGGTATGTCGTTCCAGTCACTGCCAGTGTAGGAAGACAGAGGTTAACTTAAGTGGGTCAGTAATTAAGTTTAATTATCAAAACGGAAACATGATTTTTTTTTTTGCCTCGTGGGAGTTGATTTTACATGAACTGATATGACCTCGTAACCCCGTCATTTTAAATTGTGCTCAGTAACATGAAAAGTGAATGTTAGACCACGTGCATCAGCAGTGGCACCCAGACTTTCTTTCTTCAGAGATATAAGGTTAGGGTCGCAGTTGGGTTTTAAATTATGTTCAGGGTCAGGGGCGTCGCTAGAACATTTTGAATGGGGGAAGGGGATGTGACACCCAAATCTGCCGACAAATATGCTGCACCCTAATCCCCCCCCCCACCAAAATAATAATAAAAGAAAATCACAGATGTAGAGCTCTTGATCATACTGGCCCATTTTCGCAAGGAGGGGGCTGACGCCTTTTGCCCGAATATCAGCTTTTCAGTTTCTAAAATTCTGCGAGCGAGCGAGCAAAAAAAAAAGGCCAGTTTTTCCTTTTCTTTTCTTCAATTTTCATTTCCTTCTTTTCTTTCTCTTTTTCTTTTCCTTTCCTTTCCCTTTTCTTTTTTCTTTTCTTTTCTTTTCTTCTCCTTTCTCTTTTCCCTTTCCTCTTCCCTCTCCCTTTCCCCCCTCCTTTTCTTTTTTGCCGACAGAGGTGGCCCCCCACACTCCCCTCTATCGGCGCCCCTATTCAGGGTTGTTTGGTCCAGGGTGCCAACAGATGGCGTTTGTCATGCAAACCACGCATGCGCAGTGCTGACAATATCCCTGATTGGGTCGACGAGTGTTTGTCTTTTTGCATTGAAAATGTACACAGTTATTACAAAAATCTTCGAGTTTGAGTATAACTCCTTGAATTGACGATGGAGCATTTTTCATACAAATGGCACGGATTACATCCCTACCGCTCTTCGTAGGAAACTTATTTTTTCAGTGCACTGGGGAAAAAATTGGGTACAAATTTGCCCTTCATGAGGGCAATTCCGTGTCCGACGGAATAATAACTAAAATGGGCAATGAATACACAAGTTCCTTTTAAAAAGAATGAAAAATTGGTCCGACACATGATTATACCTTCGTGTTCGGCAATCCCCCTTTTATTTTTAGAGTACGGGTGCTGCAGAGAGCAGAAAGATGTCAAAACTTTAGGGTTGGAGCATGCCCGTAGCGGCGGCCTGCCCATATTGATAAATATTGATAAACAACCAACCTGTCGGTGGCATCGAGGGGCTTTCCGCTTCCTCCAAGCCCGCAGTAGCAGCCGTAGCCATTGTAAGCGAGGGACCCCCTTCTCACCAAACATTCGACCATGCCTCCGAATTGGACGACCATCTCACTGGGCGCCATGGCCGCTCCGTTAGGGGCAGCTGCCGCTCCAATTCCAGTCTCATGTGCACCCAACATCTGCTCCTGATCTGGAAACCGAAATAGAATGTTACGATGGAAAATGGTGGTAAATAATGCTTAACATGATTTAACCCGACTGATTTTACGTAAACATAACAAAACTAGATTGTAGGGAAGCTGATTTAAATTACGATAACTTTGCTGCTCATATACTGCCAATGATAACGGATGTAGCACCATTTATCTAAATAATCATTATGTCCTATCTCAGAAATATTTTTAAATACACACTATTCTAAATAAATAGAGAAAGAAAGAAGCGATACATTTTTTTGCTTTATTTTTTTTTTAAGTTTTATTTTGTTTATTGCATCCGGATTTTCACGTCCTCTCGGGGTCCTGTTTTAAACAAGGATATACCCGTGAGAATTCAAAATGTCACGGAAAGGTTCATCGTGTATCAAATTGTAAAGCGCGGTGTATAAAGAGTATGGACGACAAAAATAAAAGGCTGACGAACAGCGTCTTAGTAAGTACCATGGTAACAAGAAGCAGAATCTACGTCTCAAACAATACAGACAGATGAATGACGGAAAGACGGAAGAAAGTGTTGATAGAATATCCTGTCCAACTGCAGCGGCTAGTATTACTAGACATCACAACAGGCACGGGGCATGGAGGGGGAGGGGGAGATGAGTGTAATTAACTTTACAACAGCATGCCAGCCGATGTTAACGATTATTTCCCCACCGATGGTACACGTTGTGATCATGCTTTACTCGGATTCCTTCTCTGCCCCCCCCCCCCCCTACGGCCACCATCAATAAAGGGTAAGAATCACCAAATAAATGAATTTACCCTTATTATTAAAAACCCAAATCATTACCAATTATTCATATCATGGCATATATACTTAAGAGAGAGAGAGAGGGGGGGGGGGGGGGCAGAGATAGATCAAAAGAGAGACAGAGAGATGGGATTATTATGGTGAATGTTATAAACAAATTGAAAGCTGTTTATTATTTTTATTGACCTGAGTGCTTAGCATATGGAAGATATTGATCCTACTATTGGTGCTATATTTCATCGACTCATCTCTTCACACTATTACGTCAAAGCGAAACAGACTACATGTAAAAATTCGCTATGATATAGTGATAATGTAATCTATCTCTTTCCCTTGACATTTTAAGGTTAGTACACTCTATTTGAAATAAAGAAAATTACCAAAGCCAGTTTCAACAAAGATAAAACTCAAAGTGAGGAAATGTCCAATTACTACCAAGAAACAATATATTATATGTTTTTTTATTTTTTTAAGTGAAGTCCATTTTTGTACCATTCCAAATTCGCTACCCTCTCCGTCTCTTGGACATTAGTGTTGTTCGTTGTCATGGCTACGAGGAAGTTGCCGCAGGTCTTCGCTCCCCAGGAGTTTCCCTGTTTAGGCACGCCGTAATTGATAAAATTTACAAAACTAAAAGGGAACGTTTGGCTTCGTCAATCAGCGAATCTCATCTCATGATTACCAGACGTGTAAATTTGTACTTTCTTGCTGGAGGTGAGCCAAAAGATACTTAGACTCCTTCCATTCTCGACACATTAAGTAATCTCCGAGTAGATACAAATATATTTACGATGCCTTATTTGTTTTGATTTTTTAATTTTTGTTTTATTCATTTGTTTATTTATTCTTATTTATTCTAGTTCTTTTTTTTTTCTTTTTTTTTTTTGGGGGGGGGTGGTTTGTTAAAAATATAAACTTTTTAAATATCTTCTCAATATCAACACAGTACACAAACAGGCAATTAAGATCATTGATTCTGTTGTTGATGTTGTTATTGTTAAATACATGATCTGTATACTGTTTTCGAATTTACACTTGTAAATTGCATGTGAACAAAACATATTTCCATGTATAACTTATGGACAATAAAGATTGAATTGAATCGAAAAAAGAATACCTATCTTAAGTTTCAAAATATACAGTTTTTACGCCTCTCACTGCATATTTGCCAGAAGAAGAAGAATGTTATTGAAATTATAACGTGATTAAAGCGATGACTCTCAACGTACATTAGTATTAAAGTTATTGTTTCATCATTTACATCATTTTTGTTAAGTTTGAAACCACCCACCGCGCTTGTGACTATTTGTAGTGTGAACGCAATCGCTGCTTCACTCGCTGCTATCTTCACTCGCAACTTCGCATGATATGACCCCTGTGCACAAACTTCCGCGCGTTTTGACCATACCGATTATACTCGGGTCACCGTGTGTGGCGCAGTAATTATTGTTTTGGCAGCGAGTGAGCGATGAATAGTCACGAGTGGATGATAGAAGCAAGTCGAACATTGCCTTTCTGAACGCAATGGAAATAGTTTCGAGACTTACAAAGCATCGATGCTATGTACTACGTGTAAACATAACTAATATTTAGAAAATTGACAGAAAGAAAATTAACTACAGGAAAATTTACATGAGATAAAGGTTTTTAATGTCTTCCGCCATTGTCTGTCGCTGGCCATTGTCTAAATGTCACGCATGCTGTGTCACGTAATCATCTGCTTCCCCTTGTCATCCATCATCCAGTGGCGTTGCCATCTATACATAGCATTTTTAAAAAAAGCCCTGACGACTCAAAATTCTTTTAAAATAAAATGTTAAGAATAAGGATCTCCTAGGTTTATACATTCACACGCACAGAGCGGTAAGAAGAATTCAGCGACTGTTAGATGTTGTGATTATTTTGTAGTGATTAAAGGTACTTCTTGAGTGAAAATGAGAGCGCATTTAATAATATGTCAATCCATTTCAAATATATTTTTGTGTGTGTGTGGGGGGGGGGGGGATTTTTGCCATTCACGAGGGGGCACGTGCATCCCCTGCATCCACGCTACTGACAGAGTAAGAAACAGTCTCCCAATAAATGTAGGGCAGCTCGAACAAGTAAGTTATCACTGCCTAAAATCTGTTTTGCCCCCTCTGAAGTCGGTACATGCCCTGCCGTTCTTCCTCCATACGCAAAACCGTTTCTGTTCAGTGACGTACACGGATGCATATCACCGATATATTGCACCTGATCAGGTGACTCAGGAACCTCTCGATAAAACACACGAAATCTTTTAAATTGCGATGAAAGAAAGGCGAGGCTGTTGCATTTCGGACTTTTCTATAGTTTTCTGTAATCATGAAATCATGACAAATGCAAATTTGCGATGACAGAACGCTAATGAGACGAAGTTGTTTATTTGTCTTAGGCGATGACGTATCTAGGTGCACAGGGGCACGTGCTCTCAAATTGAAGGGGCAAATAGGGGGAAATGGAATAAAACAGATATGGAAAGAAAATAAAGGAGAAGAAGCTAACGTCCAAAGAAGATAATAATAAAGTTACATTAAAAATTAACATATAAGGATAAATTACATGACAGAAATGAGTGAATGCCTCATCCGATTCATAACTGTACACACAGACTTCTTGAAAATTATGCTGTCATTTCACGCGTTCTCCTTTCAAATCCATATTTTATTGACCATAACTTTCAAATTTCCACTTCAATCAGTGACGTCATTTGATTATTTATTAGTAATTTTACATTTTCTTTATCCTTTGGGTCACTCCCACATTCTTCAGTTAAATAACTGTTCCATATTCCGCATCTGTTTACTTACGTATTTATTTAGAAAGGTGAGCATTTTGAAACCACTACTGAGTCGGGATATTTGGCTAAAAAGTCAAGCTGAACTCAGCTCTAGGCCTAGTTTGGTTTATAAAAAAATTAATACAGACCCAAAAGGTTTGGTATAACTTTTGTATCATTGACTTAGCCAAGTTTTATAAATCTTTGAATGGAAAATGTGATCGATTTCGATTTTACTTAAGGAATAACTTTAATGGGTTTTAAGGGGGAGGAAGTTGTGCCCCCGTTTAATCCGCCAGTGTTTTCGATGTTAATCCGTACTTTAATTGCGTCCTTAAAAGAGGCCTTTATTCCCTCTATCTTTACTCACCTGTAAGAGCTGCCCCTTGTCCAGCGGTCAGGTAAGGGTCATTCACCCCGCTAGTCCCAGGTTCTGACCTCTGCATCATTACGACCACGGGTACGACGATCGCTGCAACTAAAAGGTTGAATTAAAGCAAATACTAAATTGATTCATCAATAATTTAAAGCCGATAGCACATGAACGGATGGAGTAAAAAGCAAATCACTGAATAATTCACTTTCATGTGAGATTATTTAATATTTTACAAACATTAAATAAATAAATAATAAACAATGAAAAGTGCATTCTTTCATTTGGTATCAGAAAATTATAAATTATATATAACATCAAGTCATATAGAAATAATAAAGAAGGCAAAATAAGATAAACAGATCCCTATTCCATTTTGTAAGTTAAGATAAGACAAACAATTTTTTTTTTGGGGGGGGGGGAGAGAGAAACTAATGTTGTAAATTATAGATTCCCTTATGAATGTCTTAATGTACATAACACTTTTATTAATAATAATTCAATAATTCAATAATCCATCACCCCATTTGCTCACTAATCCAAAATGTAATTGCATCTTTCATTAGAACTGGGAAGGACCGTCACATCTTTGTATTTAACATTTCCCCCCTCTAACGGCACATCTTATTTTTAGTAAGTATATAGCCTACGCAGTTATTAGCATGATTGGGAATTATCCAAATGGCACTTAATTCCTGATGATATTGACTGTGAAAAATTCGCTAATGGTGCATGCATAGTGTGTGATGATGCGAGTGCTTGCTGGGTTGAGACCGTGTGGTCATTTTTATGAATATCAATCCCTTCTAGATTACCCCATTCATCAGAGTTTCACAATTTTTTGTCAAGTTTGTTTAGACAGACTTAAATTGAATTTGAGAGAGTCTCACTCATTGCTGAGACCGTAAAATTAGTAATTTAATCACTGTGTGTTTTTAGAAGCTAAATAAAACCTACGTATACGCTAACATAGTGGTGTAGCTAATAGCCCAGTCACACCGCCTAACCGACCTCACAGCGACTCAAAACCGACAGACTCTTGGCCATTGGTGGCAATGTCATTTTTGTTCGGTCGGTTTTCGGTCTGGCATCGGTCTTGTTGGTATGACTGTGGTAAAGGGGTCATATGGGTGAAGGGGGTATCCAAAATCAAATTGCGAAAAAGGGGGATCACTGTCTTCCCTCGATCACTCGATGGCCTTGTTCTCCACATTTTGTCCATTTATTACGAGGGATGCCCCTCCATGACTCTTGCA
This sequence comes from Heliocidaris erythrogramma, assembly GCA_025617745.1. NCBI lineage: Eukaryota > Metazoa > Echinodermata > Echinoidea > Camarodonta > Echinometridae > Heliocidaris > Heliocidaris erythrogramma. The sequence continues at coordinate 14,487,410 of CM046866.1, read as the reverse complement.
GTGCCCCTCAATGGCTGGACCTAATGTACGCTGGCATCATCACCGTGCAATGTATTATTCTTAATATTGGTTAGAAGTTTATTCTCCGAATTACATATAATACATACATATATAGACTATATCATTTGAGAGTGAATGACAATATTCAATATACATATCATTATTATCTGAAAGTGAAACACCTTATTGGTCAAGGACATTGATTTGGTGATTCTTTTTTGAACAACCCACAATCTATTCTATGATCGGGTTTCTTTGGTTAGCTTTCAAAGCTATGTGAGGTCAGGATAGACAGGATAATTCTGTTTTCCATGTAGATACACTGTTCTCTATTGGTGATTATATTTTTAGATATTTGGTAATGGAAATAAGCCATGGGGCATACTAAATGAGCGAATCATCCGCAAACGAGAACATTATTGATGACAGTTAAATTCTTAATCAATTTTTTTTTTCATCAACGCTACACATTGGATTTCTCGTAAGTACAAGTGTTCAAGAGCGAACTTGTTTCTGGCATGTTTTCATTATTAAAAATGTTAAATGTGTATCAGCAGTTACGGAAATAATTTTTAATTCCAATTTGTTAACTCAATTTGTTTACTCATTAAATTTGGCTTTTTCCAAAACTTCACTTTAACTTTAAGAACAAAAGGACATGAATTAGGCCTACTAAGCCTATTAAAGGTAGTTACCGTCAAAGTATGTTTGAAACTCTTAGCGAGGTTGACCTTATATTGATTTCCTTTATTAGCCTAGATCAGAGTTCTTACGTAATCAATAAAAAAAATTATCAAACGCTAATAACCGAGGTCAGTGAAATTAAAGCCAAAATACGTTGCGCGTTCACAGTCCTATTGCTTCTCTGTTCGTTCGTAATGTAGGTAATACACCGATAGATCATTATGAAATCAGCATGAAATATGTGATCTACCTTAGCCTTACTCAACTACCTTATAATAATATACAGATGTTTCTTCCCTCTCCCTCTCATTCCATATCCTTCTTTCTCTATCTATCTTCTACATTTAGAGATGACTTTTTCACCCTGAGCTGTATTCCTTCAGCAGCGAGTTTTAACATGTTTAATCCATACTCGGTGTTATAACATGCTTGCAGTACTTTCCCAAAAATATAATTATCTTAAAATTAGACGTACTGATGATAATTTCCGGACCGGTATAACTGAAATAGGGTGTGAATTAGACGGGAGGAGGAGGGGGTATCGGGGTTACCTCATCATTTCTACTAACATGACTAGAATCATACTTCTAAACTGCAATGTTTTGATATGAAGTATACTTTGGTGATTGCGTTAACTTAAGAATAGAGTTTGCAGAAAAATGGAAATGCTTAATTAGGACAGACTAGAGGTATATTGTTTGCACTGGGAGCTTTTCCCAGATACCATAGTTTTGGGTCTAATGGCAGTCTGTATCAATGGAATCTTTAAATGAATTTAACTTCTCTTTGCACATTGTTATGATTATGTAAGAGTCTTGCAGCCGTGTTTATCAATAACGTCTTTTATGATATGTTGCTGTTTTAAACGTTTTAAAAAAGTTTTACAAAAGAATTAAACATTTAAACCGAATTTGTAAACTGTTAAACATTTTACTTTAAAACGCTTGATTTCAGTTACATCAGTAGTGGTCTTTAGGCCCTTTTTATGATTCTTACTTGAAATTCATAACAATACCTCATAATTAACAACACTGAACTGAATTTAAAAAGGCAAATGTCTTTGCAATGTCCATGTCTCACACTCTATTCTAATTTTAGAGATGACTTGTTCACTCAAAGTAATTGTTTTATTGCAGACCTACCATTTTCATGCCATTACACAGTCACTGTAATGTCTACAATGTTCAAGGGGCTGCCCATGTGCACTTTGAGTTTCATGCAACTTATGGTCCCTAGTGCGGAAACTTGGATCATTACTTATTAGTGTGCGGTAAATATAGATTTAAAATAAGCCATGCAAGAGAGTTCGAACCGGGTAGGACTGCGGATGGAAAGGGGTAGGAGTAATGTTACTGAGGTACAAAAAGGAACGTACCCTTCCCGCGAAGGGAACGTGCACTGTTTCCCCAAGACGTTGACGATAGTATAAACTTGAATTTCCCCTTTTGATGAAGATATCAGATTCATTACCCCCCCCCCTTTTTTTTTTTTTTGGAAGACCCTTACTTCCCCCTTGTTTCTGCACTCAACTAGCTCCCTGTGGGACATTTACTTTCTAATATGCGGCGTAGATAATTCCAAAGCAAAACTTAAATGTATGTGCACTGCAATGACGGTCATTTTCTTATCTTAATGCATCAATTCATTCTATCTATCTTTTTCTCTTTTTCTCTCGCTCTCACTCTGTCTCTGTCTCCCCTCTCTCTTGATTAGGTGTTTAGCTTTTTTTCTATATAGAAACAAAAAATAAGAAGAAATATCGCCTTTAACTTACCAACAATAAGGGATGTGAAGACAATACATATCGCCCACTTTTTATCGATCGTCATTTTGCCTTTATGCTTTTGTTCTCCTCCAATGAAATATATGCAACAACCGGAGATGGAAAGTGAGGTACAGGCGCAACTCTCCTGATGGAAGTTTCTTGCTACAGTGAACGGCTCCCACGAAAAGCTATGATCAGATGCGTTCGGTTTTTAGATCCAAGTCAGAGATAAGAGGGGTCTTGACATTAAACCTTTTTCAATTCTAGTGAAACCCTTCCTGGTGGACATGATAATTATGAAATTCAATGTCTTAAAAGAAAAATCCGTGGGCGTCAGCCTGAAGTGAATAAAGATAGATTTACTTTGTGCGTGTCTTGTGCCCTCCTGCGCTTTTAACTCATCGGATACGATAAAAGTCTACCCTGATAAAGCACCGTGCGCAAAATGACGCAAACACAACGTCACAATTGCCATTAGTTCCTGTCCCCAGTTTAGTAAGCGATTCAGGGTTGTAGACTCTCAAAAGGCAATGAACAAAAAGTTTTGACATTTCCAACAGTTTGAGCCCTTTCTGAGGGTTAGACAAAGTATTATTAACGAACAAAACGGAGGTATTGAGGCAGTTTTGTCAAGTAAAGTTTGAGAGAAATTATAATGTCCGTTTCTGTTTAAGCACCGAGAAGTCTTCATGCACGTGACTCAGTCGATTTACACATCTGTTCCGAATTAAAGGGCTGTCACCGCAAGATTAAGCGAGTTAATCACAACACAGAAGTTAAACACTGCCTTAACTATACTATAATTGATTTTCTGATGCTTTTATTTTTGTGTGTCTTAATTTGAGCTCATTATATAACGTCACCATCGTAAAAAATATGACTGCATAATTCATTTTTACTTATAATATTATCATACTTTTTGATAAATCAACATGATACTGCCATATCATTCAAGAAGTTGAAAAGAGAATTGGGGTCTTGATATTGACAAGTTGCCAAGTTTTGAACAAGGACAAGCCGCATGCCTCAGCTGGATCCAAGCGAATGCTTTGAGATGCATGTAAATGTTAGAATAATTACATACAATTGTAAGGAAATAGCATAACAACAAATTTGGCAACTCTCGTGGAAAGTTTCCCAGAGCTGTCCTCCCTTTTGAAAGCAACAATTTCAAAGGAGAACAGCTCTGAGGAACTTTGATTTAAGCTACACAACCATTATTTTCTCATATTTTCTCTCATTTTCATTTCACAATTATTCATACGTTTATATTTTTTTTATCCCTTGATTCAGATTTTCAAAATGAATATTACAAATTAAGCACTGATTACACAATTCAACATGGCAATAGACAATACAAATAATATAAGTCCATAGCATGCCGTTCATAAATAAACCATAGTACAACTAACTGAACAAGGTATAGATTAAAATCATAGGTGACGAATTAAAGTATATAGGGCAATTGTAACAATGAATAATTTTTTTTAAAAGCCGTTTGTAATATTATCTTGTATGTCCCCCTTCCGTCCAACATTAAAAATAAGTCCATTTTTTTAGATGTAGACTTAACTTATTTCGAGCTATTGCTTTTTTCTGTTCATTATCTTTACTTTCTAAAAATGCATTATAGATTTCTTTCTTTGTTTGGGGCGTTCCTTTGATCTCGCATTTTTTATCATATATTTTATGAGTATAATTAAGTGGTTAATGTACATATGTTTTTCTGATTTTCCATCTAAACCAAGTAAAATTTCCTCCCATTTTAAAGTATTTAAGTGCATCAATTTCATTTGTTCCCCATAATTCTTGCCACAATTTTTTTAAACCAATTGACACTTCATAAACAAGTGGTTGTATACCTCAATTTCCTTTCCACAGAAAGAACATAAGTTAGATGATAGAAAACCAAACTGATACAATTTATCATTACAATATAGGATACTATGTAATAATCTAAACTGAAATTCACGTAACTTCCATCTAAAGTGCATAATCTCGGGGTCAAAAAGCAAGTCGCAACTCCAGACTTAGTATTTAAATGTGTTATTTCCGCGTGTCTGAATGCAAAGGTTTCCTTTATATTATAAGATTTTATAACATAATTCAGAAGTCAGTCCTTCATATGATATTATTTTATCGCCTACTTTATACATCAATTCCGTGTAATCGATCGTATCATTTATCTCTTCGTCTTTTTTCCTTTTCTCTTTCAAATACACCGGCAAAGCTTAATAAATGTTACTAATGTAGAATAAATCTTTGGCATCAAGACCTTTTTGTAGGAAATAGCTAACTGGACTTAAATGGCCATTTTTATCTACAACATGCTTAATTTGATATATATTCGCCTCAAATAGTTTTCTATTAAAAAATGTTTTCCGGCCAAAACGGATCAAAGTATTATTAAAAATCATTTGATTTCCCAAGTTACTAATAATTCTGTTCTCTCTTAATTCATGTCAAATATTAAAATATTCTAGGTACAATGGAGGCGCCTGAAAATGAATATTTTTCATATCATAATCACATAAAACGAAACCAATATAAACATCAAGTTCATGTCATAGATGATGATTGTTATAATGTCCAAATGGGTATTTTTTTTCTAAAATCGGAAACAATGAGGACTCCTGATATCAAGCTGGTTTCAAAAGAAGCAGAAAAAAACAAAATTGTAGCTGGCTAGTTTTGGTAAGATTACTTTGTCATACTTATGATTATGGGGAATATTATATAGAAGTACATCACTTTAACTTCAACTCCACCCCCCCCCCCCTCCCGCCTCTTTGTCTCTCTTTCTGTCTCTGCCTCTGTATCTGTCTCTCTCTGTCTTTGTCTCTCTGTTTCTCTGCCTCCCTCTCTCTGTCTCTCTCTGTCCCCTGTCTGTCCGTCTCTCAGATCTGCCTCACAAGGGGGTGTTGAAAGAGCATTTTAGCATGAGTATGGGATGTAGGGGGATTGCCTTGGTCGGACTAAATTCAATTTTTATTTACATTTGAATTCCTTTTTCTTTTAATTATTGAATTTCCAAGAATACATGTCTTTATCATTATGACAGAAATATATTACTACTGAATTTAAATTTCTTGGATATTTGCCTGTTACCATGGTTACGGACATATTTTACGAGAGTCCCTTGGCTTATATCATTTTATATACTCTAAAGAAGCTTCACACCATAAATGGTGGTTTTGTCCGTCGTGTCACGATAATCGAAAATTTGACCCTAATCCACCCAGCTATTAGGAGAAATTTCGTTACAAAAGCAGGGCATGTTGTAAAGCTCAACATCGCTTTTGTTGATAGATCTTCTCAATATGCGCATTGCAGAATATTACTTTATTCAGCATGTGGCTTTGTGTTTTGTCCCAAGAAATAGCCGCAAATTAGCCCTTTTATTGAAATTTTTCATTATATATTTATTTAAAATTTAATATTTCATATCTCCCTCCAGCGTTTTGGCTTATACGGAAATCAAAACTAGACGAATTTTACAATAGATATTATTATCAGTATTATCATTTTGGTGTTTTTTAGCCGCAAATTAGCCCTTTTATTGAAATTTTTCATTATATATTTATTTAAAATTTAATATTTCATATCTCCCTCCAGCGTTTTGGCTTATACGGAAATCAAAACTAGACGAATTTTACAATAGATATTATTATCAGTATTATCATTTTGGTGTTTTTTTTTGCACATTATCGCATAGCATGACATGTCTCTGAATAAGCTGTGTAAAATCGCTAGCCCGTGCACTTTGCTGTGAAATTGTAGGAAGTTGTGGTAATGACAAACCCCAGGTTTCTTTCGCTTTCAGCAGGTAGGCGTGCACATTGCGTTAAGGGTTTCCACCGAAGGAAACCAACATGATATGATGCTCCTACAATTGAATTGCTTCCATCCCCGGGCGTGAACATTGTCCAGACTGAATTGTGGCACCATTTTCCAAGTTTGAACTTCGACATACCTGACATGATCATCTTGTGTTATTGTGAGTTCTCTCTTTGTGATTCTTTCTTTTTTCGATCTAAAGGTCCGATCAAGATAGTACACCATTTTACATCATATTTTGTTTGACAAAAGTCAGCGGTTGGATGTATCATGAACCATTTTGAACTTAAAATAAATTGATATTGAAGATAATTCTCATAAACTTGATTAGATTGTTTTTTCTTGGATTATGGTTAGGAATAAGTGCATTTTATGGAAAGGCACTCATCCATCTCCCTCTTGCTCTTCCTCTCTCTTCAATCCCTATCTCATTCTAATCTAACACTCTCGGTCATCAATTCGCTCCATATTATTTATTATCACCTCTTCCGATCAAATAACCCTTATTCTATCATTATTCTAACCATTTCAAATTTATCCTATTATTTGTCTTATACATGTCTAATGATATCAGTACAACTGTATGTTTCCCTGAGTGTTAGGCCCTGTTTGAGTCAATTCATTGTCCTTAGCTAAACTTGTTTCGTTAATTTGAATGTCATTTGTCATTAATGGATTATCTTTCTTTGTAACTTGATTTAATTGTATTATTGTCTTTTATATCATGTTATAAAATGAAATAAAAAGTATCCTCATATTTAAAAGGAATATTTCCTCAGTTTAAAATGAAAAAAAAAATAGTAAACGAATGAGAAACAGAATGTATATACCGGACATTGATTACCAATTAAATTACCAATTAAATTACCAAGTCCCTTGGTTAGGATTTAAAGCCTTACGCCTACTGAGGGTGTTTCATAAAGCTGTTCGCAAAGTTACGCATGACTTTAGGAACGACTTGAATATGAAGTGCCAGACAGGCTGCCCAAAGTTTGTCCTGATGTTTTAACAAAGTGTGACTGTATTTCCGATAACCTCAATTGAAAAATGGCAAAAAATATACTTTGCATTACAAATGTTTGTTATATATAATAAGAATGTTAATCTACATCTGCACAGTTCAACTTTAGTTGATGCAGTTAAAAACAATTAAGCATCCCATTTGGATTGTCATATATAAGTCATTCGTAAAGTCGTGCGTAACTTTACGAACAGCTTTATGAAACACCCCAGGTTGCTTTATGTACACAACATGCAACATCAATATCTTTCCTCTGACCTTTGTTGATCAGTACAGGTCGTCGTTCATTTTTTTTGTAATTTAAACACACATATAAATACGAAGACCTGGAAGGGCCAAACTGACGACGTAAAAAAAAAAATATTACGTACGTACGGGATAATACTACGTACGTACGTGATAATACTACGTACGTACGTGATAATTACTACGTACGTACGTGATAATTACTACGTACGTACGTGATAATTACTACGTACGTACGTGATAATTACTACGTACGTACGTACGTGATAATTACTACGTACGTACGTAATAAATCACACGTGAAAAAGGTTGAAATTACACAGCTGCCTTATTATTATCCGTCGATTCCCGTTGATTTGCCACAATATTGTGAGCCTGTGGGCTCTAGCTTGTCTAGTGTGAAGAAACCTCAAAGGACCTCAACATTTGTGTGGTGTGTGACGTGTGTTGGTGGATATGTGTGTGTGTGTGTGCCTCTTCATTTTCCCAGCGGCAAGTCCGGTCCCAGACAAATCAAAACAGAATAAAGCAGTTCGACTCTGTTCGAGTAAAATCGAACAAAATGAAGTTATGAATCTTTATGACACTGAAAGCTAATGAAAACAAAGAAAATCACTAGACAAATTGGCCACTTTGTCATGAACTTGTAACGTCCCATATCCTCATCACAAGCCGTCAGTGATTTTCCCAGAATATGATTTCCTCATAACTTGAACCTATGATCATAGACGATTATAGTTATATGTTTTTATATATGTATCCGGGGAAAAAAGTCAGTGAGACCGCTTTCAAAATATTACATATTCCTAGTCACTGTTTATTTTTTTAAATTTTTTATCTTCATGCTATTAAAATAAAATATAATTGCATTCAATTTCTGACGAAATCATAGGCCCATTCTTGGACAAAACGTAAAATGTTTTATTAATAGGCCTGTAGGAAATAGATAATTGCTTTTTCGTCAGCACTGATCTTTAAATAAGATTTTTTTTAACGTGTATACCAGAGAGGTAGAGACTATTTGAGCACCAAGTCGGACACATTATTATTCATGAGCTTCATGCAACACGCGCGCGCGCCATCTTATTACATGTGGCTATTATAGTGGGCATCGAAGTGGGCAAAATCGCGCATTAGTGCTCATTATAGTGACTTGGTGCTCATGAAACGTGTGCTAAACCCTACGAGGATTGTAGGAATGATTATCTTGAAAATTATGTTTCAAATGAACTTTATTTACGTCTCAATATTGTCTTTAACATCTATTTATCCAGACACTGGCTTTGATTTTCTGAAATTACAATCTTGATGACTGTGCATTGGTGCTCATTATAGTGACTTGGTGCTCATGAAACGTGTGCTAAACCCTATACAGGGGTTATATGTATAATTGTCTTCAGTGGCGTCAGGGGGGGGGGGGGGGGGGGGGGAACTTGCGAGGAAATGATTAGCGGAAATTCTTTGGAGGGAGATCAATATGTTTTCTTCTCGCCAGCCCTTGAAAAGTCGCTCAGTGGGGGAGGGGGACAATTTTATGGGGGGGGGGGGGGGGGGGGGGGGGGTTGTTATGGGGGTCCAGTCTCCCTCCATATCTTTTTTTAAAAGTACGTTACTGCGTTAGTATTGAATTTTCTCTCTCTTTTCTTACCCCCCCCCCCCTCTCTCTTATTCTTATAGCTTCTCTATTTTTCTTCTCATTCTTTACCCCACAATTTCTTTTCACTTACCTTTGGCTCTTCCAGTGTAGTCTGATTTTTTTTGTTCCCTCTCCCTGATTGCTGATTTCATAATATTTTAAAGGAACATGCAGACTTTACAAGCTCTGCTTTTTATGCAGGTTCCTTCATATTTCGAACTCATTTATTGTCATTGTTACAATCTACTGGCATTTTTTGCTATACTGAATTACTTTGCCACACTGTATTGTTATAATCAAATGTATTGTCTTATACTGTGTTGATATTTTACTTATTTTGTGAAATATAAGAATAAATTCAAATCAAATCAAAATCAAATCAAATAATTCTCTGACAAGCAAAAAAAAAGTTTTCATTCTAAAAAGGGGAGGGGGGCACAATCGATAAAAGGGCGGATCCTCTATGGTCACAATGCATACTTTCTTTCCAAAAGGGGGGGGGCACGGGCCCGAAGTGCCCCCTGGATCCGCCAATGCACGTTATTATTGTTCTTGGTGCTTCGTGATACCTTCATTCTTTCCAACTGGAACAACTAATTTTTAATTTAAGTTGAATGGAACATGCTGAGATAATTATTTCTACAAGACAGTGTAAAATATGATTATTAATGTATAATTTACACATACCTCAAAATAGGTTATACTGGCTGTAGCAAACTTTTAGCTTGTCATCACCAAAGCATCGAATTTCACTTTGTTTATTAAAAACTTTGTTTTTAAAAGTTGTGTTGTGTAAACTGTCCGTAATTCTCTTAAATAATATATCTTATGTATTATGTATGTTTGGGGACAAACCTTTGATAGACCCTTGGCCTTTGTCCCTCCACATTTATATATTTTCTGTTTATTTGTAACTATTTCAATCAGGGGCGGAACTAGCATTTAAGGATATAAGGGGCACACAAATGCATGCGGGTGTGCCAAATTTGGTCTCGAAAAGTCGCTAAGTAGGGGGGGGGGAGGGTATATTGTACTTATCATTGTTGTTGAATTTTTCATATTTCTATTATTAATATTTCGGTATATTTCCAATTGTATTCTATCATTTTTATCGAATGTGGAATAAATGTAATTTAATTCAATTGAGAACAAAATACTTGCAAAGAACATGTAAGACTATACGAAAAATACTGAATGCCTGAACACAAAGAGAACATGATGTTATGTATTGCATAATGAATTTATATAGTCAAATAATTTTACACATTCATGCATACTAAATGACAAAATTAACGTGTTAAAAAATTGCCTTATTTTAGTTGCCTGCCTTATCATAATATGATTTGGACACTATAATTTTCATTATGGATATGTAGAAATTTGGATCCACTGTATAATATTTTCCATAATATAAATCACAAAATCATTTTGTCAGATTTATATGTGTTTTGAGATTGACAGATAAAAATAGGCCCATGGTTGCAAAACTTTATCAAGAATTATAGAATCATTTGAATGTAATTAAGATTCTATCATCATCTGAAAAGCAAAGTGAGTTCAGCATTATCAAATTATATTACTTGTAAACAATAGACGTCATTAATAGACGTCCATATGCACTCTTAAATGTTCATCAAAAGATAATTCTTGTGTGCAATGTATATCATATCACAATATATAAATAAAAAGAGCAAAATAGGAGGTAAAGATCAGAATTCAGAACTTTAGTAACCCCCAGTATGGGTGATAACAGGGGCGGCGGAGCGTCTTTCGAAGTGGGCGGGAGGGGGCACCAAAAATGGGGCACTTTGGGGGAAAGGGCCCCTACAAAGAGTGAAAATATTGCAGAAAATGACACTTTGAGCTCTAGATAAAAAAAAAAAGAAAAGAAAAAATTACTTTGCAGTTGAGTGCAATGGTCTGATTATTCATATTGAAGATATTTTGAATAGCAGCGATTTTCCTAATATGATAAAAAGACGTAAAAGCGTATGTAAGGGCACTGCTCATTCTTGTATAACTTACAGAATTGTGCCCCTCCTGCCCCCTGCTCCACTGCTCTCATTGTGCTGATATCAGTAGGGGATCGGAATCTATTATTATGAAGCCTCTCTGAGCTAGGTAGGCCTATGTGGTTCTTTTGTGGACTTTAGGGCTCAGCTTGTAAGCGAAATCGGAGTATATAGGTACAATATATTAAATATATATAGGTATATATGTAGGGCACTTATCAGAAGACAAAGGGGCACTTATCAAAAGGGGAAATAATACTAGTAGAAAGAAAAAAAAAGGCACTGATAAGAAGTAAAAGGGGCACTAAAAAAGAGGTATTTATCAGAAGGTGAGAAGGGCACTTATTAGAAAGAAGAAGGGGCAGCCATTCAAAGAAAAAGAGTCACTTATCAGAGGTGAAATAGGGCACTTATAAGAAATGAAAATTGTACCATTAGGACGGAAAATTGGCACTAATCAGAAGAAAAACAAAGCCACAGATTTCAAAAGGGGTTACTTATCAGAAGGTGAAAAGGGCATTTATCAGAGAGAAGAAGGGGAGCAGTTATACGAAGGAAAAGGGGGCACTTATCCGAAGTGAAAAGGGACACTATGTATTGGATTTCATAAACGGCAGTAATGTCTGAAATTAAAGGAGGCACTTATCAGAAGGTAAAAGGGCACTTATTAGAAAGAAAAAAGGGCACTATACGAAAAAAGGTGGCACTTATCAGCTATGAAAAGGGGCACTTCTTGGGTACTTGAAAAAGTGGGGGGGGGGGCACTGTGTCCCCCTGCCCCCCCCCCCCCCCGGAGCGCCGCCTCTGTGTGATAGGCTGCATGATCCTCATATAAATAAAAAAGTAACAAACACAACACAGCCAATAAATTAACTATTTATACTTCTTTGTCAACTCAATATATTTGATATCAATAACAAGTGTATGTTCTTCTCATGTAAATGTAATTAATTCTGCTTGAATATTCCACTGTCTCTTCAAGCATCATAAAAACGATATTACTTTAATTGGTCAGAACTATTACAACTATTATTTTGTCATTCCCTTTTTCTGTTATTGTACTTTGTATTCTCTGTTATATTGTTTTCCTGAAAATGATATAATAAAATAAAATAAACTGTTATTAAGATAGAGATTTCTGTTGTTGAAAGATCGCAATATATAACCAATAATATCTAATGACTCCTCTACAAAATATAACCAGCAAGATATGCATTCCAAACTACAACGTCTACGCAATGCCTAATTTGTTATAGAATATTTCATTATTGATTAAATCAGATTTCAGTTTCACCAATGAGCCTAAAAGTGTGAAATCAGATTGTTGTCAATCACTCCTGATCTTATCTGGGTCACCCAGATAAGATCAGGACTGATTATTAATCTTATCTTTATGATCGTTTTGAAATCTTTATTTGTTTAGTCGATTTTTTCTCTCTAATTGTGCCTAGAGATTTCTTTATTCTTGCTAACTGGAACAACCAATATTACCTTACTCATGTTGAATGAAAAAATGCTAATAATGAAATTATTTCTTTGAATATAAATTATGGTGCATTTGTGCATTAGAGGTACAAACAATACCATAACTGCCTGGTTATTATATCTAACTCATATTTACACAGAATTATATAAAAATATATTTGTTTTAAAAAAATCATTAAAAACTACATTTACATGAATAACGGTTACCATGGCAACGAAAATTGATAGAAATCTATTTTTGTTAGTTTAAGTCATGGAGAATATCATTCTGAACAGAACATCCAAGTTTAAATGAAGTAGGATTATGAGATAAAAAATTATGGCCTCTAAGGTCACTGTTTATGTGTTCTGTTTGTTGACATTTTTCTAAAACGGATTTAGGGGGAGGGCACATCCGGCCGGTGCCCCCTCCCGCATTGGAAGAAAAGTATGCATTGTGCCCCCTTTTTTTCCAGTGTGCCCCCTCCTTTTAGAACAAAAAACCTTGTTGCTTGTCAGATAATTACTGAGGGAAACTGGGCCCCCATTAACCCCTCCCCCCCCCCCCCCCCGAGCGAATTTTTGAGGTCTGGCGAAAAAAACATCTCGCAACTAGTTAATTTTGAAACAAAAAAATCAAGATAATGATTCCTACATTCCCCGTATGGTTTAGCACACGCTTCAGGAGCACCAAGGCACTAGTAATGAGCACCAATTCGCGATTTTGTACTTGTTTGAAAGCAGTCTTTAAGATTATAATCAGTACAAATCAAAGTCGGTGTTTAGATGAAATGATATTAAACACAATACTGAGACGTAAATAAATTTCATTTAAAGCAAAATTTTCTACAATCCTCGTAGGGTTTAGCACACGTTTGGTGAGCACCAAGTCCCTATAATGAGCACCAGCGCTATATTGTTTGAAAACAATCATCAGGGTTATAATCAATGCAAATCAAAGTCAGTGTCTAGATAATTAGATGTTTAAGACAATATTAAGACGTAAATAAAGTTCATTTTAAACAAAATTTTACAGATAATCACTACTACATTCCCCGTATGGTTAAGCGCACGTCTCATGAGCACCAAGTCACTATAATGAGCACCAAGTCACTATAATGAGCACCAGCGCTATATTGTTTGAAAACAGTCATCAGGATTATAATCCATGCAAATCAAAGTCAGTGTCTAGATAATTAGATGTTTAAGACAATATTAAGACGTAAATAAAGTTCATTTTAAACAAAATTTTACAGATAATCACTACTACATTCCCCGTATGGTTTAGCGCACGTCTCATGAGCACCAAGTCACTATAATGAGCACCAGCGCTATATTGTTTGAAAACAGTCATCAGGATTATAATCAATGCAAATCAAAGTCAGTGTCTAGATAATTAGATGTTTAAGACAATATTGAGACGTACAAAAAGTTCATTTTAAACATAATTTTACAGATAATCATTCCTACAATCCTCGTACGGTTTGGCACACGTTTAATGAGCACCAATGCGCGATTTTGTTTGAAAACAGTCATCAAGATTGTAATCTATAAGAAAATCAAAGTCATTGTCTAGATGAATAGATGCTGAAGACAATATTGAGACGTAAATAAAGTTCATTTGAAACAATTTTTTTGCAGATAATCATTCCTACAACCCTCGTATGGTTTGACACACGTTTAATGAGCACCAAGTCACTATAATGAGCACCAATGCGCGATTTTGTTTGAAAACGGTCATCAAGATTGTAATTTCAGAAAATCAAAGTCAGTGTCTGGATAAATAGATGTTAACGACAATACTGAGACGTAAATAAAGTTCATTTGAAACATAATTTTCAAGATAATCATAAAGATCAGTGCTGACGAAAAAGCAATTAATACAATTAATTAAGCCTATTAATAAAACACTTTACGATTTGTCCAAGAATAGGCTTATGATTTCGTCAGAAATTGAATGCAATTATATTTTATTTTAATAGCATGAATATAAAAAAATTTAAAAAATAAACAATGACTACGAATATGTAATATTTTGAAAGCGGTCTCACTGACTTTTTTCCCGGATACATATATAAAAACATATAACTATAATCGTCTATGATCATAGGTTCAAGTTATGAGGAAATCATTATTCTGGGAAAATCATTGACGGCTTGTGATGAGGATATGGGACGTTACAAGTTCATGACAAAGTGGCTAATTTGTCTAGTGATTTTCTTTGTTTTCATTAGCTTTCAGTGTCATAAAGATTCATAACTTCATTTTGTTCGATTTTACTCGAACAGAGTCGAACTGCTTTATTCTGTTTTGATTTGTCTGGGACCGGACTTGCCGATCGGAAAATGAAGACGTACACACACACACACATATCCACCAACACACGTCACACACCACACAGATGTTGAGGTCCTTTGAGGTTTCTTCACACTAGACAAGCTAGAGCCCACAGGCTCACAATATTGTGGCAAATCAACGGGAATCGACGGATAATAATAGGCAGCTGTGTAATTTCAAACTTTTTCACGTGTGATTTATTACGTACGTACGTAGTAATTATCACGTACGTACGTAGTAATTTTCACGAACGTACGTAGTATTATCACGTACGTACGTAGTATTATCACGTACGTACGTAATATTTTTTATTTTTTTTACGTCGTCAGTTTGGCCCTTCCAGGTCTTCGTATATAAACTTGAATTGTTGTACGTAAAGTTTTATTTTCAACTTCAACTAACTCAAAATAATTGGTCTCGTGTGAATTTCTTGAATTATGCAAGTAGGAAATACTGTTTTCAGTGTTGCAAATCCTGTGGCGTATGCAGTTAATTACAAACTTAGTAAACGAAGAAGCTTGACTGGGGAGGAATTTTTAATTTGTAAACAAATCTTTAGGCATTTTACTCCCAGTGTTAAAGATCGTATGCTCGATCTGTAATGAAAAACACAAGTCAGAAAAAAAATTACAAACTTATTTGAAGTGGAAAAAGGTCAGTACAATTAAATGCAATGAAATTTGCAAATGGCTATTTTTTTCGTATAAACTATCTAACCATCTCCCTATCTAATTAGGCTTATCTTAGTCCAATCTGGTTAGTGAAATGACGTAAATGAAAATTATTCGTCAATGAAAATGGGTTTTCTATTTCCTCGTGTATGTGCATATCACAAAATATATTTGTTCAATTATGCCCTGCGTGCTACAAGTGGCGGAAGTTTTGTCAATTAAGTTTTTGTAGTTTTGCTTTTGGAATATCATATTTCAGATTCATCAATAATGCAATTATAACAGCATTTTCAACTTTATTTATTCGAGCGTTTCCTTCTTGCGAATCAAGGGCATGATCTTTCGAAAGTGATGAGCTGATTTATTCTGTAATTCAGTTTACTTCAATTCAATTTTATTTCCACACATACTTAATAAAGAAAATACAAGCACCAGTCCTGTCTAAGCAGACGATATCCCACAACATCTTACACATTTTTCAGTGCCTGTTTTGTCATCTCCTCTTCACTTATTTATCTTTAATACTTGACTAGCGTCAGTCTTAATATGGTATTATTTTGATGAAAAATGCAGCGTTAAAAAAATAAAGGAATCAGTCACTTGTAAACAAAATAAGACGCCATTGTATTTTCAGCTGCTTGCACCGGGGCATGTTCGGCGTTTCAAGAGGGAACGAATGCCATCCGTGCTATTATTCGGAGGGCTTTTCAATTTGAAAGTGGGGTTTATTTCATTGATCATTGACCCTTCTCCTGTGTATTTACAATCAAACGGTTTTAGTTATCAGAATCAGTTTCACTTTCACTTTTAGAATGGTGTGAAATAAGGTCATGTTTAAATATACCAAACTCTTTATAATTTGATAAATAATTGCATTAGCATTGCAATTACGTTCATTCACTATAGGACGTCGTCTGCTTAAGCGGGATCGGTCCCTAGTGTGACGACATCAAAACATCGCTATATTTCTGGCGAATCCTCGGATATTCCAGATGCTGAGAAGAGCTTTTATTTATGTTGTTTTTATAATCATCAGATACGCAGTTGACATAAAAACTTACACGATTGCCATCTGTAAGCTTCCCAGTTTCTAGTGATACATTAATTGCCATATTTGTGATTTTCTTTGAATAGCTACTTTAAAGTTATACAAAATTTATTATGTTCTGTAAACCATTCTCAAAAAAAAAATCCACATATACCTTTCACCACCTCTTGTCCATTTACTGTGAATTAGTCACTTTACTATTTCCACACAAAACATTGACTTATCTCTCACCCGTTTTCAAATACACTATTAACCGAGTGAATGTCTATATATGCTATTCCTATAATATATTTTTAAAATTTGACCAATAGAGGCGTAAGGGGTGTTGTGGTCTAGTAAATATGTCATTGGCGATAACAAAGTTTATATTCTACCATACCATAAAAATTCTTTGGCAAGAATTTTATCTACATTTGCCACACTCGACCCACTTGAAATGACAACCGTCAACCAGTATGGTAAAAAAAAAAAAAACACTGAATCCTTCAACGCATTATTAGGACAGCTGGTTGGAGCCAGGGTAATAATCCAACGCCCTTTGGAAGCGTTATACAGGAACTGAATACTGTTATTAAATAAAAAAATTACCTTTCTAGAAAATAATCATTCACACTGTTTATCTCATAAGTGTTCACGTCAAACCAGTTTGAATTTATAGTTTTCCAAGTCCCTAAATCATAATGTGAAATAAGTACAACTGGTCGAAGTAATCTGTAGCATTTTGTGTACTTTTGATCGTTGAATTAAAGTATATAAATAATGGTATTCGAAGATAATTATTGGCGAATATAATGTACTTACATACATTCTCCTATTAACATTTACCTTAGAAAAAGATGGCTACGCCACAAACAAACGCAATAACTGACAATGATCTGACTCTGCTGGCACAGCAGTTCAACCCAGATGACCTCGGGAAGCTTTGCGAGAGTCTCGGATTGGACAAAGCTTACACCAAACTTGTCGCCGAGGACGGTGATGGTACGATTCTCCGAATCTTAACGACATGGAGGAACTCTCATCACTCCGATGGCGATGACATCGACATGCGTAGTTTATTGTCCGAAAAGCTGCGCGAGGAGTTTCCAAAGCAGGCGGCATTTTTCATGAGGGGTAAGATATATATAACCACTGGAATGCAAGCATTCGCCAAAGCTTACTGTCTCTACCATTTCATAATTGCCCTTATCGTTTCTAGTTGGTATATAAAATTGTAGTTATTGTCTACTATAGTAATTGTTCTACTGGTCACGATTATAGAATGGCAAACTTACCCAAGGATTCGTAATGATTGTTTGGCTAAGACAACAACGTATCGGGGCTTTAATCAATGATGGTCAAAACGGCAGATGGTATTGCCATGATGCTATGAAAAACAGTATAGTTTTATAAGATTTTATCACACTCTGCTGATTATATTATGTGTTAAACAAGCACAAGCGATATTTTTGTTGTCTTCAAGTTCGACTAGGTCTGTACAAGACAACCCAACTATAAAAAGTGGTGACATTTGTAACGTACGTCCCACTGTTCCGGCTCTGATATTCGCTCTCTCATCCTAGTGAAAGATGTTGTTAGTGGAATAGGCAGGCTATCTTTCTTAAGCCCGCCTCACACTGTGCGATTTCTCAAGCGATCACTTGCGATGCGATGCGATGCGATGCAAAGCGATATCGCAGGCCATCGCAGGCTACCACAGGATCTGCGATGCATGTCTCACACTGTGCGATTTTAGCATTTCGCGCATGCGTACTTTATTACTGATAACGCGATTTGTAGTAGTATTAACAGACACACGGAAACAAAATTCCTAAAACTTGAAAGGTAATTATGTTTTTTAAATAAAAATGACATGAAACGCATGTGTAACGAATGTGTAGCCTATGTAGTAATTGAAATTAGTATAGAGACTTATAATTATAAATGAGGTAACCAACATTTAGGGGAGAGATACATTTTTATGCTACGTAAAGTTAGATGGATTGGAAAAGAAAAGATGAACTTCGGGTTATAGTTATTTAGTTAATCAAGTTATTTTTTCCCCCGACATCCATTTGACTTCTCTTGAACTCTGTTTATTTTGGATTCACCGATTTGTTGGTCTTTTCTTGGCAGAATGAAATATTGATTATATGAATCAGGGGCGGATCCAGGATTGAGTAAAAAGAGGGGGCACGCAAATGAAAGTTTGTCAAAAAGTAGACCCTATTTTTTTGGTTCTCGCCAGCTTCTCGAAAAGTTGCTCAGTGGAGGGGGAGGCGACAAATTTTCGCCAAACCTTCAAAATTCGCTCAGTAAGAAAAGGGCGGATCGTCTATGGTCAATAATAGAATATAATAATAGAATCAGTTCATTGTTTTAATTAAGCGGTGATCCGGCATTTGCTTCTGTGACAATTGCTCTGGGCGTTATTTCATCAGAAGTATGGGTTTAATAGGGTAATGGTTTCCGAGCATTCATCTTTTTTTAATTTTTCTTCTGTTTGATTGTCAGGTATTTTCTGTGTGTGCCCCGCCCCTTTAAAAGTTTGGATGTGCCCTGATCTTTGCCCCTCCCCCGTTCTCTATCTATATCATTCTTTCTTTGCTTCTCTTATCTTTTCTCAAATCTCCACATCACTTTCTCTCTCCTGTCCCCGCTATTGCTCTCTTAATATTTCTCAATGACTATTAGAACTATAATTATTTCCACCCCCTCCCCCTCTCTCTCTGGAACTCTCTCACATCCCCTCTCAGTAAACAATATTCACATAGGACTGAGTGAAACACCGAGCTGTTCGTGACATAGGTATCATGCATCTTTATTGGAGACGTGCTGAATATCCCTTACAATAGAAAGATGAAAGCTGCATGTTAAAGAAAAGTTACTCTATTTTATGGGAAATACAAATGAAATGATTTTGATAAAAGAAAAGAAAAGACAGAAAGAAAGAGGGAAAGGGAGAGAGAGAGAGAGAGAATGTGCTTACAGTGAGTCAAGCATAGTTCCAGTAAACACACAAGGTCCATTTTCCTGAAATGAAGACACAACCCCACCTCTGTGTATGTATACATTTTAACAAACAAACCATGTGCATTACATTTAGTGGAATATCTGCTTAATAGCAAATCAATACCTCAAAAAACATTACCAATATTATAACAAATATTAGTATACAAATTACATGTATAGTAACATAATTGTCTATCTGGGGGAGCATTTCAATACATTTGTCATTGTCAACCATTTTTTACTTGTTTTATGCACATCATGATCTTAAATAGTATCTTAACACAAATTAGCTATACAAATATAATATAATTTCTTGATCAAAATTTACATAACATGTATATTCACTTTCATGAGAACACACCATATATAATCGTAGATCCAGTATTAAATAAAATTCCTTCATATGTTTCTGTATCCTTTTCCCCCTCTCTCACTTTTTTCATTCTCACCTTTTTCATTATCAATGATTCGAAAATATCAAATTATATTTCTGCACAAACATGATATAAGCAATCATATCTTATGTTGACATTTGGAGAGCACTTTTTTGAGGTCTTCTATTAGAGCGAAACTCTAAATAACCCAAATAAGGTACAAGTGGGTGAATAATACTGAGTGGATTTTTTGTTTTTTCTTTCTGCTAAAAACCAAATTGGAAATTGATGACATTTAACAAGTTGTATAAAAATATTCAGTTGTTTGTTGAAGTTGTGAATCCTTATTTATATAAATATTCTGGTTATGAATGAAGAAAAAAAAATCGACAATTATTTATCAAGTCTATAAACATGTTTTTTTGAAGTACAGTTTATACATACATAATAGTTAACCTATTATTAAATATGAAATACAAATTTTGTATTTTGTCACAGTGATTCCAATAAACCCAAATTTAAATTTCATTTCACAAGATTGTTAATAATTGTTAATCATTATTATACTTGTCTGATAACTAAAGAATTACAATTCGCACTTTCTTTTTATAGCAGAGGCTAAACAAAATGCATTGCATAGAATGCCTTCCAGTCATTGTATAAAGGAATTGCAAGCACACTAGAATATTTTTTTCTTCTTTCAGCAATACAAACAGAAAAGAAATTCAGTAATTATTAAAAACCTGTAACATGTAATGAAATCATAGTTTACCCCCCCCCCCCCAACAAAAGAAAAATACATGTAATTGAAAGACAATCATTTTTCCCCTGCTCATGCATGGATTTGGTGTTGTTGTTTTTTTCCATTTGAATCACAACTAGCTGAGACAGAGAGTTGTGCTATTAGATGTTGTTCCTGATTGTACATTTATTTCATGGATTCTCAGTAGTTCACATGATTTGTTGAAAATAAAAACGTTTCATCTCCCAATTTTCAAGTAACTACATTTTTCAAATGCAAATTTTGCTTGAATCATCAATATATAGTATACTGTATAACAAACAATACAATTATCATATAATAGAAAGGTTTCCGTTCTAAAAAGGAGGCACAATGCACATTTTTCTTCCAAAAAGGGTGGGGTACGGACCAGATGTGCCCCCCCTAAATCTGCCACTGCTTCTGTTAGCTATGATTGCACCAATGTATACAAGTGGGTTTTTACAGACACATATTAATCAGACTGTTCAGACATGATTATTTACTTTGGGGGAAATAAAAATGCCATCTGAAAGACAGGATTCAGTTTTAAACCAGGGTCCGTCAAAGTTGGTTTGGAGGCTGTTGATCAGGACATTGGAATCGTCTCCAAATAGTTTGAGCCAAGGGGTATAGGCTTCCACCATATGCTGGCTATGTCACTGTCTGTGTCAAGAAAACCTTTAGTATAGGAAAGCCTTATGAACTATGAGGGGTCAAATCTGGATATTGAATTATGCTAATTGACAAAGTTTTGTGCCTGCAAAGTAATTTAACTGTAAAGTTAGTAATCACAATTTGAATAACAACTAGAATCTCACTATTTTCAGAGATTTCATGTCCACATACATAAAAAGCTTTGAATAATGTCTCAAAAACTAGTACCGATTTTCGAAAATCAACATTGCCCTGTTTGTGAATGCCCCTATACTGATAGTTTGCATGCAGAAACCCTGGTCAGTTGTAAAAGAGTGTCTGCACTGTAAGACTACCATATGTCATGTACTATAGCTGCTCCTGACATGACCAGAAGGTAGCTGAATTAGGCTTCTCTCAAGACAATGATTTTCTGATTAAGTGTCAAATTAGGGTCTGTGTTTGCAGACAACATGATTTCCAAGTGTGGGGGTGATTGGGGGGGGGGGGGGGGAGGGGGGATTGAACGTAGAAGAAAATACCACCTTCAATCCATATGATCTGAAGGAGACGGCTCAGATATAAACGGTTTGATGTTGTAACAGTTCTGAGTAGGTATCACCAGGTATGGGATTGTGCTCCAAGTTGATTTCTTCAATGACAGACATGCCAAAGAGTTGCTTGCATCCAGATCTGCATGGTAATCGAGGGATCAAAATAGATGTTCTTATTTATCAACACATTTGCTTGAAATTCATGTACAGTATTTAATTTTTCATTGATAGAAAAACCAAATGTATTGTCATTTCATTTGTTCTTATTAATATTCAAATATGGATTTTAATTTGTGAATCATGAAATTATGGATGCCAGTATTACTCAAACATACATGCAGGCAGATTCATGGGGTGAAGTGAAAACTGAAGAGGCCAACCCCCCTCCCCCCCCCCCCCCCCCCCCCCCCACCAGACATAAAAGGGCTTTTTGAGGATTTTTTTTTCCTGCAGCCCCCTTTTGGACTAAATAATGTTATAACCCTGGATGTAATTTACCTGGGAAGGGCTGGCAGCTGGATTCCAAAAATCATAATTACCGGGAATAAATAGGGAATTTTGTTTTGCTCGATACAAGACAGAAATCCAGCAAAGTCCAGCACATGCTGAATTCATTCCTGGTTTTCAATCCTTATTATTCATGTATTCACATTTCATATTTATTCAGACATATGAGTGAGAAATAAGAGAACATACCTGTGATCTCATTGTCACTCAAATCTAAAATTCTGAGGGATGACAGTTCATAGGGATGACAGTTCATAGAAACTCTCTGGCAAGGTGGATATTGGGTGAGGCATTTATAGCTTCTATAGGATGGTCATCTGGTAGATTTCATCTGATGTTTACAGCTTCATTAATAAAACATGAGAGGTACAATGATAAGTAATAAAGAGCTAATAATAAAAAGAAACAAAGGGTACATTAACTAAATCCATCAGTTTAGTAACACCCTTGATTACTCTACAATCAAACTCATTCTCACTGGCTTAAATCAGGGAAATGTAACTAAGAGTTAATTACATTTCCCGGCTTAAATCAAACAGCAAACAAATTATCAGCATTATACTGTACTTGAATACACTTTACTGGATAGATGTTTGACAAAGAATAAAAACTGATTAAGAGATTTCTTTGCTTCGCTCAGCCTGAATGCAAATCATTCAAAATAATTTTTTGCAATTAAAATGAAAATCTATTCATTTATAAAAATATGTTTTGACAGATTAAATCAAAATTAAGCATTTTATTTGAATGAAAAGTGTCGTCCCTATGATATCTGTTGTGTTCATGTCATTTCTCTGCAAATTATACGACTATCTTTTTGAACAAGTAAATTCAATCAAAATAAAATAAAAAAGACAAGGTAAAAGTTAAAAAAAGGAACCTGCGTGACAAGTTATAATTTTCTTTAAAAGTCTGTTTTCAAAAACAATTCTTACCAGTAACTTTTCCAAGGCAATTTCTTTGACATTACAGTGCGTGCATTGTGGGAAAGATCGAGGGTTGATAGCACTGCGTTTCTCATGGATGGTATACTGCTTGCAGAACAGCTTCCAAGAGACAGCTTGAAAAATCCTATGAAAAGATAGTAAAATAAGTTTCAATTAGAAAATGAGCTATGCAAAAAAATAAGTGGGGGAACAAAAGCCAGAAACATGTTACAAACTTTCTTACATTCTTGACATCAGTAGCCAGCTTACTTGTGATTTATGAGTGACATTTTAAAATACATTCTTAACTTATCAATATGAATATTCTGAAACAAATAGTACAACATAATCATGATCATATAAAGTAGATCTCAGAATAACTTTCAAAGTATTAACATGTAGCTGTTGACTGCTGAATTCTCTTATTCCCTAAAGTTTGCTCAAAACTTGATACAGGACCCACCTGATTCAAGAAGGCAATGGGTTAACTGAAAAAGAGATTATGTTTGAATAATGGGAAGTAAAATACATTGCAGCTATAAAAGTATTTAAACACTTGTTGTTATGCGAACAAGGTAAATGATACCCAAAACCTCACTTTCAGTCCTAACAAATTGAATAATGAAGAATTCTTTGATCCTTAATCATAAATTTGAGCAAAAACCTGAAATAAATTTGCCTGTCATCTCAACTCAGCTTAGTATTGGGTGAGCTGTGGATAATAGTACTTAGTAGAGTGCAAAAACTGAGAGGCACAATATATATCGGCCTATTAATTAATATAAATAAAATCCATTTATCCAGCATGGCAAAGAATCCTACAGTAGAAGAGAGGGGAAATTTTAAAAAATATTATAGATCTAATACATCTATATATTGAGAAAAAAAATACGAGAAAAGCAGCTACCTAAAATTTGTATGCTGTTTACGACGCATGTATAAAGCACTGATGGACATGGCTGCCGAGCCCATATCTCAGGGAAGTTGAGGTACCGAAACGAGGCAAGCGTCGGTCCAGCGCCCTAAGGGCCAACTAATTTTAATAACCGTACATACCGTACTTCTTCGGCCAGCTGCCAGCTGTAACTCTCTCTCTTCTAACTTAGAGTTAGACGAGGCAACTATGAACAACTTACATATTATTTATTCTTGTGCCCACAACGTAGACTAGACCTAGACTACTAGTAGGCCTAGTACAACTCATGTCATAGCCCGACCAGACGGTGCGACAGGGATGTGTAGGGTTACTCTTGTCACTGCTTCTGCCGCTGTTGAGTGTACTTTATGGGTTAGAATTGAGATGAAAGGACTCCGAATTTCGGGGAATAAGGACTCCGAATTTCGGGGGAATAAGGACCTTCAAATAGTAGTCCCTAAAAAAGTTAGACTTAGTCTTAGACTGTTAGAAGTCAGAAATATGCATGGGGTTTTTACATTTATTTATCTGTAAGTAATTTAAATCTAGTGCCTTGTAACTTTTTGTTTTTGTTTTACTTTAATTTGTTTTAC
Organism: Heliocidaris erythrogramma; assembly: GCA_025617745.1. Taxonomy (NCBI): domain Eukaryota; kingdom Metazoa; phylum Echinodermata; class Echinoidea; order Camarodonta; family Echinometridae; genus Heliocidaris; species Heliocidaris erythrogramma. The sequence continues at coordinate 14,462,432 of CM046866.1, read as the reverse complement.
TTTACTATTATAGTTTTAGGTTAATTAGATTCCTTTTTAGATTTCAATTAGATTTAATTAGAGTTACAAAGTAGAGTAGGCCTAAGTAGTAAGTCAAAGCGTCCCACAATTACTTAAGCCTAGGCCATGCCTAGGCCTAGTTAATCTTCATGATCTTAGGCCTAGATAATTTATAATGTACAAATGTGTGCATCAGACTTCAAGTTCTGGTATGATTTGGCAATGAGAATCCCAGACCAAATGAGGTTCGCCAAAACGATAAAGTTAAATTTTCAGGGTAAAATTCCCATCCAAAGTGACAGCCATACTCAAGTCAGATCTTCGAGTTCGACCCATTGCATTCCTGCACTGCGCAAAACGATGAAATCACACTCCAATTAAATCCTATGTACGGGACTACATATGCAAAAAATTTGTGCGATAAAAAATGCATAGTGCACAATTTCATCAAATTACTTACGGTTATATCCAATCTCGTAACATGTTTCCGTCTTCATTCTGTCTTTTGTCACGCGATTGTGATAGGCCGGCAGGCTGATGTTAAATAATGATGGCCTATCCGGCTATCCTGCCACATTTGAAGGAGAACCTCCTGCCCTTTATCCGTTGTTCCTCTGTCCACTAGATGGAAATCGCATCGCATCGCATCGCATCGCGTTCAAAACCCTGCGATGCGAGGCGATTGCTTGCGATATTGGGAAAATCGCAAGTTGTTGCGTCGCAAGACCTCTCACACTGCACGATATCGTGCGATTTCCTGCGATGCGAGGCGATATCGCAGGAAATCGCACAGTGTGAGGCGGGCTTAAGATAGGGTGCTTGCTGCAAAGCTGTTTGCACATTCCATGTGCATGTGGCGTCTTCGATCCAGAGTTTATTTCTCCCTCTCCCCATTTATGTGTGGCTGTGGGTGGGCATATGTGTATGTATCAATATTATGTATATAAATATAATATAAGACGTTTGTTTAACCTTTGCAAAAAAATAAAAAAAGAAGGCCAGAAATGGGGAACGTTAACAGAACTATGCACCATTATTCCCTAATTTTCATTTCTTACAATGTACCAGCAGTTCAGTTACTTGTTAAATAAAACCAACCGATTTGTTAAAATTAAAAAAAAGATGCCTATAGGCCTAAGCTTTATAAGGAGGCATTTAGTTTTCACTAACTGGGCGTTGTGGCGTGCGTCTGTAATCCAGCTACCAGTGGAAGTTATAAACTGATTCAGCGGACCCAGGTTCGAGACTGAGTCACGTCTTTCGGATGGTGACGTTAAAGGTCGGTCCCAGACGTAAATAATCATATCTGATTGATACACGTCTGTAAAAACCCGATTACGCACACTCACACATAAACGTCAGCAGCATTTCATATCAGATAATATGTTATTAACCGTTTTCACTCCACTTCAAGAATTCGCTGAACCTGTGATAACAGAGGCTGGAGTTAGCGAAGAATTCATAGTCCAATTGGCTGACAACATTCGGACAGAAGAGCATGCGGAATCTTTGGCGCGACACCTCGGCTTTAAAGAACCCTCGATTGAAAGGTACATCGCAACAAATCGTATGGAGGGCAGAGTGACAAGCAAGGGAACTCGTGATATGCTTTACGATTGGAGGGACAAGACGATTCCAAGAGATCAACCAGCTATCCTCAAGAAATCTCTCATAAATTCCGGAATGGCCCGATTGTCAGAGATTCTTCCGGATATCACACCAGTGCCTGAAGGTAAGAATGCAAGGAAGGTAAGATGGACTCTAACTAATTCGAAACAATGTTTCAAATTGAAAGATACAGTTTTACATGCTGTTATAATCTGACGAACATATATTTTGTTATATGCCGAAACGGAGAAAGCATTCACTGATCACCCGTGTTGTGTTTATTAACATCGTTAACTAAGAACGATTTTTTCAACATGTGAGGGCTGAAAATATCAAGTTGCTATGTAGGACGTATACAGCACATGTGAAAGAATAAATGGTCAAACTTACCTGAATCGTTTCCTATTATCAATGTTGCACGGTCTAAACTAAAAGTGATTTTCCAATTTCACCAAAATATCATCAGATTCCGGTTTTCTCCTGAGGGTCTTTTCCCTCGGGGCAGTACTCAAAATGTGTTTTAAATAGCACATTGTTATAGGTCCTTCAAATAGAAAAAGATCCTACAAAGTCATACATTTGACAAATGACATTTAGTCATTTTTTTGTCTTGGAGCGAATGGGAAAAATTGACCACCGCTACTTCACAGTGACCGATTCGGCCAATTTAAAATTCCCATTGGGATAGTGATTACAACTTTTAAACAAATCACAACTTTCTTATTGTTTGTCCGATTTTGTTAAAACTTTCACCAATCTACTTCTCTGGTTTTTCTGCTTTCGCACAAATCAAAGTATTAATAAGGTTCGATTGCCCTTTAAGCAATGTAAAGTACTCGACTAACTCGAGGGATGATCCCAGCAAGACCTGGGACTTTTCTTTACTTGAGCTTGCTATTAAAGCATCTTATCGATTCCGACAAATATTTTAATTCCGCCACTGGTTGGTGAAAAGGATATGGACGAAATCTATGATGATGTATAAATGTACAATTTGGATCACGTGTTGTTTCTTTTTCCCCTTTAGATATTTACTCTTTGTCCATTTGTAACAACTTGACTGTACATGGTTGCCGCAAAAAGCTCATCGATCGATACAAAAAAGCAACATGCAGGATCCAGTTGAGGCCCTGGGACAAGGAACACAATAAAGACATCCAGAGTATCTACACGATCGTTACAATGGTGAAAAGAGACAGAGAAGGAAACGAACTCAAAAGGGTCGTTCTAAAAGGATCAGTAGATGAAATCTTCTCAACTACGATTGATGACATGCAACCTGATCGAATCATCCTCCTGGCGCCAGCTGGTAAGGGCAAAACAACTGCAGTGGCAAAGTTGGCATATGACTGGGTAATAAGCATGAAAGGATCACCTCTTAAAGATCTACCACTACTGTTTGTCATCAAGCTGCGAAATGTTGCGAAAGTGATGTCTCTTGGAGAGGCGATCATATCGCAGCTTCTGGATGATGTTGACGGCCTTACTCCCGACTCACTTGAAGATTTCATCGAGAACAACCAAGAGATATGCCACATCATCATGGATGGCGTAGATGAATATGCCGGAACAATCAAAGAAGAGAAAGGGAAGCCGAGTAATAGTCTCGTCAGAGCACTGCAATACAAGTCACTGAGAAACTGCAGAATATTAGCAACGGCTCGTCCACATCTTGAGGAGGACTTCAATCAAGGTGATCTCCCGTTGGTGTACGCTAAGATGGAGATTGAGGGCTTCACACCTGAGAATGTGTCAATGTACATCCACAAGTTCTTCTCCGACAACGAAGAAAAAAGTAACAGCCTTAAATCGTACCTAGAGAGGAATGAGGTAATAAAGGAACTTACGTCGATACCCTTCTTCACGATGATGGTGTGCCACCTGTGGAGTGAGAATCTACTCGATGGAATCACAACCCAAACCGCCCTCTTCGACAACGTGAACACATTTTTCCGACATCATTTACTGAAGAAGGGTAGGGAGCTAAGTGACGATGTGTTTCATAGGACAATCGTTGGACTTGGCAAAGTTGCCCTCTCTGGACTACTGACAGACAAGAATAAGCTCGTGTTTACTCCGGATGACTTCAGAGACGTACCTGAATCTTATGAGGTAGGAATAGAACTTGGAATCATTTCCAGTACAACGACGACTCTGAAACACGTGACAACGGAAGGTCCAACAAAAATGACAACTGTTGAGTTCTACCACAAACTTGCACAGGAGCACGCGGCTGGGATGTATCTGGCGACTACATATAAAGAGAGATGGGCCAAAGTTATCTACCTCGCTTCAGATAATCCATTTAAGAAAGTCCAGAAACGTCTTGCGGATTATGAAAATCTTCTTCGATTTGCCGCTGGAGCGAAGGACAGTGTTTGTGTTAAGGTGTTGAAGACAATCTCAGGAGCATCGAGCGTGTCTGACAAAGAGAAGTACCGGATTCTTCTTGACTGTTCATCAGAGTCGACTGACCTCTCTGGTGCTTCCTTGGACCTAGTTCGGAGATGCATTGGCGACGGTGCTATGATTTTGCACGCCCCTACAGTCCACACGGCTGTTGGTCTCAAGAAACTTCCAGTCGCATCAAAGCAGCAGGTTTGTTTCCCTTGGAGTGTGATAATTAAGCATTTTGGAAGGTTTCCTTGTGACAATTAATTTAAAGGGTACCAATCACCCAAAAATATTTTGCTCTGTATGTTAGGGGTTCCATGTCGTCATATGATATTCAAAGTATGAGCTTCAAATGTTAATATATAAAGAGATATTGCAAATTTAAAGACCAATCGACGCACGCTTACGCGCTCGCACAATATAAGGCCCGCGCGGAACCGAAGTCGGAGTCGGGTTCCGTGCGAGGGGTTTTTATGTTTTCGTCATACTCATTAAACGTTAACCCACAGGTCAAATAAAGTGATATGAGGGTAACTATTTATCATGTTTATAATCAACCTGTACAATTTTTCAATTTCAGTTGGCTACATAAAATGGTTTTATCAAAGCGGATCGTTTTTCTGAAATAGTAATAAAGATTCACTGTCTACAAGTTTCTCTAAATCACATGCAGATTAATCGACTGCACATTTCAGCTTCAAAGCTGGGAAATGGTGTCGCATCCAAACTGGCATTGAGCATCGGAGATCTCCCCAATCTTAACGAACTAACTGTGGAGGACAATACCTCTTCCATTATCATGAAGGATGGGTTTTTGAGGATGAAATCTGTGTCAAAGGAGGTCCTCTGTGTGTTTGCAGGTCTGCAAGCAGCCGCTTTCCAAAAGGTTTGCGATAATTTCTCACTTGATAATGTTTGTCAGTGTAATGATTTATTTCGACATTTTTTAGATCGAGGTACTTTAGAGAAAAGAAAAGCAGGGGATTCTCCATTGAAACAATCAAAAAAAGTAACTGTACATTTCAGTATGAAATTCGTTTAACGAACGAAAAGCTGATTTACCGATGAATCCGACGTCGCCCGACTTTCTTCCTCAAGCTATAGGGTAAACTGGTAAATGAGTTATAAAATCAATGCAATCAAATGGTCTGGTTCACTTTTAAATACACATTCACTTTCATTGAGCAGATTTGAAGACGTTACAACGGGGTAATTATTTAATACACATTTCATGGTGGAAAATTTAAGATGATCCCCATAGTCAATGACAAGGGACTAAGGGACAATCGATATATACAAACGTGTAAATAGTAAATGAATTAATACATAATTTACGATACAGATATGGCGTCTGGACATTTCTGGCATCAACTCCTGTTGGGAAGAAACTAACCTGTTATTACCGGTCACTACACACTGCTCTAATGTCAATGAATTAAACATTAATACTGACGAAGGGGATAACGTCCGCGCCTTAATGGAAGGATTGCATCCAGATCTCATGAAACAGGTATTAGACCAAATAGGAAAATATAAAACCGTCCTTTAATCTTAAATAAGAAGTGCTTTCTCCTCAATCAATCTAATAACAATGTAAGTTGGCTAGATCGAGACAAGCCAAATCCATGGTTGGTTCATTGGTAACATGTCGTTTTTCGGAAGGTTCATTATTCCGAAGTTTTGTAATTTCGAAAACGAAAAAGGGTTCATAATTCCAAAAATGTAAAGAAGGCTCGTGATTCCGAAAATGAAATGGGGTTCATAATTCCGGAAAAACAAGTATTCCCGATTTATTCAATATGAAATGTGTACGACTGGCTGTCCTGAAATCTACGAAAATGGAATACTGTGGGCTTTAGATAAAAGGTCGGGTAAGTCTATCGGAGGTCACTTCGCTGATGATATCCGGTCTGTGATGATGGTAGTGGTATTTAAACTTAAGACACCTTTCACCTAGGCTGCCATCTGAATAACTAACCCCTCAGACAACTGCAAGAACTTCGCCCGTACCCCTTCCTGACATTCATGTGATCTGACCCTAAGTGGTCTGTAGCCTTAAAATGAGTCTCCATTTAATTAATGTTATCTTTCCCATAATTTATTAGCAATAAATCCATGTGGTGCACATCAAATGATCTGACCAAGCTCCTTTTTCATTCATTTTGTTTGTTTGTTTGTTTTGTTTTCTTTTCTTTGTTTGGTGTGGGTGTTTTTTTTTTTTTTTTTTTTTTGGGGGGGGGGGGGGGTAGTTTAAATATCTGTTTATGACATAGGTTACTATTGTCAAATCCCTATTCAGTTGAGGACTCTGCGAACCTCAGTCCATACGTTAGCTGAAGACACTCAGAACAACTTGAAATCGGTGATAGGCTCCTGCGAAAGTCTTGATGAGTTTGAGATTATCATCGCAGGCGGATCTGATCATGAATCTAGTGCAAAAATGTATGGAGATGGTACCGGGCAGTTGGTATTGACGAATCCTTCATTCCAGCTTTTGGATACGCTAAGTGAATTACATGAGAACATGCGTGCAATGGTATGTTTAAATATAATTGCAGTAATATTCTATTTATCCAACTAAAATACTTAATGTTTATATTCAAACAGAAAGATAAAAATTCTGCTTCAAATTCTAAGTCGCTTGAGCCTCATCTCAGTATGCAAAATGCAATTGACTTTAATATGACATTATGACTATGTTACTATTATTGTCTTGTTACGTTTTTCACCGGTATAAATGAACCCAGGGGTCTTACCTAACACATGTTAGTGGCAATTGATTGGACTGCTCAATGGCAAATTCCACCAGTACTGTCCCGAAACCGACATTGTCGGTCTCAAGGGATGTCGTTCCGTGACGTGTAGCCCTTTGGAAAAGCTAATTTATACTATTCGACACTTTCGTTAATTTTTGCATTTTTAACAATTTTTACAAAGTTTCATTGTGCTACTTTTTGGCACAACCAGCTTATATTTGAAAATTAGATTAGATTCTCGAAGGTAGAGTATAGTCTCTTAGCGAAAATGAAATCAAAATGAAAGAAAGTTGAATATGGTTTCCTAGTGTTTCCGCGTCCAAAAATGTCTTGAACTTTGGTGTAAAATACTTGAAACTAGACGGTGTCTTTCAACTTTGTCAATTTGATTGCATTTATACCCCATAAACTTGCTTCTTGTGCATAAAAGTCAATTTAGAAACTTGACTTTACATGTTATAGATTAATGATATACGGATACACATACTCACATTGCCGTTGGACATCGCCAAGAAGATCGCATCGTTCATTAGGACTTGCGCTAACACAACAGATGTAGAAGTTCACATCGAGGAACTGGACGAAGAGCCAAATAGGTCTACTCTACTGTCACTACACAGTGGTATCCTAAATATGACTCCTATTGCATGCCTAGTGGAGACCTTCCAATCTATCGTGACGGGATTTCACCAGAGGACAATGGACAGGGTATGGGGTTGAAGTCTTTTATGTTTCTTATAATTTTATTGAGTAACAATTCGAAAACGACATAAATACCGTGATTTTAATGTAACACAATCATCCTTGCCTGAAAAACTAGCTGAGAAATACAGACTGATGTTAAATCTCATGGAAAACAAGCGAAAAACAAATTAACTTTGTACCACTCCCAATCAAGCAGAGCCTTTGAATCCAATAATTGTCGATCTGTAACTAGTTTGTGTTCATTTGTGTACCACATATGTCATGTTTGTATCCGGAATGAGTACATTTTGTATTAATATATATGGTTATAATAGGTCACCAATCTACACATACGGGTTCCTCGCATGACTGCCCCAGCCATAGAAAACCTGAAAAACAGCATTGGCCGTTGCGTCAACATCACCAAACTATTTGTAGACGCTGATGGAGATGACGTGCATGCTATAATGAGGAGGCTACATCAGGACACACTGTCAAGAGTATTGTTAAATAAATAAACGATTGCACAAACTTCCAAGAAATCAACTCTGACTGGGATAGTTTTTAAAAAGATATCAGTTTGGCCCAAGAAATTGTATGTATATGTGCAAAGAGGTTACAAGGAACGTACGTTTCGATAGGCGATGCGGTAGGCTATTCAGACATGTCAGATGACCTGCAGGCATGGCAGGAGGGATTTATTGAAAGTCTTTTAGATTGTGATTCTTTGATTGTCATTGACCGTTTTGAATACAGTGTACTGCTACTCGTCCACCGTCATGATATTGCAGCACGATATATCCATGAAATTGTAATTTTAGTCTGGAATAGGCATATTAATCCCTGGATAGCCAAGAATATAAGGCGGGGTTAGCTAATTTACAGGGATATCACTGCACTTGGGAGCAGGCAAGGTGTTTAGAGCTCGCGATATATCGTACAGTAATATCTTTGTGATCTTATTCTAAGTTGATGAGTATAATAAACTAAGATGTCGTTATTTCAACCTTGACAGGTTTCCCTTTCGTTATGATTAAAATGTTGACCCTTGGACCCTCACCCTGATTTTGAAATGATGTAAAATACATATATGATATTGAATCCTAGATAAGGCAACTGAAGATTAACCTTGAACCTCGGTCGGCTGCTGGAATAGGAAGTTTAGCGTCCATCATAGGGAGGTTCCCTTCCATCCAAGAGCTGGACATATCTTACTCGACGTACAGGGGTGAAGGGAAACTCTTGACTCTGAATCATGGTGCACTCACGGTCCAATCTCCAACCATGCATCCCATCCTCTCGAATCTTCATCCCGATGTCTTGAAAATGGTAAGATACCCCCCCCCCCCCCCCCAGCGTAAACATGTGCTTGTGTAAAATAAAATAAAATTAAAATACTAGTAAAAGCATATAGCAATTGCTTTTCCCAAGCTATATTGCTTCCATCTGTATAAATTGCAACCCAGAATGAATGGGCTGAATACTAGCAATTGCTTATACTAAAACTAAACAGTCATCGGGTAGAAGCAATTGCTAGGGCTAGCTCTCGCTATATCAGACATGTGTTTCGGCTCCTGGAGTTGTTTGATAGTTTACAATGGGCCTAAAACCCCTAACATCGGCCAGTGATTACCGTCTGATAACCTTGGCTGATAAAAAAAAAAGCTAGCATCCATTATCTCGCTCAAAATTTATTTATTTTGTTCCTTAGCTGTGCCCGTTGAAAACGAGGCGTCATTTGCTAAGGCCCTGTTTCGTAAACCTTATCATTAATGACAAGTTGCAATAACTGTTATAAGCTACTGTCAGATTTTATGGGGTTCCAGCAAATTTTGCAACTGACCACTGCAACTATGCGGTAGGAATAGAAAACGGTTTTCTATTCAGTCCATTCTAAAATTCGGAGGAAAATAATTAACGAAAAACCCTTGAGAAATAGTCAAGGAATTCAGCAAATTCATCAAATCGACTGGAAGTGGAGATTTCTTTTAATGCTGAACCTATATTGCCATGATTGGGGGCGCAATACTTAGCGAGAGGCAGATGAAACTGGCTTGTCTCGAATGGGTGGGTTGCAGGAGCGGGATGGGAGCGGGAACGGGCACACCCTTTCGAGACCAGCCCCCCCCCCCCCGGTTATCTCGAATGGACGCGTTCCCAGCGAGAAGTTCAATTAACGTGCCACTTCGAGACAATCGGGGGGGGGGGGGGGGCTTTCCTCGAATGGGTGTGTTGAGTAGACTTTTGTAACAGACGTTTTAGAAATTTTTGAAAAATGTACTCTTGCTGGTTTTTTCGTTTTTCTTTTGTCTAAGATGTAGGAAATATAATAAAACAGTATCTAAAAAAAGCTTTTGACAAGGTAATCATTATTTGTGCAAAATAAATAGGAGAATTGAATAATTATGCATTAAAACACACGGACGAAAGGGCAGGTGGCGTAGCTAGGATTTTTTTATTTATTTATTTTTATTTTTTTGGCGTGACCTGTTAAATATTGTGAAATTGTGTGAAAATGTGCTGACATAAGCCAAGGTGTGTTTATCATCTTTTAATGCCACTATCATTCTATCAATACCCACTATCAAAAGACAAAAGGCATATCAAAAGGTCGTTTGTACCCGCCACCCCCCCCCCCCCCCCCCAACTCCCCATACAAGGGGTAGGCCAATGCTTGTACCTCCTTTTCAAAAGTGACCCCCTATCCCGGAGAAGTTGGAATTTGTTTTACCCCCCTATCCCGGGGAATTTTCTGAGATATTGGACCCCCTATCCAGGCAATTTAGGAAATTAACCCCCCCCCCCTCCTATCCACGGGGAAGAAACAACCAGAGTCTGCGAAAATTGACCCCTATTTACATTTTACCGGGAATATTTTTTCATCTTCCTCACTCATCTTCCTATTTTCTTAAGGGGTGGGGCATGGCCATCTTGTGCCCCCCCCCCCCCGTAAAAAAAAATACGCCGCAGTGAACTAACATTCTATTCTGGACTGTCTACCCGACCAGACCTTTGAATTTTAAATGAACATTCCATTATGAATTCATGCAACCTCATACATTCATTTGATTCTAACCAAAAACAAAAACTAACATTTGCTAATGTACTTTGTATGGTGTCTGTGAATGTCCTGTTGAGTACAATTACAACGACAGACAAAACAATGGGAAACATTTGTCCATGTTTTATTCAGAAACAGCTTGAGGGTGTATGTATTTTTAGATACTGTTTTGTTATATTTTCTACATCTTAGACGAAAGAAAAACGAAAAAACCAGCAAGAGTACATTTTTCAAAAATCTCTAAAACGTCTGTTACAAAAGTCTACTCAACACACCTATTCGAGGAAAGCCCCCCCCCCCCCCCCGGTTGTCTCGAAGTGGCGTGTTCATTGAATTTCTCGCTGGGAACGTGTCCATTCGAGACAACCGGGGGGAGGGGGGGGGGGGGCTTGTCTCGAAAGGGTGTGCCCGTTCCCGCTCCCATCCCGCTCCCGCAACCCACCCATTCGAGACAAGCCGATGAAACTTACATAATAGCGAGCAAAGCAACGACAATTACATCTTTATTTTTGAAATTTTGATCCCTTTAAAAAAAGCTATTTAAAAACTATATACTGGGGGCGCGAAATTACGAGATCCTGAAAGACAATAATTACGCGAAGGAGCAAAGCGACGGAGCTTTAGAAAATGTTCGAATTTTAAACCCTCAAAACCTGTATTTGTAATGAATTTATCCTATACCGATTGAGGGTGGGGGCGCATAATCCTTAAGGATTGTGAGTTTTCTTCATTTCCCCCCTTTTTTGTCTTTCTCTCTTTTGCTTTTGTTTTGCACCCCCTCCAAGTGCCGCCCGGGTCGTGTTCCCCCTGCCCCCCAGATACTCCACTGTATCCATATTTATAATTAATTTGTTTTTGCGTTTTACTCTGATGAGTGCAAGTAAAGTGGCAGATATTTCCGACGTGTTTACAAGAAAGTTCAATCTCCTTTTCATTTATTATCCTCACGGTCCGTAATTTAAAATAATTTTTCTTAATTATATTTTGATTTTTTTTCATATTCATGATTTTCAAACTTCTTTTAATTACCTTTTTACATTTTACATACTCTCCAGGTATACGAGATGCTAATATTAGCTGGAGAACCGTCTCCTTTAATCATCAGCAAACTTTCTGCGACTGTCTGCCAGTGTTCCAGCCTTACAAACCTGATAGTCTATGGTGATGATGAGTGGCCTTTACTGCATGTATGTCACGATTTGATGTGGTTGAATTTTGTTTCGAAAGCAATGCTGCCAGTCATGGCCGAACTACCTCTCAACCTAGTTGAACGGGTAAATGCTTTTCTTTTCTTGCATGTGTACAAAGTCTTAGATACCGTTCGGTTATGTCTGTATATGTCTGTAAGTCTTAAGAGAGAATAAACTATCAGTACACTCTTTGTACGTTTGTTCGGTTTTTTTTTTCTCAAATGTATCTTGACTTTGTCTTTAAACCATATGTAGGTCCTGCACATAGAGGTGACGGCTTCCGATATGTCCCCCGATGTAGCGACCGAGCTGACCAGATTTATCCGAATGTTCTACAATGCCACCTATCTTTCAGTGGCCGTTTCAAATGGCACAGGGGATACAGAGATTTTGACAATGATTGACAACCGAATCAAGCTCACATGTCCATTGGGCCAGTTACTCCCTGTTTGGGCTGAACTAACTCATGGCAATATAACAGCGGTAAGATATACCATGATGAGCACTTCCATTGTATAAATCATAATCTCCTAACAACCGAAGCGTGCTGATGGTATACCCTGGCTTAAGAACGATACAAACGCATAATTATGTGGAATCGTATTATTATATTTAGATACCCAGTGTCAACTGGATATGGGATTGGGGTTTTTTTCAGCGTATGCTATCTGTTTCGTCTTTTATGCAGGAAGGAGATATTCTCTTGTCTGTGCCCCAGCTGACTGACACCATTGCAGATCACGTCGCGTCGGCTCTCGCGGTACTTTCAACCGCCCCAACAGTGTCCATCGTTGTTGGAGAGGGCACAGTTAATGAGGTCTTTCTGTCTTTCAGAAGTGGAGAATTAGCTATGGTTCCTCTTACACCGACACTACTGCCATTGCTAGAACGAATGCATGAAAGAATATTGAAGGAGGTAAACTATAATGTGCACTGATTAACGACTATTTTATGTTCTCGACTTGATGATCAATGAAATTACTCATGATAGCTTTTGTAAAATGCATTAACAATAAAGTGTCGTTAAGTATATTTCATCACCAACCAACATCACATTCTTCTTTGTAGTCACATTAAATTGATGGTGTGAAGAACTGATTCCTTTGATCCATCTATTTGCTCTTACAGTAGAGCAGCATAGTGACAGAATATACCGTAATTGTGCAGTTTATGATAAAAGCAGGAAATTTATTTGGTATCGGTAGATTATATTGTATTACAAACATATTTGGATATTCTTTCAAAAAGTCCTCCCTATGGGAACTGTTTATACAAACATACCGGTAGTCCAAATTATTAAGGCCTAAATGTAACAGCAAAAAAAAAAATCGCCCCAGCAAACTGGAAATAGTTATGCACTATGAACACGATGACAAAAGAGAGCGGACAAAATATACAGCTCCTCATTGTACCCTCCAAAATTATTGTTCTGGTAGACAAAAGAACATCACTTCATTGCTATTATGTAAAATAAGTAGAACAGGTGAATATGCATGTGACACCTGTTCTACATATTTTTACATAGCAATGAAGGGATGCTCTTTTGTCTACCAGAACCAGTGTGGAATGTACAATGAGGAGCTGTATATTTTGTCCGCTTCTTTGTTTGCCATGTTCATAGTGATGTGGTGTCTTATGGCATCCTTGTAAGCTCTTGCTCAGAGCCATCAGAGTTCTTGCCAAGTCGGTTTAATTTGGAAACAATGTTGCGCATCCTCCTTTGTTGGGCAAGTATTCTGCAAGAATGTCGATGTATGAAACCGAGTTTGCCAAACTCTGTATAAAAATAGCTTTGCCATGGCATGGGAATGAAAAAAAAAATAAAACACTTGCATTACATGTCCATTACCGATTTAGTCATTTTAAAGTTTATTCCACCACTTTGATTTATACAGGCACTTTTCAAATGGAATATGTGCATATTCATGATACTTTTTCAATTAGTGTGATGCCGATTTCGCTCTATTCTCTGGTTCATTTTATTCTTTACGCTTTAAAAAGATCAAAGTTTAAATTTGAAAGGTCAATATTTGCTCCTTTCAATCGTCTTCAGGTTAACGCATTCGATATTTGGGCTCCTGAGATGACAGAAGGACTTGCAAGCAGGTTAACAACCCTGAGCGAGATGTCTTCAAACCTGCAAGCTGTAAGCTGTAATCAGTGTACAACGTCTGATGTAGAAATGATCTTGAATGCACTCCACGAAGATATAATTTCCAAGGTATTTGTTTGTTTAATAAGCCTGTAGTGTTAGCTTTTTCACTGCTTAAATGAGAGACGTGCACCATCAATATATTTTGATCATTTGCCAGAATTACAGCAGGCTACGGCTAAGAAAGAGAAAATATGATTTTGAATAGGGACTCACAGGTGCATTGGCGAAGCCAGGGGGCACAAGGGAGCAGTGACCCCCCTGTTCATCCGCTCAGTAAAAGGTCATCCACTGAACTTAGAGGTCAACGCGTCTTTGTGAGCTTGTGTAACTATTGGGCTCTGTGATTTTTTACGGCTGTACCCCACCACTTTGTTCAACCAGTCTACTACGCCGTGTGGGTGTGTGTGTGTGTGTGGGGGGGGGGGGGGGGGGTATGTTTTACTGTAAGTGGATAAAGTTCTAGGGAGCGGACAGACTTAGGGTGTGGGAGGAAATAATTTCATTCTTGATGTTCTTTCTCCTTCTTTTTCTCCCTTTTTCTCTTACCTATATTTTAAAATTTTAGTTTTGCACTTGTTTGGGGGCCACGTCCCCTCCCCAGTACCTACTTACGTCAAATTGATTAGGGGTATATACCTCAAGAGAAATGAATGCGTGGAAGAGTCTATGAAAATGTTGATCATAATCTAATAATGGTATCGTGCCATCTGCAAATAGGAACACGTACAGCGGAACATCCTTCATTTGTTTATTCACCTTCATAAGCCTTGGTTTTACAATACAGGGGTTCTGAACTCTGGCATAGCAATAGAGCGCTTGTTTCAATTTAATGGGGTACTCCGGCCTGAAAATAATATTAATTGAATAAATAGAGTAAAATTAAACAAGCAAAACACTGAAAATTTCATCGAAATCCGATAAAAAATAACGTCAAGTTATTGAATTTTTAAGTTTTGCATTATTTTGGGAAACAGTTTTATGCATGTCATCATGAATATGTAATGAGTGAGCTGATGATGTCACGTCCCCACTTTCCTTTTTTAACTATATTATATGAAATATTCATTATTTCATACATGTCTATAAAAAATATCTCCCTTGTAACAAAATAAGTTACAATGATGAACTTACACATTAAATAAGGAGTCAGTCCTTTTAGTTATAGGCTTGGAGCAGAAAATTTGAATAATTGCAATTTCATATGATAAAGACATCATCAGCTCACTCACTGCATATTCATGATGACGTGCATATCACTGTTTTACCAAAATAATGCAAAACTTTAAAATTCCATTATTTTTCATCCGATTTCGATGAAATTTTCAGTGAATATGTTTGTTTAATTTTACTCTATTTATTCAATTCATATTAATTTCAGGCCGGAGTACCCCTTTAAGAATACCGGCTACTACCATTTTTAATGTATTCCCAACAGATTGCGAAGCTTCGCATAAGATGCACCGATCCGTTTCCATCATTCAGTGACGACTTTTGTTCTGCCATGGGCCGGTTTTCAGCTTTAGACGAGTTGCATCTCCGTAGCGAGGATCAAAGTCGCCCTCATGTAATTCTAGAAGTAGAACACGAACAGCTGAGTGTGACAGGACCGAGGCTGCAAGCACTGATGATAGCTGCGTCTTTGCACCAGGAAACCTTGGAGAAGGTGCCTCTTTTAAACAGCAAAAAATCATAGTAGGCCTGATAATAATAATGATGGTATTGATAAAAATAATATCAATGATAATGAAAATAATAACAGGCCAAGCTGAATGTGATAAAGTACACTCTTGTAAAGTTAGTCCATTCGATTCGAGCTATGAAAAAGTTTGACATTGCAAGAAGCTGAAGAGGGTTTTCATATAAAGAATCAAAGGTACGATACAGGAGTATGTATCGATGTTTTGTGTACAAGAAAATGCAATCTCTCTAGATGAAATGCGAATGTCACACAAAGAAGAGCGATATACAACGTTCACTGCAATTTCAGGCTACTCTATCGATTACGTAATTCGTAAATTTTGTTACCAATATATTCATAAAATAAATACGAACCAGTTATCGGTACCGTATCCAAATATCAAAGGGCGGGGGGGGGGGGGGGGGGGGGTTACCTCAACTCCTCGATCGCCAAGCCTCGAGATATGACACCGACGAACCACTAGACCGACTGTCCTTGAGACCGACAGTCTACGAGATCCAACATGCCGGTCTCGTAAATCCTCATAACATTTTTAGAAGGCCCACGAGACCGGCAATATTGGTCTCGTCTGCTGTCGATCTCGTGAGGTATCGGTCTACATGGATATCCCCAAAACCCAAATTGAAATAAAAGAAGAAAAGGGATGAAAACGATAGGAGAGAAGGAGTGTCAGAAGAAGATAACACTATCCTTTTCGTCCTGGACCCTTCGCTACTGTTACTCTACTCCCTCGCATTTTATCAATTTTAGGAAGCTTGATTGCATCATGATTGACCCCATATGCTACGCCGCAAACTATATACTACAAACATGAACGTAATTACAGGCCGATGTTACTAATGAAATTTTTTAGGTAGGTAATCGTAGCTAAAAATAAAGGAATGTAAGTGTTTGATAAGCAAACCTTTGAAAACATAACGTCTAAATCTTCACATTAGGTTCGTGTTCTTTTTTCTTCTATACTTTATGAATAATGTTTTCTCGTTACTTGTTACACATAGGTCAGTCGATTGCATATTTCCGAGTATTCTCCTGATGAATCATCTATGGATTTACTAACGAGATGCGCTGGTATGTGCTCCAACATCACGCAGTTAGCGTTCGATGTCGCGTCCAGCGACGATGTCCAAGGCTTCATGCAAAGACTAGATCAGAACACGCTAGCTAAGGTACTGAATCTCATTTGATGAATTCTCATTTCAACCCTCTTATGTGCATGTTCATATATTTTCGTTAATTTAATAAAGGAGGATGAACTGGACAAACATTAGCTGATAATCATGTGGAAAATTGTCAGTCTGTTCAAAATATCTGGAAAATACTCCTATTTCATTATTCTAAAGTTTGCAGATTCCTTGCTACATATTACTCCATGGGGTGCCATTTTGAAAAACTGTGCTGTCATATTACACTATGAACATGGCAAACAAAGAAGCGGATAAAATATACAGCTCCTCATTTTACCTTTCACACTGGTTCTGGTAAACAAAAGAACATCCCTTCATTGCTATTATGTAAAAATATGTAGAACAGGTGCCACATGCATATTCACCTGTTCTACTTATTTTACATAATAGCAATGAAGGGATGTTCTTTTGTCTACCAGAACAATTGTGGAGGGTACAATGAGGAGCTGTATATTTTGTCCACTCTCTTTTGTCATCGTGTTCATAGTGTTAGTACATGTCCATTTTCCTATACACAATGGATATGACGTTAATAGCTATTGTACAACTAAAGCCACAATGCAAAATGGCAGCCATCTTGGTACCCCCATTGTCTCGCACAGGTGATATCTGAGAGCAGTTGTAGGTCTTTGTCACTTCTCTGAAGAATTGACAAACCTTTGTCTGACCAAGCAACAACTTGTGCATGCCAGATCCTGCTTAACAAAAGGAAAAGAGCAGCTGAACCAAATATCTTGACACGAATAGGTTATATGACAGCATAAACGTATCTGTAATAGACCGCTTTGGTAATGTAAATTTTATACATACTTTTCAAACAAAGGTTGTTCTTGACAACCTGAAAGCTTGCCGGAGGCTTGTCGGGCATAGCAACAAATAATGTATGCAAACTGGATTCCAAGCATTGAGGCTCATTTATAAAAAGCAGCAATAATGGAATAGCTCGTCACTAGGTGCTCAGAAAATATATGTGCATAAATTTGTATACATTACAGAAGCGGTGTATTGAATGTACATGACTACAAAAATGGCTTATTATGAGAAAAAATCCATTCTCATTTATTCCACAGGTGATCATGAGTGTCATTGTAACTAGTGTACAGGTCAGTGGGCATTTCGCAAATAGGCCTGTTAACTAAGTGTATTTAAATTTATGCATGTTTCTCTCCAGAATCCTTAGCTACCAGCTATTTAGTGCACATGATATGCATAATGGCATCTCTATGGATGGAATCCATTTTGCATACATTAGATGTTGCTATGTCGGGCAAGCCTCTGGCAAGCTTTTTAATCGTCAAGAGAAACTTTTGTTCAAGAAGTATGCATAAAATTAGTAAACGGGTCTATTGAACTACTCTGACATTACTTTCCCTTACAAAAATATCCTGTGGTATTCCTGTGGTATTTCTATGGTACTTTATATTAAATACCACAGAAAATACCACAGGGATGAAGAGGTACCACACATAAGCATGTGGTACTGCAGAGGTGTAGCCTGTGGTACCCATGTGGTATGAAAAATACCATAAGAAATACCACAAAGAAAAACTATACCGCAAAAATACCATACAGCAGTGCTGTGGTATTTATATAGTACAATGTACTACCACAGAAAATACCACAGGGATAAAAAGGCCCACACAGATTCCTGTGGTACTGCAGAGGAATAGCCTGTGGTACATACTTGGAACTAAAAATACCACAGGGATGAAGAGGTACCACACATAAGCATGTGGTACTGCAGAGATGTAGCTTGTGGTACCCATGTGGTATGACAAATACCATAAGAAATACCACAAAGAAAAACTATGCCACAAAAATACCATACAGCAGTGCTGTGGTATTTATATAGTACAGTGTAATACCACAGAAAATACCACAGGGATGAAAAGGCCCACAGAAATACCACAGAAATATCATACAACAGTGCGGTACTGTTGTACAGTGTGACAAGGCTGTAAGAGATACCATACAGATTCCTGTGGTGCTGCAGAGGAGTAGCCTGTGGTACATACTTGGACCTAAAAATACCACAGGGATGAAAAGGCCCACACAGATTCCTGTGGTATACTGCAGATGTGATCGCCTGTGGTAGCCATGTGGTAAAAGAAATACCACAGGAAATACTACAAAGAAAAATGTACCACAGAAATATCATACGACAGTGCTGTGTTATTTATGATTTATGTGGTATCTTTTACAGCCGTGTACACTGTACCACATAAATAACACAGCACGTACTCTTGTATGATATTTCTGAGGTACATTTTTCTTTGTAGTATTTCCTGTGGTATTTCTTTTACAACATGACTACCACAGGCGATCACATCTACAGTACCACATGAATATGTGTGGGCTTTTTCATCCCTGTGGTATTACACTGTACTATATTATATACCACAGCACTGCTGTATGGTATTTTTGTGCTATAGTTTTTCTTTGTGGTATTTCCTATGGTATTTTTCATATCACTGTACTATATAAATAACACAGCACCGCTGTATGGTATATATATAGTACAGGAAATACTACAAAGAAAAATGTACCACAGAAATATCATACAACAGTACGTGCTGTGTTATTTATGTGGTACAGTGTACACGGCTGTAAAAGATACCACATAAATCATAAATAACACAGCACTGTCGTATGATATTTCTGTGGTACATTTTTCTTTGTAGTATTTCCTGTGGTATTTCTTTTACCACATGGCTACCACAGGCGATCACATCTGCAGTATACCACAGGAATCTGTGTGGGCCTTTTCATCCCTGTGGTATTTTTAGGTCCAAGTATGTACCACAGGCTACTCCTCTGCAGCACCACAGGAATCTGTATGGTATCTCTTACAGCCTTGTCACACTGTACAACAGTACAACACTGTTGTACAGTGTGACAAGGCTGTAAGAGATACCCTACAGCACTGCTGTATGGTATATATATATAGTACAGTGTAATACCACAGGGATGAAAAGGCCCACACAGATTCCTGTGGTATATTGCAGATGTGATCGCCTGTGGTAGCCATGTGGTAAAAGAAATACCACAGGAAATACTACAAAGAAAAATGTACCACAGAAATATCATACGACAGTGCTGTGTTATTTATGATTTATGTGATATCTTTTACAGCCGTGTACACTGTACCACATAAATAACACAGCACGTACTGTTGTATGATATTTCTGTGGGACATTTTTCTTTGTAGTATTTCCTGTGGTATTTCTTTTACCACATGACTACCACAGGCGATCACATCTGCAGTACCACAGGAATCAGTGTGGGCCTTTTCATCCCTGTGGTATTACACTGTACTATATATATACCACAGCACTGCTGTATGGTATTTTTGTGCTATAGTTTTTCTTTGTGGTATTTCCTATGGTATTTTTCATACCACTGTACTATATAAATAACACAGCACCGCTGTATGGTAATTTGTGGTATGGTTTTTCTCTGTGGTATTTCCTATGAAATTTTTCATACCCTCAGAAGATGCCTCAGAATGAATAGCTCGAAACACATTGAATTATTTCAATCAGTTAGTGAATTCTGAACACTTTAGTATCTTTAATATCAGGGGCCTGTAACATTTATAAAGATACAATAAATCTTACAATCAATTGTAACTCTTTAGTACATGGTTTGCCATAGACCTACGATTGATCAGTCGTAAGATTGAGTTATCTCTTTATGTTACGGGCCCCAAATTAAAGTGCTATTAAGCATCAATACCATCGCGACGCGTAGGCCTATTGATTACCAACATATTACATTTCATTGCAAAATGGTCTGAATCTAATAGACTATGCACAAGCAACTGCACACACACAGACACACACATGTATTGGTACACCGGTACACACCATAGAGTTGAGTTCTGTGTATGATGGGGGGACCTAAAGCTACGCACTTTGTTTTCAGCAGCTAAAAGGTCACAGAAATCACTGGCTTGTCACCAATTTCATTCCATATCCTGATTCTGGATATTCTAAAGTTGATTTGTGGAGAAAATTCGGAGAAAATTACCATGGGTGAATGTCAATAATGCACGAGTCAGGTCGATATCAATGCCGATGTCAAATTTTGTTCTTAAAAATGAAGGGGTCCTAAAGCTTCGCACATGCAATAAATGAATGCAAATCTTGATATTGAAATTGACTGTGTGTATCGCGTGTGTGTTTTAGCCTGAGTTGAACGCGTTGCATTGCGCGTGTATGTGATTTGTATGGTGCGTAGCTTTAGGACCCGCGTAGCTTTAGGACCCCCGATCATATAACTCTATGGCAGACACTATGGCAGACATATTTGGAAATATGCCAGCCGTTACATTAACGCGGTCTTTGCATGCATGCAGTTCGGGCATGCGCAGCTAGCTAGAGATTCAAATGATCTACAACAGCCAGTGATTGCAAGTGAAAGGCAGAACATGTGCCTACAAGATTTCTGGATTATAAACTTCATTTCAAAGGTGAGCAGTGGCAATGTATTTTATGAAGTAATAGCAATTCATTTAATATTATTCACTGTCTTGATGGTTATTTTTGTACTAAGCATCACTCGACAGTTGATGAGTGAGAGTAATGAATGAAGGTTTAAATACTTAAGACAGTTAAGCTTGTAGTTCCACCTATTCATATACATGTATTCGTTGTTTTTGTCCTATGGTGGGTATCAACTTTCTGCATGCATGTTTCATAAATCAAATAAGCGATGCTACGTTATTTTAGGAGTAGATAGACCTATAGTGTCCCTGAAAAGAGCCAAAATTATTCAAACATTATGTAGAGGCTGCATGGCCGGCAGGGGGGGGGGGGGGGGGGGGGGGGGCATCTGATCATTCGGTGCATAAATTTTGTTAGATGTATCAAATTTAATGACGAATCCGGAGGATCTAATAAAATTTACTTTGCAATAGTTGCTCAGGAAGACATTTTCTGAAAATATTTTGATGTTTTGTTGCAAGAATGTTGTGAAATTAAATAAAAAGAATGATTTAAATATGTAGATATGAACAAAAACATTTTATTACAACTTTGATAATGATATTTGGAAATGGGAAGATGATGCATTCTTTTTTCTTCTGCCATTGTGTAAATTAAATTGACACTTTCTTTTTTAATTGTTCATTTTCTTTTATCTGCATGGCAGGAAAGATGGCATTTTGTTCAGTCTGAGGCTCGGCAGGATCAAGCTTATGTCTAAGGGATTGGACCTGAGCGAAGCGTTCTGCCTATATGTACATGTAGGTACATGAGGAATTCGGCGAGCATGTCTTAGCTGCGTTAGTAAGAGTGGATCTGTGGGCACGTGGTACCGTGCTTGGGCTCAGAGGGTACTTATATGTAGCAGCATGTGTGACTCGTACGTACATGTTTAGAATCATTCATATAAGATTAACTTATCATTTGCTAGTCTTTCTAATGACACTTTAAATTTCTGAGATAATGTCAAGTCATAATGTAAATGTCTTATCTATTTGACAAGCCTTTTTTAATTTACTTTTTACTTGTCTCCTCAAAAAAGTGGACTTGGAAGTCAGATTACAAAAATGATTTTAAAAATGTATTCTTCTGTTGGGGCAATGTATGAAATTTGCATAGTTATGAAAATACATGTATCATAAGAATAGGGGAATATCTTTGGGAAATCCTCACTTTTGAACATGAAACTGAAACAATAATGTAGGTGACATTTAAAAAACAGAAATACTATTGAAGACTTTACTCTTACTCAGAGCCCTGCAGTATCCTTGATCGTGAGAAGAGGAGACTGATAATGTACATGTTATACTTGTACTTGTTATACTTAACAATTAGCTACTTGTGCATTCTTTCAAAATTGTAATCAAGAGGAAAACTGTGTTCTTCTAAACAAGAGACAATATTTCAGATATGTGTTAGTTGTGTATTTTTTAGATTATAGTCATGTCCATTCATAGGAATGTAACTGCTGTCCTCATGAAAGTAGCATTTTTAACTGAGAAATGACCAGTAACAAAATTTTGCAATGTCCCTCAACTCTCTAGTGAGCGTGTGTGAAGAACATTTTATTTGACCAAGTTTATGAGTGAGCACACATCAAAGGAAACTGTCGCTCTTCAAAATTCACAATGGTCTCTTCATAAGCTCATTGTACCAAGAATTCTTGGTACAATGAGCTTTTGAAGAATGTTCTTCACACATGCTAGCTAGAGAGTTTTGTACTCATGACTTATTTCATTCAAGTCTTGTGCATCTTTTCGGACAGAAAAAAAAATGTTTCAAAAGTATTATGGCGGTATTCATGAACTGTACTATTCAACTCTCAATATAATCATTAAATCAAACTGTAACATGGGAGCCTGGAACTGGTCTCCAAATTGGAAAATTTGCGGAAGACTTTGGTAGTTCTCAACTACTCATCGAGCATAATTTCATGTAGGTGTAAGATGCCAAAAGGGGAGCTCCTCAACAAATGTTGAACTTCAATGTCTTCTGAATTCAGGTTTTAGTGCTACATTCATTCTTGGAGCTTTTTTTTCTCATTCCTGAATTAACTCAATACTGCCTCCCTTTTTTCCATGTAGTATCTGTTCAGGGATTTGAATCATATGTTACTAGTGTTTCAAAGTTAAATTTCTTTACAGTTACGGGTCAATTTTACTTCAATACTTTACCTGCCTTTTACCTTGAGAGTGTGTACCACACAAATATTTATTCAGGTACACTCTGTATTTATTGCATGGCGACATGTTTTTATTATATATCTATCTTAAATGAAACTTATAAGTTCCTCAAGAATTTGTAAGTGTATATCAGATTACCAGCAAAGGTTATATACTTTTCCTATTTCTTTTTTTAAAGAGAGAGAATATCTGCAAATGCTTGAGGGACTTACAAGTTGTGCAGAGTTTAAATATCAGTATACTCGTAGCAGTTTATATATGTATATTTCCTTTTAATAAAAGTGAAGGAATTTGTTCCCTTAACTTGCAATTTCCATTTTCATTATATGTAGTAAAACGTGTTGGTCTGTAGTATTCTGATGGGATCATGCTTGATGGTGAATTATTTTGTGAATGTGGTAATACAGTGCAAGTCACAATTCTTCTACCTGTTAACCTGCAAGCGCTGAATTCAATAGATATGGTCCGGTGATCCCACTGTGATCCTATTGTGATAAGCTTTTGCAGGTTAACAGGTAGAACAAGAATTGTGACAGGCACTGCACTTGGCAAAACCGCACACCAGTAGCATGCATCAGTACCAAACAGAAAATCCACACAGTAGTATGACAGAGCGATACCACAGAGTATCACATATTGACACCGGCACAAGACTTCCACACAGCAATACCACATAGGATTACCACAGAGGAGTACCACACAGCTATACCACAGTGGAGTACCATACAGCTATACCACAGGGGAATACCAAATAGCAGTACCACAGGAGTACCACACAGCAATACCACAGATGAGTACCACACAGTAATACCACAGATGAGTACCACACAGTAATACCACAGGGGAAACTACAGAGCAATACCACAGGGTAATACTACAGAAATACCACAGAGAAGTACCACACAGCAATACTACAGAGGAGTACCGCAAAGCAATACCACAAGGGAGTACCACATAGTAATACCATATTACCATAGTAGCTGTGTGGTACTCTCATATTCAGTATGGTATTTTTGTGTGGTACTTCTCTGTGGTATTGGCCTATGTCCAAAGATGAACTCAGGTATTGCTGTGTGGTACATCTGTGTGGTACTGGTTTGCGGTACTGCTATGCGGAATGTGGTAAACATCTGTGGTATTGCCCTATGGTATACCACAGGAATTGCTATGTGGTACTGCTGTGTGGTACAGCCATGTGGTACTGCTATGTGGTATTGCTGTGTGGTACAGCTATGTGGTACTGCTATGTGGTACAGCCATGTGGTATTGACGTGATTTGTGTGGTATATGTCCCAAAATACCACATGTATTGCTGTGTGGTACAGCCATGTGGTACTGCTGTGTGGTACAGCCATGTGGTACAGCCATGTGGTACTGCTATGTGGTACAGCCATGTACTGCTATGTGGTACAGCCATGTGGTATTGACGTGATTTGTGTGGTATATGTCCCAAAATACCACATGTATTGCTGAGTGGTACAGCCATGTGGTACTGCTGTGTGGTACAG
The DNA here is from genome assembly GCA_025617745.1 of Heliocidaris erythrogramma. Lineage (NCBI taxonomy): Eukaryota > Metazoa > Echinodermata > Echinoidea > Camarodonta > Echinometridae > Heliocidaris > Heliocidaris erythrogramma. The sequence goes on along the minus strand of CM046866.1, from coordinate 14,437,523 downwards.
CCATGTGGTACAGCCATGTGGTACTGCTATGTGGTACAGCCATGTGGTACTATGTGGTATTGCTGTGTGGTACAGCTATGTGGTACTGCTATGTGGTACAGCCATGTGGTACTGCTATGTGGTACAGCCATGTGGTATTGACGGGATTTGTGTGGTATATGTCCCAAAATACCACATGTATTGCTGTGTGGTACATCCATGTGGTACTGCTGTGTGGTACAGCCATGTGGTACAGGCATGTGGTACTGCTGTGTGGTACAGGTGTGTGGTATTGACGTGATTTGTGTGGTATATGTCCCAAAATACCACATGTATTGCTGTGTGGTACTGGCATGCGGTATTGCTTTGTGGTATTGTTTTGTGGTATTAACATGTGGTAATGGGCCCGGGGTTCTGTGGTATACGTCCCAAAATCCCACAAGATCCACAGGTGAATTCCATGGGTATTTTTCTTGTGGTATTTTCTATGTGGTAATCCCGTGTGGTATTTATGTGTGGTACTTCTATGTGGTAAATGTCCCCAAAAACCACAGGAATTTTCCTATGGTATATCCTATGGTATATCCTGTGGTAACGTTGTGTGGTATACCACAGAAAATTTTTGTAAGGGTTGTAAAGAAAATGGCAGCCCCCATGGGATAATATGTCTAGCAAGGAAACTGGAACATTTGGAGACACTGTTCTCCTTATTAAATAATCAAATAGTAGTAATTTCAAGATATTTGTAAAAGGCTGACAATTATCTACATGATTTCAGGCTGTTTGTTGCCTTTCGTTCCCCTTTAATATTGGTTCAAGAACACATTATAGGTCTGGGAGAGTAATTTGTTCTGGGACCGAGGCCAAATCAGATAGATGTATTATTTCTTCTAATTGTAGAAAAGGTATCCACACTATCATTTTAGGAAAATTTGATTTATTAAATGGTATTTTATATTATATTGCGTATTTCCGTTGAAGATCAACTGTTAAAAATCAGCTATAATGATTCATTTAGTTTTGGTATGAATTTTCTTTTTCCCCTCTCAACACTTGATGTGCCATTGTGCCATTTACACAGAATTTACACACAAATCCCAAAGAAGAGTACTTATGTGGAATACAAATAGTTAAAATATTTAGTTCTTAGAAAACATGCCAAGGTATTGCTTTTATTATTTTTTCTTGACTATTTTTTTTGTTGTTGATCAGATCGAAAATTTGCAGGTTCTTTCTCCTGATCTGCCGACTCCACTTGCAGTACAGCTATCGACATATAGGTCGTGTCCGAGTATTTGCAGTGTTCTTGTATCTCAGACAAATGAGAAGGTAATACGATACTTCCATATGGTTATAATTATGCAAATCATGTAAATTAATGCAGTAATTAGTCGTCGTATATTTTTCTAGCTAACTACAATCCCTTTTCTAACATTGCGTTTACTTTGCCTAAGATTTAAGTCCCTAAGATTTACGACCTCTGTCTTGTGTCGGTTAGGAAACCTTCCATGCATCAGACATATTTTATATCCAATATGTGGACAAAAGGATTCCCATTCAAATCTTGGCTACTAATTTGCTGCAATAGATCCTGGTTCAAATGGTTAAGAAATTCATTTTCTTTATATCGCTGTAAATAATGAACAACCCGAAGACTTCAGCATTAGAAAAAATAGTCTGATTTTTTTCGCTCGCTCGGAAATTAATCTTTATATCATTACTGACAACTGTTAATTGGGTAGGCTAAATCAATATTAAGAACCTCGAGTAAAGAAAGAAACCTCAAAATGTCGAAGATGATGTTTGATAATGTATTTATTTGAATATACCAATGTCAAAAAATTGTCATATTTTCGCTTTGTGTTCACCCTTTGTAGGTGCCCCCTTTTTATACCCCCGCCAAACGAAGTTTGAAGGGGGTATATCAGTCGACGGTCGGGCGGGCGGTCGGTCGGTCGGTCGGGCGGGCGGGCGGTCGGTTGGGCGGTCGGTCGGTCCGTTGCAAATCTTGCGGATCGAACTACTTCCTCAGTTTTTGACCGAAAGTCATGAAATTTGGTACACACATTGGTCTTGGTGGGAAGATGTGCAAGACATATTTTTCGGATGAGTCGGAATCTGCGTTGCCATGGTAACGGCATATATATGGCAGAAAATCAAGGAAACACATTGCGGATCGAACTACTTCCTCAGTTTTTGACCGAAAGTCATGAAATTTGGTACACACATTGGTCTTGATGGGAAGATGTGCAAGACATATTTTTCGGATGAGTCGGAATCGGCGTTGCCATGGTAACGGCATATTTATGGCAGAATATCAAGGAAACACCTTGCAGATCGAACTACTTCCTCAGTTTTTGACCGAAAGTCATGAAATTTGGTACACACATTGGTCTTACTGGGAAGATGTGTACAACATATTTTTTTGATGTGTCGGAAGCTGTGTTGCCATGGAAACGGCATATCTATGGCAGTAAATCAGAGTAAATCAGGGAAAATCTTGCGTATCGAACTACTTCCTCAGTTTTCGACCAAAAGTCAAGAAAGGCTGTTGCCACGGGGCGGGGGTATTAATCATCATCTTCAGTGATATTTCTAGTTTTCTAGATTCCCTTTTTACTGGTGCCCCTCATTTTGAAACACGCTCCGACGCCCCTGCCGACTGAACCGCAGTCCTGCCTTTTTTCAGTTCCATGTACAAGTTGAACATATGGATACTAGATCCCTAATTTGTACCGAATCATCGTCTCATGTAAATCCACAACACACCCACGCGCGCCCTCACAACATCGCAACTCCCCCCCCCCCCCTCCCCACCCACTTCCGGTCAAGGTTTAAAAATTGTTACGGTAGAACTTTACAATAATATGGAACATATACTGAGGATCGCTTGCCTCTGGATTTCGTACACATATGTTTGGCAGATATCATTTATTTGTAGCCCTAAACATTAAAGCTCTTTATTCAGGGGTGTCGATCTGTGCTCATGATTGGGAGGTTGTGGGAGGAGGCATCTCGCACCAGGGACTTTTTCAAAAAATCTGTCTATAAAACTTTTAAGGTTTTAAGTTTTCTGTGTGATTAAACGTCGCGGCAAATACAACAAAATAAAAATGCAAGCGACCGAATTTTCTTCCATATTTTAGCATTGAAATTATGGTATTTCTTATTTCCTTCTAATCATTAAATAATGCGATGGTATTTCAAGATCAAACATAATTAGATTGGATAATTACTAGTTAATATTAGGTCATTCCCGCACATCACTTCTTTTTTTTTTTTTTTTGGGGGGGGGGGGATATATACCCCCCCCCCCCCCCCCCCACCGGGATCAACACCCATGCCTTTATTCTCCTAATTTAGTTAAACCCGACGCAGGGACTAAGTTCATCTTAAACAAAAGGAAAACTTAGACCTAGGTCTAACTTTCTTTGTTAAACTCGACTTTAGACCGAACTTACAGGATAAAAAATATTAGTAGAATATGGACCTAAGTGTATACGTTTCGTGTGATTCGGTGAGGAGTAATTTTATCACTAATAGTCGTAACTAAACTTCAAGAATATCATTATGGAATATCAGAGGTGTCATAATCCCTGTACAGAGACGACACCATGGACCTCCCGCAGACCTTCCAATGGTACACCTCCAAGGCAAGGCGTGTTTGACCATCCGGCTCTGTTCTGAAGCTAGTGAGACTGTCTTGGTCAAAACAGAGTCATTCAACATCTCGACGCTCTTGCAAGAGGTTAAACAATACAGTTCTGAAAAGGTCCGTGAGTGTAAAGTTTTATAAGATACTGCCCCTCTCCTCCTTTAACCAACCTAATTTACATACAGAGTTGTTTAGTGGGAGCACCGTGGTGTATTGGTGAAGGCTGTTGACTCTTATACGATAGGTCCTGGGTTCGATCCTCACTGGGTGCTTACATCCTTAGACAAGATGTATTACTCACATTTGTCCCTCTCGACCCAGGTGTAAATGATGGTGCTGATGAGGAGGGGCAACCTCGCTAGTCATAAGGACCGCTAGTCATAAAGACCGTTATTCATAAAGACCGCTATTCATAACGTGTAAGCTCCTATACCTGAAGGCCCACTATTCATAAAACGAAAAGGGGGTCACTATTCATAAAGTCCATTATTCATAAGGCCCCTATTCATAATGTGAGATGAGGGTCACTATTCCTAATTCTCATTGAGGGTCATTACTCTTAAGAGCCACTATTCATTATATTAATAATAATAATAATCATCATAATAATAATAATAATAATAATATTCCGTTTTTATAGAGCGCCTATTACATCGATGATGTCTCTAAGCGCTTTACAGATATTATTACCCCGCACACAATGTAAGCACATTCTCCGCTCCCTGGGGATTACAGTGACGCTCTTATTGCTAAGCAAACGACATTAACTTTTGCATCCTACGGGGTACCCATTTAACACCTGGGTGGAGAGTGGCAAAAGTAGATTAACGTCTTGCCAAAGGGGCGCTATTCATATTTTATATTGGGGGTAACTATTCATAAGGACCACTATTCATAATACGGATTGACGGTCGCTGTTCATAATAGAAGAGGGTCACAGTTCATAATATGAAAAGAGGTTCGCTATTCATAATACGAAATGAGGGTCGCTATTCATAATACAGAAAGAGGGTCGTTATTGAATAGCGATCCTCATTTCGTATTATGAATAGCAACCCTCATACCACATTGTGAATAGCGACCCTCTTCTCCTATTATGAATAGCGACCCTGTTTCCGTATTATGAATAGCGACCCTCTTCTCCTATTAAGAATAGCAGTCCTTATGCATAATGACCCTTATGAATAATGAGCTTTTCTCCATTATGAATAGCAGTCCTTATGAATAGCTGCAATTATGAATAGCGGTCGTTATGCCTAGCGAGCGGACCCCGATGAGGCTTCCCTGGGTAAAAAAAAATAAATTTGTACTATTATTACCACACATCTTCTCACTATTTATGAAAATGTAACTTATCATTGACCAATAATATTCGCACATACCCTCCCCTCACGTGACGAAATGATTAGATGTATAGTTTTGATTTGTATCATTTAAAAAAAATCACCTTTTATCACAGTAATAATATTTATACCTTGTATTTCCAGATGCAGTTGATCATGGTATCTGCTCCTTCGTTGACTCTCTCTGTAGCTCAGAAGTTAGGATCATTCATTGGACAATATGCTTCGATCAGTAGTTTTTTCATTTGCTCCTGTAAAGGAACAGAGGATGAAGCATCAGTGAGCGTAGACAGGCACTATATGCGGTTGAAGAATATGTCCAAAAGCATGATCCCCATCCTGGCAGGACTGCATGAAGCCATTAAGGATGAGGTAAGATAATTTAAACTGAACTAAAATATTGTATGAGCTGCTCTATTCAGTTAGCTCTCAATAGACCGCTTCGGTAATGTATGCAGATTTTATGCATACCTTTCAAACAAAGGTTGTTCTTGACAACCTGAAAGCTTGCCGGGCATAGCAACAAATAATGTATGCAAACTGGATTCCAATCATTGAGGCTTATTTATAAAAAGCATGTTCATGGAATAGCTCGTCACTAGGTGCTCAGAGAATATATGTGCATAAATTTGTATACATTACAGAAGCGGTCTATTATACAGAACCACACTGGTTGTGATCGTAACACAAAACCCTTTTGTGCCGTGGGCGACATTTCCTGTCAGTTGGCGTATTTTGATAATTTACAAAGGCGTGTAATTTTGGCTAAGACCAATATTCGGGCAACCGTCACCTCTTATTCAAAGTTCAAAGTTTATTGATTTCCTCAAACATTTATATATATTCTAGCAGAAGCAGCCCGTGGACATCCACGGGCGCTAGCTGTGTTTATGATTAAAGGAGAATTAACCCCTGATTATAAATTTACTTATATTGGAAGGTGTAATATATTCCTACTTATTGGCCTAAATCATTTTCTAATAAGATATCAGAAAAGGGTATAAATAAAGATATTCCAACACCCGGTATCGTCTCCTACTCATTTACATGGGGGCTGCCATTTTCTTGCTGATTTGGAGTTGTACATGAACCATTGAGAAATGTTCCAGTCAGGAAGATATTTGGAATCCAAATCCTAAATTGATTTTCTTCACTACCTAAAATCCTATATGTGACGAAAAATATAAAGTGGGTGTTTACATGTATTATAAAAATTAAATCTTTATAATGATACTTTTAAATTGTCTGGTTTTGCTTAACAAAAATCTGTTTTCTTGGGTTTGCCAAACAGAGCAGAACATAATATATGCAGCATGCATTCCGACTTTTCAAGTCCATTATCCGAAAGCAGGTGAATGCATAGTTTGCCGCTATAGATGCTCAGGGAAGAAGCATCCATAAAATTTGAATTAATTTGTTCCGTCCCATACGTCCAGTATCGAGAAAATAGATTTCTATTAAGCGAATATCGATTTTCAACAGAAATATATATGGAAATCTTCAGTTTAAAAATAAATTGACATATCTATTCTATATTTTTAATCTCAAATGGGTTTTTAATTTTGAAAAAGGCAATTGAGCATTTGGATTAAGAAAATCTTCTTGTACACATAAACAAAATGGCAGCCCCCATGTGCTGCTAGCAGACGATACATATTGCTAGCAGATGGTAACTTTTGCTCAGAAAATCTTGATTCGTATCGATCTCGTATATTTTGACGCGAAGCCATATAGTCTAACAAGTAGGAATAAATAACACCTTTGAACACTTTCGTCTTTATTTTTGAGCGTAATTCTCCTTTAATCACTGTACCGTATATTTGTCTCAATAATCAAGTGAATAAGAAAAAAAGTCGGGTAAAGTCGGGGGGGGGGGGGGGGGCGGGGCAGTCATTGAAACCTGTACATTATCCACGTAAATCACTTGCTGAATTAAAAAGCAGATTGAAGTAGGGGCAGATTTTGGTACCCTAAACAGGGAAACCCGTCTATCCCTTATTTTATATCTTTTATATCTTGCTTTGTATTTTACATCCTATTTAGGCCTACATCATCATCATAAGACTTCTTTTTAGCCAAAAAGGAACCGTAAAAGAAATTTAACCTAATTTGGAACACATTACCGAACTATTCCCCTAGCTCCCCCCCCCCCCCCCCCCTTCCGCGGATCTTCTTCTTCTCAGATTTTCTGATAAAGTGTCAAATAAAAGGAACCGTAAAAGAAATTTAACCTAATTTGGAACACATTACCGAACTATCCCCCCCCCCCCCCCCTTCCGCGGATGTTCTTCTTCTCAGATTTTCTAATAAAGTGTCAAATTAGGGTCTGTGCTTGCAGACTATACCGTACCGGTAGCGAACGTCGTGAAACCATCGAGTTACATACACACTAAACGAACGATCTAACACGTGTGTTGTTGCGCCGTATACTATACTATGCGGATATGGCCACGCTGCTCTAATTGGGCATACCTCCCCTTCACAGGTAAAGTGTATGGGTTGGGCTGAGCATGAAGCTACAAACCCGCTTCATGGGTTGGCAGAATTATTAGGCCTACTCCCTGCGGAAATTCAATGTTTAAAAATGAATTTATGAAATATGGACGGCACGTCAGCCCTTAAGAAGTGCCTCCCACCACTCTAAGAGCCATACCGTGGGTACCAAAAGGCGGGGACCGAAAGGGGCAGGGGAGGAGCCTATTTGAACCAAAAAAGGGCCCCAAATCCTTAACGTTATATATTAATAGATATATAAGTGTAAGGAATTTAACATATACAACAGCTTTGGCAAATCTCGTGGAAATAAATACAAATGTGAAAGAAATTGCGAGAATAACGTTGCGTATAGCTCAATCAAAGTTCCCCAGAGCTGTCCTCCCTTTTTGAAATTTTTGCAAAGGCTGAAAAAATGTCTCCGCCGGGAATCGAACCCGGGTCGTTGGCTTAGAACGCCAATGCCTTAACCACTAGACCACGGAGACGGGTTAGTGGTTTCGGCGACACCAGATTCAGTTGACCGACAGATTGACAAATCCTCAACCTTATTAATTAATTCCTTTGTCGGGGGCAGGTGAGTTTTGAACAAAGACAAGCCGCGTGCCTCAGCTGGATCCAAGCAAATGCTTTGAATACATGTATACATTAGAATAATTATTAACAAGTGTAAGGAATTTAACATATACAACAGCTTTGGCAAATCTCGTGGAAATAAATACAAATGTGAAAGAAATTGCGAGAATAACGTTGCGTAGCTCAATCAAAGTTCCCCAGAGCTGTCCTCCCTTTTTGAAATTTTTGCAAAGGCTGAAAAAATGTCTCCGCCGGGAATCGAACCCGGGTCGTTGGCGGAGACATTTTTTCAGCCTTTGCAAAAATTTCAAAAAGGGAGGACAGCTCTGGGGAACTTTGAGCTACGCAACGTTATTCTCGCAATTTCTTTCACATTTGTATATATTTCCACGAGATTTGCCAAAGCTGTTGTATATGTTAAATTCCTTACACTTGTTAATAATTATTCTAATGTATAGTATTCAAAGCATTTGCTTGTGGTTAAGGCATTGGCGTTCTAAGCCAACGACCCGGGTTCGATTCCCGGCGGAGACATTTTTTCAGCCTTTGCAAAAATTTCAAAAAGGGAGGACAGCTCTGGGGAACTTTGATTGAGCTACGCAACGTTATTCTCGCAATTTCTTTCACATATATATATATATATATATACATGTATCTTTTTACAATTTTTTTTAACAGTTACATATATATGAAGATTGAGAACTGGAACATAGCAAATAATTTATGAATTGAAACAGATATAACAGAACATCATTCAATGAAATTGGTTATGGCCTACATTGATAAAGTGATAATAAAGCAAATCATAAGTGGAAGAGTAGCATTTCGTAGACTTTAGATTAGATTTAAAAAAGTGGCCCTCTTATGGTCTTTTCCCTTCGAAGTTGATGTAATCAAATCTAGTTTGATATAATGAAATGTTATGTAATATTTCCCGGCCTCTAAAATCACACAAATGCTTAAGGTGCCCATTTTTCAAGTAAAGGGCCGTCCTATATATATCAAAATATTTTAAATTCACTGATTTGCTGAATATAAGTAAAATGCTTCTAATTGTGATCTATTGACATTACGTCTTTGAAATCAATGGTTGCGCAGATGCCCATTATGACCAAAAAAGGCTCCAAGTGAACATTAGACCAACATTAGACGAACTAAGAATTAGACCAAACGATGATTAGACGTAATGGTAATTAGACTAATCGATGATTAGACGATGTGGATATTAGACCAACTGGGTTATACATAATGACTATTAGACGACATAATGTTAAGACCATTTGGTTATTAGACCAACTGTTTTTAGCCGAAATAGATAGTGGACCAAGTGAACATTAGACGAAGTGATTATTAGACCAAGTGGTGCTTAGACCAAATGGGTATTAGACCAAATTTGATTTTAGAGGAAATGGCTATAGATGAAGTGGTGATTAGACGAAGTGATTATTAGACCAAATGGTTATTAGACGAAATGTTGATTAGACGAATTGGTGATGGACGAATTGTTGTCAGATCGAATGATGTTAGAACACTTGGCTATTAGACCAATTGGCATTATTAGAACAAATTATACTGGTGCGCGTATGGCCAGCCCTTTTAAAATTTAATCCTATTTCATGATATCAAGAATATCACTAATTCAATTCTTGATATCAAGAAGTCGAATTCTTGATATCAACAATTCATTCTTGATATCAACAATTCATTCTTGATATCAAGAAATGCATTCTTGATATCAAGAATTAATTTCTTGATAGCAAGAAATCATTTTGTGTTCTTAACCAATGGCAATTCTTGAGATCAACAATTCGATTTCTTGATTATCAAGAATTCATTTCTTGATATCAGGAATTCATCTTCATTTCGAACGCAAAAGATGTGCAGAAATTCATTTTGATTTCATGCTCAAAAGCTGTTCAGGAATTCATAGTTTATCGAGCTCGAATGTTGTGCAAGAATTCACAGTTCATTTCCAGCACAAAAGTTGTGCAGGAATTGATTCTTATTTCGAGCTCAAAACTTGTGCAGGAATTCACAATAATTCATTTTGAGCGTATGGCAAGCATTTTAACATTTAATCCTATTTCATGATATTAAGAATTCAGTTCTTGATATCAAGAATTCGATTTCTTAATATCAATTCTTGATATCAACAATTCAATTCTTGATATCAAGAATTGCTATTGGTTAACAACACAAAATGATTTCTTGATATCAAGAATTCGAAATCATTTTGTGTTCTTAACCAATGGCAATTCTTGATATCAAAAATTCATTTCTTGATATCAAGAAATCAAATTCTTGATATCAAGAAGTCGAATTCTTGATATCAACAATTCATTTCTTAATATCAAGAAATCGTTTTGTGTTCTTAACCAATGGCAATTCTTGATATCAACAATTCATTTCTTGATATCAACAATTCAATTCTTGATATCAACAATTCAATTCTTGATATCAAGAATTCGATTTCTTGATATCAACAATTCAATTCTTGATATCAAGAATTGCCATTGGTTAACAACACAAAATGATTTCTTGATATCAAGAATTCGAAATCATTTTGTGTTCTTAACCAATGGCAATTCTTGATATCAAAAATTCATTTCTTGATATCAAGAAGTCGAATTCTTGATATCAAGAAGTCGAATTCTTGATATCAACAATTCATTACTTAATATCAAGAAATCGTTTTGTGTTCTTAACCAATGGCAATTCTTGATATCAACAATTCATTTCTTGATATCAACAATTCAATTCTTGATATCAACAATTCGATTTCTTGATATCAAAATTTCAATTCTTGATATCAAGAATTTAAATTCTTGATATCAAGAATTCGACTTCTTGATATCAAGAATTCAATTCTTGATATCAAGAATTGAATTTGTGATATCAACAATTTATTTCTTGATATCAAGAATTGAATTTGTGATATCAACAATTTATTTCTTGATATCAAGAATTCGAATTCAATTCTTGATATCAAGAATTGAATTCTTGATATCAAGAATTAATTCATGATATCAAGAAATGCATTGTTGATATCACAAATTCAATTCTTGATATCAAGCAATATGTCCTTGTATTAAGAAATCATTTTGTGTTCTTAACGAAAGGTATTTCTTGATATTAAGAATTCAAATTCTTGATATCAAGAATTGAATTGTTGATATCAAGAAATCGAATTCTTGATATCAAGAATTGAACTGTTGATATCAAGACATCGAATTCTTGATATCAAGAATTAATTCATGATATCAAGAATTGATTGCTTGATAAATGTTAAAAGGGCTTGCAATATGCGCGCATCATGGTGCGTGCAAAATGACAGCGTATAAAGGTCAATAATCATAATGTACTCGGTACCTTACAAAAATTAATGACCTTTACCTGCACATGCGCAAACTGTAATTACGAACTGACTTATTGTGACAAAGGCAGCAACCCCTGCACGCGTCTACGAATTTAATAGTGCGAACCTGCAAATGCGCACTTGAATTGGGTTTCATCGTCTTTATTTTGTGGATTCTCTCATGCTAACGGGCAATTCCATCTTAACGGACATGGCATTCTGAATTCATTTTGGTTATCTAAGTCAGTTTTAAGCAAAATCAATATTCCGAAAACACGTTTCAGTAAGTGAATCAGACACATTTTCCTATTAGGGACATACGCAGCAACCTTCACAGAAAATGGACTTTTTGTAACCGTATCGCACATGACACAAAATAGACATGAAATTTATACTCCTCTGAACAGTTTAAAAAATATGCAAGTTTTCGCGGTCAATAAGTCCAATTAACAGAACTTTATGATCATACTCTGAACATAAATTATTACTACATTTTTCCCTTGTCAGAGCTTAAAAAAAAAAAGAAGTAGGGTAACGGACATGACACTAACATTCTCCTCTTTTTAAAATGACAACTTTCCTTTGATATATTTTATTATGGATCCTGCCAACCTCATATCAGTAAACTTTTTTCCATTCTTCACAATTTGCAGCCAAAATAACAAATCAAATCATTTTCCCCTAAAAGGATTATATTTCAAAGAAAATCAATACCAAAATCATTGTAAAAATACTTAAATTCTATTCATCTACACATCAAATGAAAGAGCTTATTAGGCTTCATTGTTTGACAGTAAATTTATCGTGTTAGCACAAATATTTCTGGAATTATCACAAATTTTATATTTTGAAAGTGAACATTTTCCCTGTATTTGCCCAAACGCTCTGCAGATATACACCCTAAAGATCAGTGAAACCAGTTTTCAGCCTGAAGGTTCACACCGTTGGCCTTTCGTCTCATCCTTGGATAACCTGTCCAGTGTAGCCATAGAGAAGTGTGTTCTCAACTTACATGGATTATATCCGTCCCTTATCTCGCTTATCGAGAGGTGTAAGAACCTGCCAAACATGCGACGAATTAGGTTTGTAGGTTTATTTTAAGTTTCCGTGATTTCTTATGGCGAAGAAACTTGAAAGTAAAGTTTTTAGGTTCACAGGCCTTTTCAGGGCTCTTATTTTTTTGAAACTTTGAAAGAACATGCACTCAGAATACATTTATGTAGCATCGGTTTTTGTGAAGCACATGATGATTTTGAAGTGCTTTTTATTTTCCTGGGCTTCATTTTATACCATGTTACATGCACTGATAGCATTGTAAGGCCAGGCAGCTCAGATTTTATCAAGCTTCTACAAAGTTACCAAATCACTTTAAGAACTTGCCTATGAAACCAATAGAGCACACTGTTAAAAAATATGTGGGTATTTTTACAGGAAATTTCCTGGCAGTCGAAACGCCAGGAGTGCACGTTATTTTACAGCCTGTAAAAAATATTTCCGTTTTTGTACAGGAAAGAGACTGTTAATTTAAAATAATTTGTAGTCAGTCTCAAGGAAAGCCAGAAAGTCTGTAGTTTTACAGTTATTAGTGTATAGCCATGCTTTATATTATCCTATTCTCTACCTTAATCTATCCTATCCTAAACATATATCTAGTTAATTCAATTTAATACAATCTTTTATATGCACCTTATAGTTTTTTATTCCTTTTGTGACAGTTACTAAATCGGGCAACCCCAAACCATACGCTTACTAAAAATTCATGAATATTCATATAATTGTTTTCCCACATATTTGGTAATTTAACAGGGTAACTTGTTAAAATATGAGAAAATGTTTTTTAACGGTGTTTTTTATCGGGCGATTGAAAATAAATGCTGATTTCCGGTAAACCAACAAACTTGCTGTTGTTTTACAGGAAAAAGCCTGTAAAATTGAAATGACGGCAATAACTTGTAATTTCAAGGGCCAGGAAACCTCTAGTTTTACAGGTATTTTTTTACAGTGCAGCGCTTCTCCACAGGTGGCCCGATAAGCTCCCTCAAGTTGATATTTTTTAATAGAATAAATCAAGAAAATGTATCTGATCTTACATGACGCAGCTCGAATTCGCCTCTATATTGTTACTTTTTAAAAATGTTCTGAAATATTTACACTTATGTCTTTACGATAGGGGTGGGGGGGGGGGGTAAATAGTGTCTAGTCTAAGGGGGGATGTTTCACAAAGAGTTAAGTTGGGCTTAAAGTCGCACTTAAATACCTAGTTGCGTGCTATACATTACGCATCGCGCATTGGTCAGATCATGCTCAAAGGACGTGCGTTTTTATACTATTAATACATGGTTGGGAGTGCGTTGACGATCTGGCAACACAAAAGGTTTTTATCGTGGTGTACTATGTGTTGCACACCACGATAAAAACCTGCGTGTTGCCAGATCGCACTAACGCACGAACTCGCAACCATTTATTAATAGTTTTATAAAACGGGTCGATAATATGATTATGAAGTATAAAAATGGTTACGAACCCCATAGAAACAGTCGCACAGTCATGGAGGCTGCCATTTGCTTTCCTGGAGGACATCACAGAAGCGCAGCCAACAAAAGTCATGCGCGTTTCAGTGCGCGCATCTAATCCTTGCGCTAAAATGACAATTAAACTACGCGATTTCATTGCGTTTTAAGTTTGCACGCACCAGAGGTACGCGCAGCTCAGCCGTGCTTTAGAGCCTTTTTGCCGTGCGTTATCACTGTTTTTTTGCACGGTCACGTGGTGTTATATGATCGTTTTATAATGGGTAATCTACCAAAGAGATTACGCGTATGCGCACTGGCACATACGCATGACTTTAAATCAACCCCCCCCCCCCCCCCCCCCCCAGCTGGTGTAGTCGCACTCAAACGTGGGCAGTAAGCTTCAGTATAGTGCGGCTAGCTATAGTCCGAATTGTCGTGTCCATGGTCATGTCGGTCCGAGACCGTTGGCCGCGCGAGTAACATTTTGTACGTTGCGCCTTGAAAAACTTCTAAGAGTCGAAAAAGTGGGCCTCGAGTTTAAAAAAAAAGAAATGGGTCGAGAAGCGCTGCCATAGAGTATAAGGGAAAAGCAGAATGATGATTTAAACGTGAAATGAAAATAATTATAGACAATTTAAGTTATATTAAGATGAGAAGGAGGAATTTAGTGGCAGGTGACTGATGACTGCTGAAAAAAACAAATACAAAACAAAACAAAAACAAAAACCAAATTGAGCGCCATTCACTTAAAGAGAGCTGTACATATACTTTTTAAAAAAGTTTTGTATTCATCCGGAAGTGCTTCTCAGACGAAGGGCAATACACACTTCCCGACAGTTTGCATCAGGATCAATATACTCCCTCTTAATTTAATCACAATTTGACATTCCGCAATATTCTTGTATTAACTTATACTAGCTCATACCTGTATTTTGTTAAGCATCTGGCAATGCGGTACCGATGGGCTGGACAGGCTGGAGTCGTACGTGGATAGCCTCACTAAAACCTCTCTTGGAATGGAAGTTGACGTTCGAAATGTAAGATTTCCCCTTTCTTTCAAGGACTGTTTGAAGTTTATTCAAAGTAGGCAATAAGAGGTTAAATCCCACTACTCATATAACAAGTGTATAAGGAGCCGGTAAAATTAAGTTGTATGGATTGTTTAATGGTATGAAGAAACCCGTTGTTGGGCACCCGATTGATTTAATCGCATCCCTATCCACTTACAAATGATGAATAGACAAACTTACTAAAAAATGTTGAATCAATGACCTGTCTGAAGACTTGAAAAGGATATTTATGTTTCTTATCATAAAATAGGAATATAATACAGGTTATTACTAAATAATGTAAAATGATTTCATGTCATCAGTACAACTCTGTTTGATAGACAAATTTGTATTGCTCTCTTTTCCCTCTTTCTCTTTTAGAATAAAAGATGCATGAATTTGTTTTGCTATCGACGCTTTCTATAATTTTCCAAACGGTTTAACTTTATCTGTTTCTTTGTGTTTATCAGGTGTCACCTCATTATACGTATTACGCTTATTGTGAATAGTTCAAGATATCTTCTCTTCCGAGTGTTTTGAAACTTACATCGGACCTTCTTGGACCAAGGAGGGCCTAGTACCTCCTTGCTTGGACACATACACATACATGTAGCTGCGGTGGAACACGATTGCTTTATCAGACAGGCACCACCGTTTTTTTTATTGGCAGTGCCAATGAGCGAGTTTCAGGGTGCGCTTTAGCCCGGGCCGCTGCCACGAAGTGGCAGCGTCCTGAGTGAAACCAGTACGATTCGGTGGGTCTCACAATCTACCAATGTTCAAATGACCAATGTTCAAATGACCATTTAAAAAATGGCCATGTAATTATTATTTCTTAATTAAAGTATCATATATACGATGCCACTTACCTAAACAGACTTTACGCAAATCAGCTTTTCCTAAAAAATGTGTAGAATCGATGAATGTCACTTTTTACTCTCAATTTTCGAAACCAGTCCCATTCGCCATGTTGTTAAAGCCAAATTGAAAATAGGCACTTGCGCATGCGCCTATGAATGTTTATTACAATGACGGCATAGTTTTCGTCAATGGAATAATGAATATTCATATACCCACTGTAATCAGCCGATCGCTAGCGTATAGCGCTCTAGATCTCGCTCAAGCTCGTCTAATGAATATTCATAATCCTCCCTTCTTGTCTGTATATATATACACGTATGTCCGCGCGGACGGTGAGTCTGAAAGTTTAAGGAGCGCGAACGGATGGCCGTGCGTGGCTGTGCGCACGGTAGACGCGCGTACGATATACATACGTTTCTACGCAAAATTCACAAATTTGACACTTATTATTTCACTTCTGTCATAATTGTCGGAATTTTTCTGTGTGTTGCTGCCTACTTTTTTGGAAATTTTGATGCATTTGCCTGCATATTCCTTTTATTCTGGGCATTGTAGAGTTTTTTTTGTAAGAGTTACTGAACGAGTAATATGGGCTTGCCAGCATCATTTTCTGTTTACTTTTTGAGAAATGGTGCAGGGTTTGAAATCCCCATATAGCCTTTGTAGCCGATCAAGTGGTGGGGTAGCTCAGGATAACGTGCCACACATGCCAGAAATCAGATGGGGGGGGGGGGGGTTCATCGGGTCTGGACCCCTTTTTATTATTTTATTTTTTTACATAGCTCTACATGTATATCTCTGTGTGTGGTGCGTGGGTGATACAGGGAAACAATGGAGGGGGGGAATTCCCTCTGGAAAATTTGAATAAGTACAAGCTTGCAGAATCCCTCCCCCCCCCCCCCCCCCATTTCAAAATATATGTACTGAATCTGCCCCTGGATCCTTAGTTTAACCCAAAGAAGCTGGAACACAAACTCAACATACTGTACCCTATATTCAAACTGGTGACATTCATGCATCATATCAACCACACAAGGCCGTACGCAGCGGGGGGGGGGGGGGGGGGGGGCAGTGCCCCCCCAGAAATTTCAAAATCATACTTTTTTTTAATTGGGTTTTAGACTTCAAGTTATGGGTTCCTTTGAAAGTGATCATCTTGCCCCCCCCCCCCCCCCCCCAGGAAAAAAATTTCTGCGTACGGCCTTGCAACCACACGGCCATTTTCAGTTAATTAAGACATAGACTCCACTCACAGTCTCACACTCAACTTACATCACTGCAAATTTACCATGGGGTTAAAAATATTATTTGTTATTTCTATACAGTATTTCAATTTCACCATTTTATTTGGCAAAGAAGCATTACAAATATACAATGCATGTCATTTATAATTTGAAAGAGAAACTAAAGAAAGGGGAACATTGGGGTGGGGGGGGATGAAGAGGAAGCAATGATAGAGAGAGAGAGGAGAGAGAATAAATACAAAGGGTGTATAATATCAAAAGATTGCGAGATATTTTACTACTAATTACAATCACAAGAATTATTATACTGTAGTATACATTTCCCTTAAAACATAATCATTGTCATTTTAATGAACAAGATCAATGTATGTGCCATCCTTTGTTACAAAACCAGAAATAAAAATCACATTGGTCATCTTTTGCAAAATATGGAAAACAGAAGAAAATGATTTGCTGAAGAATGAAAAGAGGATATAAACATCAGGATTTAAAAAAAATAAGTCATGAAAAACATTTCTCAGTTCAGCAAGCCATGCCAATAGTCTTTTATCAACTGAATTTGTTTCAGTGAAAGGGGGAAGGCATGGATGGAGAAAAAAATGCACTAGCCGAGTCCGTGCCGAGAGGTGAACGAACCCTACATGATTGGCATGCATGTCAAGCATTCAGTGAGATAAAATGTCTGAGAGTGCCACATTTTATTGTAAGAAACAATTAGGTCTTGAATGTACATGTATGTAATAATCAGAATACTGCACATAAAAACATTTTCCTATCTCTGATAATGGAAAGACATCATTATTTGCTCTTATAGAACAGAGAACAGTAAATATACATGTACAAAGCTTTGTACCATTACAGTTTGGATCTTAACTATTTCATTACAATATCAAAATGAGGAGGTAACATTAACATTTCATCATGTGAGACGATATACAGAAAACAAGAAAGAGGCAAGGATGCTTGTAATGGTAGGTTGTATCATTGTAACTTGTCTTTCAGTTATAACAATGGAATGTTCTGAATCTAAGAAGTCCATGTCATAGTATTCTTGCTGATTTCTTTCTTTTATTTGTTTGATGGGCAAGTCCAATGTAGACTTTTGATGTCAATAATGCTCAGAACTCTGTAATTCCTGTACTGTATGGGAAACCAAATGACCAAAATACACCTTAGAACTGCCCTGATCTATTGCTACTTTTTAATCATGCTTCATTCCATGTACATGTATGTGGAAATGGAAAGCTCCCTTCGGCTTCATTGGTGAACAAGAAGGAGGATTTACAGCTCAATACAGTCTGCGGTGGCCTTTATGGATACCAGGAGAACCCTGCAGTCAGTCAAGGTCCAGTCTACATGGAGTAATCCTCAATTATACTGCAAACAGCTGGAAGAAATGAAAAAGAAGAATCAGTTGATGAGAGACTTTAATTTGTTGTCCCCTATTACTCAGCTGAAAGATTCTGGAAAAGGCAAATCTACTGGCTGTTGATAATTGATTTTTTTTATTTTTTATTTTATTTTTTTTTTCTTTTATTTTGTGTAAGTACATATTATCAATATTTTGTCTAACACCATCATGTTCGAAATCAGCATAGGTATTTAAAAACGGAAGTATTGTTGTGCCTGATCTAAAGAAATACAATGTATTAGATATTAAGTTTAGTCAAAGGCGGGGGGGGGGGGGGGTTGGGGTGGGACTTAATCAGTTAGTACTCATTCTAAGATTCATTTGAACTTGTCATTAGCTTGCTAGATTATGTAAAAAAAGTAGTGACTAATGGAAATATTTAATAAGACTAAAATAGTTTCAGATTACAATACATTCATTTACCTTTAGCTTGTCCTTTGCAAGTGATGTTTTGCCAGGACTAAGATTTTGCTTCAGAATATTAGCAGTTATGGCTGACTGTACTAGAAGAATCCAATATGCAGGTTACCTCTGGCATCTGTATGCATGGAAGGCAATTAAAAAAAGTTTTCAATATTGTGCTATGGGAAGAAATGTGTCTACTAGTTATTAATTAATGTACCCCACCATGCCCACGGTCACCCAGTAGCGACATTGAGGTTGCTAGCTCCCTTCTAGATGCAACTGATTAGCTATTATTAGAAAAATTTATTGTTGTAGACTAGATGACATAGATCTACTAATGTCAGAGGCGGTGGAACGTCGGGCTCGGACAATGAAAGTGGGGGCACCTTTCGTTCGCCAAACTAAAGGTCCCTCCCCCCCCCCCCCCCCCCCCCCCCCCCCTCTCATCGTTGAGCGGGTGGCGGAACGTCAGGCTCGGACAATGGAAATGAAGGGGGCACCTTTTGTGTCCTCCAAACAAAAGGTGCCCCTCCCCCCCCCCCCCCCGCTTCCATTGTCCGAGCCTAACGTTCCGCTGCCTCTGACTGATGTGTACTTTTCATAGACATCCGTCATTTGGGGTCTAGGAAATCTATCTTTGTCATTTTTTTTTAGTTGCTACCCCCTCCCACTGTCAGGAGCTCAGCTACCAACAGCCAGTAAGTCTAAAATCTAGACCCCAAGCCAGTAAAGCCATTCTTGTTAGGCACAACCCATTTGCAAATATTTACATGTAGACTACTTTGTATCTATTGCTTATTTTTTGGTTTTCATAAGATTAAGAGGGGGCAGAGAGAACCCCCCCCCCCCCCCCCCCCCCCCAATGCCTCCTCCAGAACATCTAATGTCGGGTTAACATTTATATCTTGATCTAGGAATATAACATTCATTCAATAAATTAATTTACAACCAAATCTTAGAATAATATTCTTTTATATGCTATTTGAATTCTCCTTGGCCAAAAATTCACTACTGCGGCCTGCAGGCGACAGTGCGCACGTACAGAGCGGGACTAGCATACCTAGGCCAGCGCGTCCGGGGTTTGAGCTACTAGCGTCCCGATGGAAAATCAATCCAGGTCTCAAAGCCATGATTTGTTTACGTCGTCTCAAAATTTTTAAAATTTTCAATATTACTTTCAGAAAAAGCACATTAACAAAAATATATATCAAGAACCCCCACATAATCATGCATAATCCGTCATATCACACAAAAATGCCGAACATGCCGACTTTAGCTTAAAATATTTAAAATTTACCATGAATTTGGTCATCTTTCAGGTTTTCTCGAGATCCAAAAAAAACTCTACAAGAAAAAAGTTTGTTGACCTAACTAAGATGACATCTTCGATTACTTAATTTTAACAAGAACTAAGCAAGAAAAAATTCGATGAGGGTATAAAACGAGATTTTCTAAAAGTTTAAAAAATTAGTATATTTTGAGGTAAATATTATTCAAATTTACAACTTAAATTTACTGTTAATTAGAGAAGAATTTTAGAGAAGAGTTTATGGTAATATACGACTCGTACTACCCCCTCGTGCATATTCATAGTTTTGTTACTTCCTGCTCTTTCATTGGTTACAATTCAATCAGAGGCTTATTTGTTTACATTTTTCAAACCGTTAATTAGTTAACCTTTTAAATTTTGCACACGGCACTTCGACAATATGGCGCCGGCCTTAAATGTTAACGCGCGGACATATCCCATACGTGTGTATTATAGTTGGAGCTGCTGACGCATGCGCATTGCAAGCAAAACACCGACCTTCGGAAGTTTTTACTACAGGCTCTTGGAGATAAATATGCCTTTTTTGTATCATCCTCATTGAAAAGAAAGACGACAGTCAATCGTAAAGTATTGTAAGTACCTAAAATAGCCTAAAATCAACTGATTTCATGTTTCATGGCTATCATTTTGACAAACGACCTTGTAATTATGTGACATCCATGCGATCAAAGGACTGCGAAGCGCAGCCCGAACACTACGTGTTCGGGCTGCCGCAGTAAGGTGCGCTTATGCTTACTTTTGAAGGCAGAATGAGCGTTTTTAAACGCTCATCCTAAACGCTGAATCGTAAACGCAGTTCCATGGGGTACTGTTTATGCTTCCCTTCTCCAGGCGAATTCGGGCTCTGCACAGCTGGGTAGGCTTTAGACCGAAATTTTCTGTCTCCAATACGTTAGCCTCTTATCTGGGTAGGGTCGGCTACTACTTGGAGACAGAAGCCGTCATATCACTTTGCTGTGCAAAATTTGTCTATGCCTTTTATATGGCGTTGTGCCTGCTGGAACAGTAGGAAAAAATCATTTTTCCTCTGTATTTTTTTTTAAATAATCATAAGGCCTAGGCTCTAATTCATATACTTAATCTGTTCAACATACCAATTTTACCAAATGATCCATTTAATGCTCCTTTTTCATGTAATTCAGGGTCCAAGGTCTTCTCCGTTCGAAAATCCTGCAGCCGTATTCAAACCGTAAACCGAGCTTCTAGTCTCGTACAAGGCAAAATGATTATGAAGGAAAAAATACGATAAATTCATTACGAACTCGTGCACATTGATTTCAAAACGGTTATTTCTTTAACACTATACAAACATATTTAATGTTAAAGAAATAACCGTTTTGAAATCAATGTGCACAAGTTCGTAATGAATTTATCATATTTTTCCTTCATAATCATTTTGCCTTGTACGAGACTAGAACGGCAAACGCCATAGACAAATTTTGCACAGCAAAGTGATATGACGGCTTCTGTCTCCAAGTAGTAGCCGACCCTACCCAAATAAGAGGCTAACGTACTGGAGACAGAAAATTTCGTTCTAGGTAGGCTTTTGCTAAACAGTCGGGTAACGTCGCGTCGCGTTGGTAGAAATTTTCGAACATTTTTCACTAAGGTGTCTTCAAGGGGACAAATTGAAAAAGAGTCCATCTCAGTATGATTTTTCCCGTTTTCAGGCTAAAAACGACAAACAAGGGAATAACAAAGAAAAACATGAACTATAAAGAGAGAATAGAAGGGTAGGAAGGATGGAAGAAAATATGATGAAAGGAAACAAAGAATATAAACATAAATTTATGCAAATTTATTCAAAATCTACGAAAAATGCTACTTCTCCTCTATTTCACAGCGTATTTTGAATCTGATTGTTTTATCTGATAGAGCTGGGTCGGGGCTGTCAAACTTCTACACAGAATTTTGAAATCATTAATTATGCAAATTTATTGTATTTTATTCAAAATCAACAGAAAATGCATTTATAAATCATAAAACATTAATTTGATAATTCATTTCTCACATTTATCTTCAAGGTTCTATCAGAAATTACATAAATTAACAGCCATTCCACAGATCTACACTTCTGGCGGGGACATATATTACGCATCGCGTAATTACTAATTCAGTTGTTTTTAATCCTTTTATTAATTTTTTCTTTCCACCTTTCCTTTCATTACGTTATTCTTTTATTGCTTTTATCATTTTGTTTTCCATCTTTCATAATGTTACTGTTTATATTTATTCTTTTTATCCTCTTTTTTTGATTGCTTTCCATCTTCACTTTGTTATTCTTTGTTCCCTTATATCATCTTCTCTTCCACCTTTCTTCATGTTTATATTTATCTTTTTATCATTTTTCTCTCGCTTTGTCATTTCTTGCTTTTATCCTTCTATCAATTATCTTTCCATTCCATCTCTCGTTATGATATTCTTTGTTTCCTGTTATCATTTTCTCCCCCACCTTCCTCACGTTAATCTTTATCCTTCTATCATTTCTCTCTCTGTCTTTCTTTATATAAGTTAAACTTTTTTTATCCTATCATTTCTTTCTCTATCTTTCATAATTATTATTTTTAAAATCATTTTCTGCTTCCCATCTTTACTTACTTTCCTTAAAACATTCTTTGCTTTTATCCTATCATTTTGTTTTCCCTTCATCTTTTCTTTCGTTATGTTATTCCTTTATTCAAATTATCATCTTCTCTTCTATCTTTCCTTATGTTACTCTTAATATCTTTATCCTTCTATCGTTTATGTCTCTATCTTTCTTTGTTATTCTTTGTTTTTATCCACTTATTTTTACTTTCCAACTTTCCTTTTGTTGCATTTTCTGTTGATTTTGAATTACAATAAATTTGCATAATTAATGAATATCAAAATTCTGTGTAGAGGTTTGACAGCCCCGACCCAGCCCTATCAGATAAAACAATCAGATTCAAAATACGGTGTGAAATAGAGGAGAAGTAGCATTTTTCGTCCATTTTGAATAAATTTGCATAAATTTATGTTTATATTCTTTGTTTCCTTTCATCATATTTTCTTCCATCCTTCCTACCCTTCTATTCTCTCTTTATAGTTCATGTTTTTCTTTGCATTATCCTTCTATTGTTTTCTTTATTCCCTTGTTTGTCGTTTTTAGCCTGAAAACGGGAAAAATCATACTGAGATGGACTCTTTTTCAATTTGTCCCCTTGAAGACACCTTCCTGAAAAATGTTCGAAAATTTCTACCAACGCGACGCGACGTTACCCGACTGTTTAGCAAAAGCCGCTGGGTAGCGTTTCATGAAAGGAAGTTTCCGACAACTGTTAAAAGCTACTGAAATCCTTGCATCTGATTGGCTGAGAGCAATTTGTCGGATAAAATATCTGACAAGTCCTTTCATGAAACGCCCCCCTGGATTCGCCAACCTGCGCCGTGCATATTGCCACGTTGACCCCGGGAGGGCAGGTCAAGTTGGGGCGCGCGCTTTTTTCGGTTATTATTTCAGCTATTTACGTCCATTATTTCGGTTATTACGTCCGTGGACTTCCTACCATGGTGGGAAAAGTGAGAGCCGACCAACACTGTCACTGACCGGGTACAAGTAATTACAACTGGCAGTCTCGCCGAGTCTCGCCCATCTCTCAATTCAACATTACGTTGAAATAGATTTACCACAAAATATCGGTTCGATATAAACATAAATCTACCTTTATTCTGTTGATTTTGTCCCTGCAAGCTTGTTGGTCTGCCAATTTGTCATATATGGGTTTTCCTCGTCAACCCATTCAATTCATCTTGTATTTTTGGTTCGGACCAAGCGAGGAGGGCCCTCACTTCATCTTCGCTGTATAGTTTGAGCCCTTGACACTCATTTCAACACAATGATATAAATATGGAAAAAGTACTAGTATTATTTAAAAAAAACTGTTAGATCTTGCTCGGATGACGTCTATATGGGCATGCTTTAAGCTTGAGAAAAAAAAACAAGCATTGCATAATATTGTGCACCGTTAGCGGCGCGAGGATTTTTACGTGAACTGGAAATATCTTTATTATGACGTCATTTAAACGCGTTTAAAAATGGTCGTGCGTTTATGCTTCCCCAGAAACCGTCTTTCTGGAGAAACGCCGATCGTTAACGTACCTTTTTGTGCGTTTACGACTGGCGTTTACGATCGGCGATTATACGAAATTGAGAAAGGACGCAACCGTCTTTTGAACTAAACGCGTAACAAACGCCTCATTCTGGCCTGAAAAAGGTGAACATAAATGCACTCCAAGTTGCAATGAGTTTTAGTATCATTGTGACACGCAGTCCTAAACAGCAATCACATAAGGAGGCCTTCATCATTTTTGTTATTTCAACTTCAAGTTGTGCGTATGCAAAATAATACCATGTAGTATTATCAAATATGACCGCAATCATCCAATAAAACATAGTTTAAAGGGATACACCACCAGGCGGTCTTGGGGAAAGTCAGGATTGCGTAAGCCCCGTTCACTCGTACACAAAGTTTGTGCGTCGAACGCGTCCGTTGGACTAAGTGGGATTACATTTCGGCTGCACGAAGCCGACCGAATCTCGCACGAAAGCTCGAGACCAGGCGGAGCGGGCAACGGCATGATCAGGGAACGATCACGGTGCCCTCTCGCGGCATTAATAAGTCCACAATCTGCGGTTGAATATCCCTTTAATAAAAATCGTTTTATAGCCAACATAATAGTAAATGGTATAAACATTTAAGTTACAAATAAACGTTTTATAATTCTTACATACCTGTATTTAATGACACACCTGCATGGTTCCAGCCCATGATTGCTGCGCTGTATTCTCATTCGCGATTGAATGGTTAAAGATAAAGTTCAGTTCTGGTCATGCGGTTACATTTTGCCAAAAAATTATCTGGAAACATTTGGGGAAATTTTAAAGATAATATTGATGAAGATTATGATGGTGATGATGATGATGATGATGATTATGATAATAGTAATAATAGACCTTGTGGCAGATTAGCCTATACTGCTGATCAAGTCAATTATGCAATGAAGCCTAATATACTACTACTACTACTACTACTACTCCTACTATTAATAATAGCCATGATGATGATGATAACCATCATCATCATCATCATCACCATCATCATAATAGTAATGAATTTTTATAACACTTAAGCACTTAATACAAAGAAAGTCGTTTAGTGAAAATATTAACATCCCAAGTATTAACAATAATTAATGAAACTTACACATTTACATTTTTAAGCTAATTACAAAGTATAGCCTGTTAGAACAAAACATAACATAATCATGATGATGAAACACACATAGCTAACAATAAACAGTTCATTCCCATCATCATGATAATGAAACTTGTCATTTAGAATAAGAATTAAAAGGGGGATTAAAAAGGAATGTCATGAGGAAAGGAATGTCTTTGAGGAAAGACTTAACTACATTGGATGAATGGTTAGTAGCCTCCGGAACCTTGATAGGTAGCTCCATATCTTGTGCTAGTTATCCTGGGGGCAAACAGCGGGTTAGACCGAAAAATCAGTCTATTTCGTTCGGGGATATGCTCTGCTGAGACTGCGTCTGGCTTCACGGAATCCCCCTCCTTGGAGGAGAACCTAAAGTCAGAAAATGTTATAAAACTCCTCCAAACAGACGGATTTTCTGTCTAACAGCGGGTAGGAAGAAGTCTCATAGAAGATGCAGGGGCTTTGAGTAATTATGCGAGGAGGAGCATTCCATGTTCGGCTTTATACGTCAGGAGCAGGACTTTGAAGACTACAGAAGTTGAGAAACCGTGAGCCAGCGTAGAATGGATTACAGGCATGACAGGGGTAGTGATCCTATTTTCTGGTACGGTATAATAACGAATGCAGCATTGTTCCGAATGCTTTGAAGGGGGAGAATCATGAGTCTGGTAACCTTAATGTAAACTGTAAATGTGATTGATATTGCAAATGCATTTTTGCATTTCTTTAAATTCATTTATTTCAATATTATTTTTTGTAATTTCTATCTTATCTATTCATTTATATTTTAAAATTTCTTTATTCTGTCTTATCTAACCAGGGTGGTCTCTTTAGTGGTTAAGACATTTTTTTTCTTTCAAAAATACATTATACAAAAATCAATGCTAAGGAATATTGTCTAAATAATTGTGTATAAGTGTCTACATTCAACACCTTGACATGCGTGAGGGCCCAATCGCTCCAGGTTATAGAGATCCTATGATAGGTATACATGTAAGCATGGTCCCTGCAGTACGTCCATGATGTAAGCATCGATCTCTACCAGGTAGAGATCGATGGGTAAGACCGTGGGAGTCCATTTAGCAAACCGTTTTAACGACCAGATTTAAAAAAGGATGGCCTTTTCTCAATACATGTATTTGTTGTTGATTTGGGTTTTCTTTTTTTTTCTCTTTTTTGGAATGTATAAGCTTTGGGAAATAATTTAACACAGGCAGTCAATGTTCACGCAGCCAGTGCATGTCACTAAATTAATCCTACCAGGTGCCGATTTTTTCAAGACTGACAACTAACAATTATTGATGAATAACTAAATTATATGTGTTTTTACTGTTACAAAAGAAGTCTTACATGTAAATAATAAGCAATATTTATCACTCTGTAACTACATCCGGTATAATTATTTTTATGATGGTTTAGAATAATATTGTATCGTTTACTCGTGGGGCGGGCCGGATATTGGAAAGTTAAGGGGGGGTTTTTTGTTGTTGTTTTTTGCCTTTGTAATAGCAATCATTTTGATGTTGAGCTTCACCTTCCAGTTGTATCTGACAATGTAACAGCAATCTCAAATCCTTATTAAAGTAGAACAGTATTGCCGATCACGAAATATGGTGATTTACATATGAATGTAAAGCAGGATGTGTGTTGAATACGTTGGTGTTCATTACTGCCAATATAAATATCATTATATCAATGTAAAAACACATTTTATCAGCCCGTCTCAGACGGCGACGAATTGCGAATTGGCGTTTGCGAACGGAGTGTTTATTGATGACGTCATCGTTGGGTCGTTTGGACGGCGCGCATGCCAGCGCTTATATTGGATGGGCGTGAGAGTGTAGATCATCGGGGTAATAACTTGTTAGATCTCTAATTATGAAACTACTAATGGCATAACTACTTAAAAGAAACGATTCACACATTTCTTATATAATTCAGTTCTCATGGAAATGGCTGTGGGACTTTTGGAGTGTAATTGTTTGAAGAAAAAGAACGTCCAAAGTCACGAGCTGAGACTTCATCTCCAGACACGGCCCGAGCTCCAGAGGTGTCGATACTGAGTTTGGTTTTGTTATACTGGGCCTTACTTCTAAATTCCCCTTATTTGATAAAGCTACGTGTATGGTGGCATATTGTCATCTATAATTGCTTCTTCTGAAAACTGATATAACTCACATTCTCTCTGGATGAAGTGTCGAAGAAACTTATTTGATTTCAGCAGAAATCGAATTTCGCGCATATGTATATAGTTCCGTGTACGGGGACCGTACCGGTGAAGAATTGTTCGTCACTGATTTGTTCCTGCAAACGAGATTTATTTGTGTTTTTAACGCACTTATTTACTGCAAATGTCAATGTCAGATTCTATTTAAAAATATTTATATTGCATATAATTTTTAAAAGAACGCAAGGTGAAATTATAGTAAATAAATGTGAACATTTCCGGTACAAAAATAAATGTCGTCTCAGCTCAGGTGCAGATCTCGCTATCACTCAGCTCACGAGTACGTGGATAGCGTGCATGCAATGACCAGTTGTTTACGTACATGTGCATGCATGACTGACGGAATTGCTGAATGCTGGTGCTGCTGTTTCGTCTCCGGAATTGCGATTTAGGGTGGCTAATTCTTACATATTTCAGTTATATATTTAATTTTGTGAGTGTGTGAATCGAATCAAGAGTTTGTTGGACGTTGGTGAAGTAGAGGGAAGGGAATATGGCTGAGCGGTCGAGGTCGTCTGACAGTGATTCAGTGAAGTAGGCTCCGGGATGACGCTCATGCTCGGCAACTTCTTCTCCTTCTATCTCCTCTCCCTCGCCTAATTCACCACTATCATTGTCACTGTCTGATACACTATCAACATCTCCTTCTTCCTCTTGGTCGCTTTCGATTTCAAAGTCTAAATCTAACTGAATCTCGTCCATGTTTGTGGTGATACTGATCGAGCACATATATCCAAATAGCGTATGCCTAGCGTTTGTACAGCTTTCTCACCACCCGCGCGCGCCAGCACATTGTTGAACGACCCAACGATGATGTCATCATCAAACACGCATTTCAGATTAGTGTTTCAGATACAATATCGCGGTGAGATTTTATCAATTTGTATAAGTAATTTATGGCGTCCCAACTACTTTTCCAAACTGAACAATAGTTTAAGACGGTTCTATGAACCATAACCTTTACAATGATATGAAATTTAACCTTATTCATATCAATACTGTTCTACTTTAAATATTATGATATTAAAATTTAAGATTCTAACACGATGTTGCTAGATTAAAGTCTCGTCTCGAAAATCCTTATTTTGTTATGTATTGTATTTATACATGTACATTTATACTTATGTCTTACATCGTCAATGCTTTAAGCTTCGGCATCCGTGTATTACGAAATTATTTCTGTGAATAACTTGCTTTATCGAACTCAACCCTTAAACCTGGGACTGCATATGACATGCATGACTAGGGCTTAATTGTGATATTTTGGTTCTATTGGTGGCAACATGTATTATGACAACATGTATCACAAACAGTGGCTTAGTTACAGGGGCGTGGGCACTTGTGTGCGCGGGGTACGTTCCCCCTTCCTCCATCGATTTGAAAGAAAAAAGGGAGATAGCGGGAGAAAGAAAGAGGCCTTTCCCACTCCCTGCTGCACCGCTCCAAGTTAGACCGCTCGAGGAACGGTTCTTGAAGAACGCTTTGTTTGCTTTCACACTCCGCGCAAATCGCTCAACGAGTAAAAGTGGTCTTGTTGCTATATAAGCTCAGGTAAGCGGGTCAGTTTTTTAGTGCGGAAATCAAACCGTACTACCTGCCTGATGAATTTATCTCTATATCTTTCCAAGGCTTCTTTTTTTTCTTTGTTTTCATCATCCTATCGTCTTTTCTTTCTTTAGATTTCTTATGTTTTTCTTTGTTTTTATCATTCTAACGTTTTATCTTTCTATCTTTCCTCATTTCCTTTTGTTTTTCTTTGTTTTTATCATTCTATCATTTATCTTTCTATCTTTCCTCATTTCCTTTTGTTTTTCTTTGTTTTCATCATCCTATCGTCTTTTCTTTCGTTACATTTCTCATGTTTTTCTTTATTTTTATCATTCTATCATTTATCTTTCTATCTTTCCTTGTTTTCTTTTGTTTTTCTTTGTTTTCATCATCCTTTCGTCTTTTCTTTCTTTAGACTTCTTATGTGTTTCTTTCTTTTTATCATTATATCGTTTTATCTTTCTATCTTTCCTTTTCTTTTGTTTTTCTTTTTTTTAATCATTCTATCATTTTCTCTTCAATATTTCCCTGTTTTCCTTTGTTTTTCTTTGTTTTTATCATTCTGTCATTTCATCTCTCTATCTTTCCCTGTTTTCATCAAGCTATCGTTTTCTCTTTCTAATTTTCTTTGCTTTCTTTATCATTCTAACGTTTTATCTTTCTATCTTTCCTCATTTCCTTTTGTTTTTCTTTGTTTTTATCATTCTATCATTTATCTTTCTATCTTTCCTCATTTCCTTTTGTTTTTCTTTGTTTTCATCATCCTATCGTCTTTTCTTTCTTTACATTTCTCATGTTTTTCTTTATTTTTATCATTCTATCATTTATCTTTCTATCTTTCCTTGTTTTCTTTTGTTTTTCTTTGTTTTCATCATCCTTTCGTCTTTTCTTTCTTTAGACTTCTTATGTGTTTCTTTGTTTTCATCATCCTATCGTCTTTTCTTTCTTTACATTTCTCATGTTTTTCTTTATTTTTATCATTCTATCATTTATCTTCCTATCTTTCCTTGTTTTCTTTTGTTTTTCTTTGTTTTCATCATCCTTTCGTCTTCTCTTTCTTTAAATTTCTTGTGTTTATCTTTGTTTTTATTCATTCTATCATTTTCCCTATCTACTATCATTTCCTCTTCCATCTTTCCTTGTGTTTTCTATCGATGGCCTGCACTTATAGGACAATCAAGGAAAATCACACGAGATTTCCCGCGCAACACACACACGCACTTCCGGTTGAAGTACGCTTTAGGATCGCTTTGCTTTCACACTGCCAAGTTGGAGCGGTCTAAGAACCGTTCCTCAAGACGAGGTGGTCTTCTGGAGCGCTCAAAGAACGCTTCCTGGACCACTTGAGCATTCACACTCACCTGGAAACCGCTCCAGAGGAACCGTTCTTAGAGCGCTCTAACGAGTGTGAAAGGGCTCAAAGGGAGGATGAGGCAACGCGAAAAGGAGACTATATGACCCTTTCCTTCCCCGACCCACCTACACGAGGGCCTTGTTTCTCACTTTTCATCCAGCACCCCCCCCCCCCCCCCCCTCCTAATGACATAATTTCCCCCAAATGTCTGGATACATGCAACGCCAATAATGACCTTTAATTTATATTTTTTTAATGTATTATCATGTATAGCTTTATACTTTTCGTAAATGTGCACGGGTTTTATGCATTAACTCATTTTCTCATTATGTAAAACTATATGCTATATTATATGTAAGTTGGTTTACGTTTGTCAGCTGATACCATGAGTTGTATATACTTTTATATAACGGCGTCTAATGCAGAAGAAATATGTCCTTTGTTTTTTTTTTTTTTTTTTAATCTTAATTAAAGGGATACTCAACCGCAGATTGTGGACGTTTTAAGGCCGCGAGAGGGCACTGTGATCGTTACCCGATCATGCCGTTGCCCCGCGGGGCGCATACTTCGGACAGACTGTTCGTTGCGCAACATGCACGCTCCGCCTCAGCTCGAGCTCTCGTGCGAGATTCGGTCAGCTTCGTGCAGTCCGAAATATAATCCCAGTAGTCCGACGGACGCGTTCGACGCAAAGATTTTGTGTACGAGTGAATGGGGCTTAGGCAATCCTGACTTTCCCCACGGCTGCCTGGTGGCGTATCCCTTTAATGCGTCTATAAAAATATGCTCAAGTTGCGTGTATATCGTGTTATGGATGCATATTATACCTATTTTTAATTAATGTTCATTTTACCAAAGAATGTTCATTCTACCAAAGAATGTTTTTGAAATTTGTAATATTAATATTCATTCCCACAATACACCGACGCACCAGCAGCTCATTTCACTTATGGAAAGTAGTGAAAACCTTTTTACAGCGGTCGGTTCGTTTCAGCTGGGTTTCAGTTTCCGAACAACATTATTTAGATGTCTATATTTAACATCAACCCATTTGTATTTTTATATGTAATCCATATAGTTTGATATATGTATATTTTAGTTTTGTTTTTGTACATTTTCTTCTTCAAATTTATCTCGTATTTATATTCGTACAGAATAAGGACAATTATTGTTGATATATAGCCTCCTACAACAGTTACGCAAAGGGGATTTATCTCACAAGGCCAATAAAGGCTTTATTTTAAGTTCTCTTTTTCACTTTATAAAAAATCAATACAGGCTAACTGATACTCCTATGTTATTGTTTTGTTTTTTTATATGAATGTAAATATTAAATATACTTTTTTACGTACAACTGTTTGTATATTTTAGAAATGAAATAAATAATGAACAAGGCAAGTTGATACATGATATATTTCTTAGAGGTTTCAGGCCTATATAATGTACATAATTCTGGTCAAAATCGTGTACCAGTAGAATGATTTTTGATTTTCTAAACCAAACGATGGCCTTTAAATATCCTTGAAATACAAAAGGATAAAGCATTAAGCGCGGAGTTTCTGTCCGACCGGAAAACCAGATTTCTCTTTTCTGTTCCGAAACAATTGTATTTTCTGTAAATTAAAATCAGAATTAAGTAAACTGGTAAATGCAGGTGTTTTATAACGAATTGTTTGGGCTATGATCTAAACTATATGGTGTGCTATAGAGTAGAAAGTTAAAGTAGTTTATTTTCTCCTTGAAACCGATTGTTAATTTGCTATTATGTACACTGTAAAAAATAATATGCCCATTGGTAATTTTTACTTATTTTTCCCATGTAGAATTTTAAGTTTTGCCACTTACGCACTCGATTTAAGTCGACTTACTAACTCAAACTTTCAATTTAGTAGAATATACATGAAATTTTAAAGTAAAATAAATACAAAAGAAAATTTGAGTAATTTCAACTTGTATCAATTAAGTAATGTTATCTCAAAAAAAGAAGTTATAGGTATTACTCAAACAATTTATGTTGATTGTACTTATCTTTTTTAAGTGAAGACTGAAGCAGTGCGTAATATAAGTATTAACATAATTCATGAATATTCATTAAGAACAAATTAATCTCTTTTTTAAAATAAAACAATTCTTTTTTGTGGTTGAATGAAAATTTAAGAAGTTTAAAATATTTCCTAATTCATTTAACCAAAGATAAGAACATAAGACAATTTTTAATTGTCACTCAATTCAAAACAAAGCAAAACTTGATATTTCAGGAAAATTGTCAACCGAGTATTATATAGAATTCGGAGCCCTTTCATTAACTGTCAAATTAAAGTGTAAGTAATAGTGTTTGGTGATGGTGATGATGATAGATAATTGGTTAAATCCTAACTCATGTAAATAAATTGAAAATGAAAATGATTAAGTGTCACTTAATGTTAGATGGGTACAAGTTTAAGCATGTCATATTTTTTTTAATTGTTATCTATCATGATTACAATACTTAAATTATTTACGTTAATGTAACTCAATTTAACTGAGTAAAAATTTATTAAGCAAAATAAGTAAATTCTACTTAAAGTAATCAAGGCAATCTGTTGACGAACATTTTTTGAGTAATTACAAGGATTTTCTTTTTTACAGTGTATGTATAGAATTGTGAGAAATGAAAATGAGAGAATAATGGCGTAGCTTCAATCAAAGTTCCCCATTATTTCCACGAGAGTTGCCAAAGCTGCTGTATATGTTATTTCCATAATATATATATATATATATATATATATATATACAAATCAACAAATGAAACGTCAGAATGAGTCAGCCGATAAATATGATTCCATCTCACAAATCTGAAGTAGATTCCGAACGAAAATTTCTGAACGTATATGGGGCCATGTAAATTCTAACCATAAGAAAAAGCAAATAAGTGATTCTGAGCAGAATAATGCTTATTGAAATAATTTGCAAATTTGAGTCACTTGAAGCTGTATCTCAATGACAAATTATGACATTAACACTGAGGTTTTTAAGTAGTTTTCAATCAGTGTAAGTAAATCGAACTGTAGTTTTCTTGCTTCAATATAATGTACATTTTACAACTGTTTGTATTAAGTGTATATTTTTTAACATTTTTTTTGGTAAAATAAAAACAATAAACTGAACAACATCTGAAAAGTATAAACTGATATTTTCTTGTAAACGTAACCAATATGTGAGCCTGATGCATTTTACGAATGCATAATTTTCCATGTTAACTATTTCTATTTTTTTTCCTATAGGCCTACATTTTCAGTATACATCCCTGTTCGGGGTCCGCTCGCTAGTCATAAAGACCGCTATTCATAATAAAACATAAGGGTCGCTATTCATAAGGGTAATTATTCATAAGGACCGCCATTCATAATAAGACATAAGGATCGCTATGCATAATACGGAAAGAAGGTCGCTATTCATAATACCAAATCAGATCCGTTAATCATAAGGGTCCCTATTCATAATAAAATACGAAAAGAGGGTCGCTATTCATAAAGGTCTATATCCATAAGGGTCGCTCTTCATTATCGGAGAAGAGAGTCGCTATTCATAATCAGAGAAGAGGGTCGCTATTCATAATCGGAGAAGAGGGTCGCTCTTCATAATCGGAGAAGAGGGTCGCTATTCATAATCGGAGAATAATAATAATAATAATACATTGCATTTATAATGCGCTTAATACAAATGTTTCTAAGCGCCGAAGTATTATTACCCCGGCTGTAGCTAGGCTACCGAATTCGGTGCTCACAGCATTACAAGGAATAAATTCCTACCGGGTACCCATTTACTACACCTGGGTAGAGAGTGACAAATGTAGATTAATGTCTTGCCAAAGGACATTAGTGCCGCGGCGGGACTCGAACCGCAAACCATGAGATCCACAGTCCGGTGACGTATCCACTAGACCATTCATGATCGGAGAACAGGGTCGCTATTCATAAGCGGAGAAGAGGGTCGCTATTCATAATCGGAGAAGAGGGTTGCTATTCATGATCGGAGAACAGGGTCGCTATTCATAAGCGGAGAAGAGGGTCGCTATTCATAATCGGAGAAGAGGGTTGCTATTCATGATCGGAGAAGAGGGTCGCTATTCATAATTGGAGAAGAGGGTCGCTAATCATATTCGGAGAAGAGGGCCGCTATTCATAATCGAAGAAGAGGTTTGCTATTCATAATCAGAGAAGAAGGGTCGTCATTTAAATCAAATAAGAAAGGGAAATGGATGAAGGACAACCCAACGGTACTGTATTTAAGAAAGCCTTAGAATGAATTTCGGCTTTTGTCAAATATATTTTTTTTTAAAGTGAACTATATTTATCAATGCTCCCCACACTTTGAAAGCCGCTTTGCCAATGCCTTAATAATTAAAAAACGATGCTTAATCCTTACATCTACGTGGGAGGAGAGGACCCCTTCCCCCTCCACACACCCACACACACAGATCCAGATTCTCCCGCTTCTCAACTTGTGGAGACCCTAATCCTTAGCCTTTATCTCAAGTTCCAATTCTCAAGTGGGATTGTTGTAGGGGGTAGTTGTCCTGGAGATTAGTTGTGGGGGTGGGGGGGGGGGGTAGTTGTCTGGATACGGGCTTAGAAATTGCCGCGAGAAATTGTTTTGTTTTTATTTTGGGTTGGGATATCAATTCCTCGGAGCAATATTTTCATAATACGTGATTTTAGTAACGTACAATTTATTGGCATCTACTGTTCTTACAGTGTGCCCCTGTTATGGCCATGTGCCCCTGTTTATGGCCATGGACGTGGGAATGAAGTATGCCCTCCCACGGTTGGGACTTTCAAATTTCCCTGAGTTAAAATCACATTTCAGATCATTAATTGAGTGCATGTGGTTTCATGGTAATTACTAACTTGCTTAATTTCATTATTTTCTTTGAAATCTTAATTTCGGTCTTCCTAATGCTAATCTTAAAAATAATCATGACAAAAATTATGACCATGTTGATCGATCGTGATCCTATGAATAATAATCATCATGGTCATCCTCCTCCTCCTCCTGATCATATAATTTGATCATG
The DNA here is from genome assembly GCA_025617745.1 of Heliocidaris erythrogramma. Lineage (NCBI taxonomy): Eukaryota > Metazoa > Echinodermata > Echinoidea > Camarodonta > Echinometridae > Heliocidaris > Heliocidaris erythrogramma. Next base: position 14,401,887 of record CM046866.1, on the reverse strand, counting down.
TTATTTAATGAAAGTGAATTATTGCGGGGGGGGGCGGGGGGGTGATGATACAGGCCAATCCTAAAGGTCACCCCCCCCCCCTGAATTATTTGGGGAATATATCACACATCCTCCCCCTCCTGGGATATTGATACCCATGCTTCCATAGCATTTGAAATATAAATTTTACTATACTAGAACTATCGTTTATGAACCCCCCCCCCCCCCCCCCTTGGAAAAAAGTGCAGGGTATACATGTACATATCGTATCCGGACAACTACCCCTGGACAACTACACCCTTAGGTCAACTTTGCTTTCTTTTTGTTTTGTTCAAGCGCACCCTGCTCGCCAGCGCCCTTTATAATACATGTAATAACGGCCTGTGGTATCATGGATTTTCTATGTTTGCTTTGAACGAAATTCAATTCAATCCAATTTATTCTCATTTCCAACAAAAACATTTCCTCAAAAAATAATTAAAATTAGACATTGAAAAATATAAATTATAAAACAATATGATACATTCTGCACGATTTGAGTTAGAACTAGTTTTGAATTTATCATGTACATGATGTAAACAATTAATTAATGTATAACTTTTCCTTAAACTTCATCATCAACCTGACATTATTCCATTAGTACACCATAAAGCATACTGCTTGTACATACACTGTTGGTCATAAAGGTGGAATATTTTTTTTCACCAAATTTTCACAGCGTAATTATTACAACATGATTTGAATATGGCATTTATGGTGCATGATAACCACTTTACTTTATTATTCTTACACACGTTTGACAGTGATATTTTACAAGTTTATGTCCTAAGCGATGGATGTCATGAGCATAGAACAACAATGACGACAATATACAGTAAATTAAAGGATCATGAGATACAGTATTTATTTTCAATCTCTCTCAGTTTTCCAGATGACTTCTTTTTTGTGATTTCATGGACAAATTTGCATCAAACTTGAGTCATTGTTCTTACTCAGTCACTAGTATCGGGTATGTCCACCCCTGGCACGAACCAGCGCATGCAGACGTCGTGGCATGCTGTCCACTAGCTTGTTGATGACGTCAACAGGCATAGCGTCCCATTCTTCCCTCAGAGCATCTGCCAACTCCTGCAGATTTTGAGGAATGACCTCTCTGTCGTTGATGGCTCGGCCTAGGGCATCCCATGCATGCTCTATGGGGTTCATATCCGGCGAACAAGCTGGCCATGGCAACTGTACGACGCCCTCTGCCTCCAGGAATTCCCTTACTGCAGCGGCCCTGTGCGGTCTAGCGTTGTCATCCTGCAGTCGGAAATTGTGCCCATACACTCGTCTTGCATATGGAAGACAGTGGAACTCCAAGATATCCCTGTAGGCGGCGGCGTTGACGTTTCCGTCCGGAACCATCAGTGGCGTTTTCCCTCCATAATGGATGCCGGCCCATATCATCACTGAGCCGCCTCCGCCTTGAGTCGTCTCGTGGATACATTCATCGCGAAGGTTTTCCCCGGCTAATCGACGAACTCGTTGTCTCCCATCCTTTCGGTCAAGGATGAACCGGCTCTCGTCCGTGAAGACCACATGTTGCCAATGTCCTGGATGAAGCCTTCTGTGCTCCCTAGCCCAAAGAAGACGAGCTACTCTGTGGCGAACAGACAGGCGTGGACATTTGGTCAACCGTCGTGCTCGGTAACCATGTTGGAGCAATCTGCGATTAACGGTTGACCGGGAAACGTTGATCCCATGATATCTCCCCCACAAGCGACGAAGACGGCTCGTGGGCAATTTCCGGTTTCTGCGGCTGAAATTCAACAGTTGGCGATCATCTCTTCTTGTGGTCAATCTGGGACGTCCTGGAGATTTCCGTGGCCGCACATTCCCCGCCTCACGTTGACGTTTCAGGATCTTAGAGACTGCACTCTGTGATATCCCTAGGACTTCTGCGATATCAGTCTGCTTGTAGCCCTCCTGTCGCAGTGCTACCACTCTCTCGCGTGTTGATGTTGCCGTTGGACCAGGCATAGTCCAGGGAACGTCTCTACCGATTTTTATTTCAAACGGTACAAGGAACTCGAAAAAATGCAACCTTCTTATACACAGTGCTAAATCAGGGAAAGGGACAGAATGTTGTTGTTGTATTATGGCACCTTTGACACAAAAAGGTCCTGTGTGCCAGTCACTGTAAAAACAGACGTCACATTGGTCGTAAGGGGTGGTCATAAGATAGTCCTTTATGAACCTATGTATATTTAAAGTCTTTAAAACCACAAAAGAGATTGAAGTTACTAACAACTTTCTGATATAATAACAATATTTACAAATTCTGGTAATTATTTACAATTATTTCCTACTGATTAATATCAAGTATGATATTATATGTGAAAGATTTGTTTATCTTTAAATATATTTGTAAGTATCATCCTACTGTTCTTATATTTACACTCGAAAGGGTTCCCTGAAGATCAATGACAAAGTTGTTGTTGTTTAAGGAGAAGGCACTTATGACCTAATAAAAACACATGTGTTTAATATAAAAGTATTTTCCATATTACATATTTAAAGAAGGCGATATGTTATAAACATTCCCGAGTTACTGAGTTACTAGCCAACTGGGTGAGAGCTAGAACCTAGCCTCTCCCAATGACTAGCCGAGAAGGACCAGACAACAACCACAGACCATCGTGATGAAAAATATACCACCACGTACATGATCTAATGTGAGAGGAGTGAGAGTCCAACCGATGACCTACAGCAGATAAATATCCACCATAGGCCCCAGCGCCCGGTTCATTTATGTATAACATTTTCCTTTGTAAAGCAGAGTGCATGTTTTGTGTTTTAATTTGTAATAGAGTTTAATATCCATAGTACATAAAATTCCATGAGTAGAATTACTTTAAAACAACTTAAAAACGAATGATATTTATGTATGCAATTTACCTTCTTTTGGATGTTTTGGACGAACTTTCTGTTGGGTAGATGGTACGGATCCCCTAACCCAACTAATGTGCCATCTTATCAGCTCTTACAAGGTATGTTATGTATATAGCTAATCAGGGACCTAAGGCCCCCTAAGATAACTCAGGCACGGACCAAAGGTCGTCCATTCTACCCAACATACTTGATCGTTGTCTTAAGACATTCACTTTTCTTTTTTTTAACTCCAAATGATGTGTCTCAAATTTATAGTAACAATTTGAAATATAAGTTTTCCTAGTACAGAGTACTCATGAATAATATTACCATGTTAAAAATATCACATAGAATGTATTGAGTTGCATAGCCCTTTTCAAAAAAGAAAACTTCCAGGTAAAATTTAATCTCTTTAAGATATACTTTCCTTCCTATAACTTAATGCCACAATCATACATAAAGCGTATTACATGTGACAAATTAGCTTTATCGTTAAGTATGTTTTTAAGTGTCATCTGTTGTGTTGTGTAATTTAGACGTCTTTGCAAACAGTTCCTACTATCTTCATACTTTTTACAAATTAACAAGAAATGATTAACATCGTCGTACACAAGACAAATGTCACATAGACCATCTTTTTCTTTACCAATTTTATGGCGATAACTTTTAAGATGGGACAAAGAACCAAGTCGAAGCCTATTAATTATTATTTCTTGCCATCTTGGTATATTCCAAGACTTATACTGAAAGGAAACAATATTCTTTATATTCTTAATACCAATGTTTTTTGATAGATTCCTTTGCATTTGCCATTCATGTTTAACTTCTTCCTTTAAAGAATGTTTAATTTCAGTAATGGATAAAGGAAGTGTGATATTAATATTTTCCTTAGTAGTAGCACGTTTAGCGAGCATATCAGCCATTTCATTACCCTGAATACCACAATGGCCTGGTATCCATTCACAAATAACATTACAGGCTAGGTTACGGATGTTCAAAAGAGTATGACGAATGTCGCAGACTAGTTTATTTTCAGGGTTATATTGCGAAATTGCTTGTAAAGCACTAAAACAATCCATAAAAATACAAACATGCAGCGGCCGGAACTCCTCAACCCATTCTAAGGCCAGAAAAATGGCAAAGAGTTCTGCTGTGTAAATAGATACATTATCATTTAGTCTAACATATTTAGAGTATTTAAAGTGTGCGATATAAAAACTACATCCTACTTTTTTAGTGGCAGGATTTAGTGAACCATCAGTATATATGTGAAGGAAATGTTTCCATTTAGTATGAATTATTTCTTTAGAGATTAGTTGCTTTTCATTTATATCTTCAATTGTATATTTCAATAGAGGTATGAGGTTCATTATATAGCCAGTAAGGAAAATGGTTATGAAGAGGGAAAGGAGAAGTTGGGTGGCTCCATCTCGCTTCAAAAGGCGTGTGATGGTAACTTTTCCCCCATTTGTCTGCAAAGTAGTGCTTCTGCCAACAGTCTTGTTGCATTTGTTTATTAGGATGTGATGTATGTGTATTTATTTTAATGCTATATAACTGACACAAGAAATTACGGCGCATTTGAAGTGGAGGATCCCCACATTCAACCTGAAGAGAATTTACGGCTGTACCGTACAGGGCTCCTGTACATGTTCTCAATGCTTGGTATTGGATACTGTCAAGCTTTTGTTTATAAGTTATAGATGCCGAGTTAAATGCTTCACAGCCATATTCCAGCACTGGTTTAATAAGCGCTTTATAAATACGTAACGATGTGCAACTATCTGATCCCCAATCAAGGCCACTGATGCACTTTAATAAGTTGATTTTCTTTTTACATCGTGATACAATATAATTAATATGTTCATGCCAATCTAGTTTATGATCAAAGATTACCCCAAGGAATTTGGCAGAGGTACGGAGGTCAATTACTTTATTATGTATCTTAAGTTTAACTTCTTTAGTTTTCTTATTGGTGAAGAGAACTGCTATCGTTTTGTTTGCAGATATTTTGAAACCCCATTCATTACACCAATCATTAATAAGGTCCAGATTCTGCTGGATCTTTGTATTAATATA